>WBMY01004607.1:481933-602368 GCA_013397315.1 Donacobius atricapilla
GCCGGGGCCAGTCCGGCCGCGGCCGAGCCGGGCGCTGGGGCCGGCGTAGGGAGGAGTTTCCCGTAAGGAAGAAGTTTCCCGAAGCGCTGAGAGATCGGTTTGGGGATGGCAGCAACTAGTGTACCCTCCTGTTAAGGCATGCTGTTTAAAATATCCATGGAAATCTTTCTCCCCTAAAATTTTTCGGTTCAAAGCTCAGATTTCCCTGGATGCCTCTTCCACTGCTGCTAATTTCCGAGGTCGTTTTCTCACACCTTACACTAGGTGTGCGCTACTCCTGCATCATGTCGAGTTGTCTGTCTTGGCCATAGGTACTGCGTAGCCAATGCAAAGTACCGTGGCCCAAAGCCAGAGGAGTGGTATGGACTGGTAGGCAGGGGTAGGGAGAACAGGCCTGTTCTCCCTTGTAAAAACTATTCCTGTAAAAACCTCTGCTTTGTCAGATAAACTATAACCATTTACATAAACAAACAAACAAACAATCATAGCCGAAGGAAGGTGTGTGTTGTGGGTTTTTGTTTGTTTGCCTTGACTGTTTTGTCCTTAGGGTTTTTGTTGTTTTGTGGTGATATTTCATATTAATTTTTTCTTGACATACTACTTGCAATGAATTTTTCTACTTACAACTCTGCAATTTGCAAATCATTAAATGACCTCCAATGTTAGTCCAATTCCAAACTAAAATTGCACATGTTAGGATGGACCTACATCTGAAAATTGGTGAGGCAGACTCTCATTAGATTGTCTGAAATGCTCCTAGTGGGATGTCAGTGAAATGGGAAACCATGTAGAAAATTGTAAAATAAGCCTGACATGACCTATAGCATGCTGATGTGCTCTGTGCTTTATATATTAGGAATTTTTGTCTAATTTAAGCACATAACCCTGGCTTCAGGGTATATATTTCTATAACACTATAAAGTGTGTTTGCCTCTGACTCTCTGTTCATGTTTGGAGCAGGTATATAGTGTATGACATCCCCAGGTGAAATTGTACACCTTACAGCCAGCCAATGATTTTATCAAAACTAATTGCCAAACAAGTTACACCTTAAATATTTTCTTCTAGATGAACAAAGCACCACTGACAAAAAAAGAACAGTTGCTATCAAGTGGAAGAATGTTCTTGGCTGAAGTCACTTAAAAAAAAAAAAAAAAAAAAAACAACCTTGCACCAAATAGATTTTTAAAAATTACTTTAACAGTTTATGCATTGCAATTTTGAAGAAACTGTGCCCTCACTATGATTTCTTTTTTAATGCAAGTATATGTAGAAAATATCTGCTATGGATTTTCCTTCATATTTCTAGCTTCCTGTTATCAATTTACAGAGCAATTTATTTATATTGATTGCTATGCATAGTTTCCTCACCATTCTTATATTGTTTATGTCAAGTAGTTGTTTTCAATTCCTTATTGAAACAAGACTAGTTTTCCCCATCAAAACAGATGACAGAATGCAGCTTTCTGATCTTACAATCAATGCGTCTTGAAGACCTAATTTCCATTCACATTTTTGTATAAAATATAGTCCCTCACAACTGATTTGTGTCTCTTTTCTTTGTCCTGATTTTTGAAGATTAGCCTTTTGGAAGCAACACATACATGGAGACAGTACTAACTGGGAATGTGCTCTGTTTGCACACTGTGTGTAGCCTGGTGATGATCATTGATTATTGGGTATCTACCAGTTACCAATAAAGAGCTTAGTTAATCCACCATAAAGGCTGACCAGAGTCTTTAAATAATAAAAGGTATTCAGGTTGCTCAGTGTCAGTATAGAAGTTTTTGTGTTTGAAGATTAGTATGACTTCTAAAAAAGTAACTAGGCTTTAGTGTTTATTTCTGAGGTAAAAGCTGGAGATTTCATGGAATTTTGACATGAAGCCACAACTTCCTGTTCTGAACCCTGTCACACCCAGCTTACTTAACCATAACAGGACCAGCCCAAGGCATATCTCACAGTTTCCTGCTTTGACAAAGCTTTACGGACAAGGCTGGTATAAAATACACAGATTAATACTGTAGAATTAGAGCTGTAGATCGAGCTAGGGCTTTGTCTCTGCCTTGGTCTACTGTATTAGCAGGAGAGGGTATCCCTTCCTTGTAGTAGCCTTACGTATAAATTATTGAAATGTATGAGTCAGAGCTTATGGGCATGATTGGGTATTGTATTAAAGGGTTGAGCAGTTTGGAATCATGCAACAGGAAGCATGTAGAATAGTAAGAACCAACATAATGCAGTATATGTGAAAACTGCAAAAAAAGTCTTGGAAGGGAGAGGTATTGCTCTCAGGCAGAACTTTTGCCAGGAGAAAGCCAGATTCTCTTTGATCCTCCACTGACTCTGAGAGCACTGGTGGAAATGAATGCTACAGCCATTAAATGATTGCACTGAGGCCAGGACAGGCACAGCCCTACCTTTGTGCTTCTGTGTGAGGAAAGGCATTATTAACTCATTGCAGCCCAGATTACACTTGTTGCATGTTTAGGACTGACATAACCCTTCTTGCTTATTCATTTATATGCAAATTTTAGTTCACTCTCTTATATTCTTTTGCATATTGCATCATGGAACAATAAAATACTGTTTTGCTCATTGTAGACACATCCCAATGAATGGATGCAGTGCTCCAGTCTCTGATTACCTGGTTGATCTGAAATGATGTGCAAGATCAGAACTCTGATGCTGTTGCTTACTATTTGTAAACAGTTTGATTTTTGACTTTGTTGACTATAAGAAAATCTTTATCTAAATCGGAATATGCTTACAATTAGTTACAAAAAATTCCACTTATTGCATAGCTATTTGAGACCACCAGTTATAAAAAACCCTACTAGGGCACACTGAGCAAAAGTCAAGATTATAACTGTTAGTTATTCCTGTACAAAAAACAGCAACAAAAAAAAAACCACCAAAAAAAATCCCAAACAAACAAACAAAAAAACCCCAAACAGACAAAAAAAACCCACCACCAAACAAAAAGATCCCCACCAAAACCAGCAAAACCACAAAACCAAAACTACACTCAAGGAAAAGATTTCCTCACTGACACCTAGTATTCTGCTTTGCACATAGATGGTTGTCTTTAGTAATTAAAATGGCCATATTTCTCATCAGAATTAGAGATGTCATTGTGCACAGTTTAGACATTTGATTTGTAGCAATCTTTCACTCAGGGAAAAAAAAAGAAAGAAAACGAATACCTTTCATACACAGTCTCCCAGCTGTTGTACTCCGGTTATAGCAAAGCAAGCACGAAAATACAGTTTTGGTGGCTTAAGTTGTAGGAGTCTATTGATTCAAAGAACAGAAAATGCTTCAGCACTCAAAGGACTAATTCTAGCTCTGAAGTAGGCTCATAAATATGTTACCATGAGACTTGGGGTTTATTCCTATATAACTTATTAGCAGAAGAAGCACCGAGAAAGCTGTCCCTGCTTGATGGCTTGCTGCATGTCCCCCAACATTACCAGGGCTATGACTAAGAGGAACCACAGGTGCTTGCTGCCACCTCAGTAGCTGAGAAGCACTGCAGGAAGGGAATGTGAGAGCAGACAAGGAAGCAACCCCCCACACCACTGCAGGGTGCAGTGGGAAAGACACAGCACTGCCAGAGTCATAACCCTGACTGCTTGACCCTCTGCACCCTCCAGTCCATTGTGGTCAATCACTTCCACGACTGTACAGCCATATGCCTTAATCATTCAACTATGAGGGCGACATTTCTAAACAAATCCAGATCAGCAGATTGAGAAGACTCCTGAGCCAGCAGGACAGGTCATGCAAGAAGCTTGAATAGAAACACAGGTGCCACAATGATTTGGTGGGGCTAACCATATGCATCAGGCAGGATGGGTTGCCTCAGTTCCCTGCACTTTTTGCCCTCCTGTTCCACTAATGCTCACCATTTCCCCATGGCTTCAGCCTGTATGTGTTTCCCACTTCTTCCTACAGTCTATTTGCAGCACACTTTGTCTTTAAATTTCGCTAATCCTTGCCCACTAGTGGTGAATCCTGAGACAGCTCCCCATTCCTGAAAAAAGTACCATGAGATGGGAAAAAAAACCCCTTGACAGCACAGGTGACACATTCTACCCCATCTCCCCACTCCTCTTCAGGCCTGTATTTTTAAACTTTCAGCTCTGTGACAGAACCATTTTCTTCTACCATTACTGACTACATCTGTTCAGTGTTTGTTGCAATCAGCCCCTGTTCTGAGGCAAACCCCAGTCCCAGCTCAGGTAGTAGGAGGTGAATATCTAATGGGTTTAGGGCGTAAGCACCGACACTCGATGAAAGTATTTAATTCCTGCAAGTGTTATTATTAAACTTTATGTTCAAATGTTTTAACAGTTATTAAAATATGATTTTTTGCAACAGCATGACAAAGCTTTGTGCTTCTAGTGAGAATCCAAAAGTTCAAAGGAAGACTTGATCACATTAGACCTCTGCTTTTAAAAGGCTGATTGTGCTGCAAATATGACATGCATGGGTTTGACAAACAGTAGCTAGACCACCTTTCATTAGTCATTCTGACTAAAGCAGACTTCAGTAGAAACACATTTGCATGCATCCCTTGTCACCCTAGGAGTCAGGCAGGGCACACTAGATAGAGATATGAGAAAAACAGAAGGACCAAATGGAACACAAATCCAAAACGTGTTTTAACAAGAGGGACCAAACATGAAGTTTTTGGCTAACCTCATACCCCGTATGGAGATCAGAAGTGAATATGGTTTGGGATTCAGGTTTTACCACTTGTCCTCACCCATAACACCTGTCCAGACAGGACAGTTTTATCATGAGTTGCCTGTTACAAGTCAGTGCTATCCACAGAAATCAACATGAGTGATAATGCAGGGTTGGGATCAAAATTACAGTCTTCGTTTCATAAAACATCCACCATGACTAGGTTTGCAAATGCTTGCAGCATAGAAATAGCTTTTGCTTTTAATGTGATGTATCCAGAAAATATAAACACTTTCTGTCTCTGAAAGGGCTACAAGCTTCGTAAAGATATTTTACACTGAATTATTAATGTGGATTGGAGTGTCATAATCTTGCTGGTTGAGGCTTAGTGATACTGACTATAAATGGCAAAATGGCTTTTTGAAGTTAGAAAATCCAAAACATTTCGTATATATACATGCAGAAACGCAAAGAAGATTTCTCTACTGCATAGTAGATGCAACATATCCATGTACGTGTTGTTTATAACCATGAAACTTATAATTTATACCTGTTATCACAAGCTACCAAAAGTCATTCCCAGCAGGTTAGCTTTAACACACTGGCAACTCTGTAAAAAATTTAATTCTCTCTCTCTTTGAAATAACTTTACAGACTTAAAAATGTGTCTAAATATGCAATAATGTTTCTCATCCAAATTCCCATTCTTAAACTTTCCATTATCATTTGATTGTTCAGCTTGAAAGATTCACAATTTTTTGTGCAGACTGAAAACCAATATGAAACAAATATATGATGAGTTACAGTTAGCAGTTGAGCTTCATTACTTTCAATATATTGCTTTATTTTTAGAGTATTCTTTATATTTGTCAGGTAGTATATTTAATATCTCTTTTCAAATTCAAATTAAAGTATATTTGATGTTGTTGACCAACTGTCAGAGTTTTAACCCAAGCCAGAAACTAAACTTCAAATGGCCACTTGCTCCCTCCCTGCAGTGGGATGGGGGAGAGAATCAGAAGCAGAAAATCCTGAAAACTTGTGAGTTGAGATAAAGACAGTTTAACAGGTCAAGCAAAAGCCATGCACACAAGTTCACCCAAACAAGGAGTGCATTCACTATTTCCCATGAGCAGGCAAGTATTCAGACATCTCCAGGAAAGCAGGGTTCCATCATATTTGTGGTAACTTGGGAAAACAAACTCCATCACTCTGAACACCCCCGCTTTCTTCTGTCTTCCCCCTGCCTTATCTGCTGAACATGACATCAGCACAAGTCTATGGGATGCACCCAAGGGTTCCCAGAAGAGCTCACCAAGCCATTTTCCATCACTTACAGAATCACACAATAGTCTGAGTTGGAAGGCATGCAGAAGGGTCATCATCTCTTTAAGTGAATGGCCCATATGGTGATTGAACCCATGAACCCTGGCATTATAAATAATGCAGCCTTGGCGAACCTGGAAGGCCCCGGGTGACAGGAGGTTAGCAAATCCAACGCTCATCTACAAGAAGGGTTGGAAGGAGGATCCAGGAAATTACAGGCCTGTCAGCCTGACCTCAGTGCCAGGGAAGGTCCTGGAGCAGATCATCCTGAGTGCCATCCCGTGACACACACAGGACAGTCGGGGATCAGGCCCAGCCAGTACGGGTTTGTAAAAGGCAGGTTGACTTGACAAACTGGATCTCCATCTATGACAGGGGAACCTGACTAGAAGATGAGGGAAAGGCTGTGGATGTTTTCTGCCTAGACTTTACTAAAGACTGTGGCATAATTTCCGACAGCATTCACATGGATAAACTGGCTTCTTGTGGCTTAGAAAGATGTACTCCTCACTTGGTAAAAAAAATTGTCTGGATGGTTGGTTCTGGAGAGTAGTAGTGACTGGGAGTTACTTCCACATGGTGATTGTCACCAGTGGTGCTCCCCAGTGCTTGGGCCAGTTCTGTTAATGTCTTTATCTGTGATCTGTGTGAGGCTATCATCAATTTGCAGATGACACCAGGCTGGGAAGGAGTATTGATCTGCTGGAGGGTGGTAAGGCTCTAGAGAGGAATCTGGATTTGCTGGATAACAGGCCAAGGACAATAGTACAAGGTTCAACAAGATGAAGTACCAGATCCTGCACTTGGGTCACAATAACCCCATGCAGGGCTACAGGCTGGGGGCAGAATAGCTGGAAAACAGCCCAATGGAGAATGACCTGGGGATGCTGGTGGATAGTGGCTGAACATGAGCCAGCAGTGTGCCCGGGTGGCCAAGAATGCCAAAGGCATCCTGGCCTGTATCAGAAAT
This sequence comes from Donacobius atricapilla, assembly GCA_013397315.1. Classification (NCBI taxonomy): domain Eukaryota; kingdom Metazoa; phylum Chordata; class Aves; order Passeriformes; family Mimidae; genus Donacobius; species Donacobius atricapilla. The sequence continues at coordinate 488,922 of WBMY01004607.1, forward strand.
AGCGTGGCCAGCACGACCAACTAAGTGACCATCCTGCTATACTCGTCCCCGGTGAACCCACATCTCAAATCCTGTGTCCAGTTTTGGGCACCTCACTCCAAGAATGACATTGAGGTGCTAGAGGATGTCCATAGAAGGGTAATGAAGCTGGTTAAGGGGCTGAAGCACAATTTTTATGTGGAGCAGCTGAGGGGCCTGGAAAAAAGGAGGCTCAAGAGGGACATTATTACTCTACACAACTGCCTGAAAGGAGAGTGCGGACAGGGGGATGGTCTCTTGTTCCAGGCAACAAGTGACAGGACAAAATGAAATGGCCTCAAGTTGTACCAGGAAAGGTTTAGACTGTATATTAGGGAAAATTTCTTCAATAAAAAGTTATCTAATACTGGAACAGGCTGCCCAGGGAAGTGATTGAATCATCATCCCTAGAGGTATTACAAAGGCAAAGTGTAGATGGGGTGGCATGGACAGACATGGGCCAGTGGTGGATTTGACAGTGCTGGGTTTACAGGTTGGTTAATAATCTTGAAAGTCTTTTCCAAACTAAATTATATTATGATACAGTGTAAGCCCTGCTCAACAGTAACAAAAAACATCTCTGTTATCAACACTATTTCCAGGACAAATCTAAAATATAACTTCATACTAGCTACTATGAAGAAAATAATTTTAATCCCAGCCAAAGCCAATTTTGACACTTCTGGCAGCACACTGAGACATTGTGAATAGTGATTTTGATGACAAATTTTTACTATACAGAATATTCCTCATAAAAGTACTCATTTTTAAACAGAAGAGCTTTCATTTCAAAGACACCTTTGCTCTTTGTTTCTGAAGTGCAAATGTGTGGTGGGAAAAATGAAGATTACTTTTGTTAATTTAAAATAATACTATTCTTACTGAATTTTGACAGTTTTTTGTGCTTGCAAATGGTCTTCAAGCGCAGTTCACTAAGTAAAAATACCCTTTGTACACAGAGAATCTGACATTAGATCTAGTGGTTTGGGTTTTTTCTTGAAAATACTGGAAATAGTGTAAGAAGTTATTGCATCCAGTTTGGGACTAGGAGCTTTAATCAAGTAATTCTTTTCGGTCTCTTGTCATTTGGGCCTTTTCCAAAGTGATTTTTACTTAGCCAGCAATTAAAAAATAAAATAAAAAAAAATCAATCTTGTATTTGATGGAGTGTCAACTACCTAAAATTCTTCTATACTAAATTCTGAGAAGCACTGCAGACATCATTCATAGCTTTAGAAATATTGCTTAGGAGTCTTATTTTATATAAGAGAGTAATGTATACCATCAGCAATGATCAGGAAGTTAGATGTGATATAATGACTGGTAGCCAGGTTTTCACACACCTATAAGAAATCTATTAACAAAAACTGAACTGGGAGAATGAAACCATCATATTAATATGCATCTATGATTCTGCAGGAGGGTGAAATAAATCCCACTAGACAAGGTAGAGGCCCCTGGGCTTGACAAAGTAATTAAAGACCAGAAAAAAGAAGGTCTTATGTCGCCCTGATTTTTTCAGCCTTCTCTTCTGTTTCACAGTTTCATGTTTTAGGTTCTTTCTCACACTCTGGTCTGTAAACACAGCGAATTATTGTATAGTTTCAAGGTAGTTTACATTCCTGTTCTTAGAGATATGGACAGCTGGTGGACAGTTGTCTTGACCAATGGGATGGGGAGAGCTTCTTGACCTTCTCCCCCAATCCTTGGCCTTTGTAGATATACTATATATGGAGTCAGACTTTCAAATAAAGTGGAGTTTTTAGTTCATGCCTTCTGATCAAAGTGTGTGTGTGTGTTTGTGTGTGTGTGACGAACTGCGTCAGTCTTAGGTTGCTGTTGTGGCTTAACCCAGCAGGCAGCTGAGCGCCATGGAGATGTTTGCTCAGTCCCCATCATGTGGAATGGGGGGAGAGAATCAGGAAAAAACTTGAAGTTTGTGGGTTGAGATACAGACATCTTCATGGGACAGAAAAGGAAAAAAATAATTATTATAAAAGAATATACAGAAACAAGTAATGCAGAATCCAGTTGCCTACCACTTGCTGACCAATGCACAGCCAGTTCCTGAGCAGCCAGCTGCCACCCCCAGGCCAATCTCCCCCGGTTTTATTGCTGACCTTGATGGTATATGGAATGGAAGAACAACTCATTTGCTGCTGGCACAAATGTTTGAGTCTCAGGAGCGTGTTAGCACAAAGCAGTGCAGCATCTCAGGCTTCTGCCACTTAGATGCTGTCATCTCCAAATATCTCCAAAGGCTCCTTCCTATAACCTGTGAGCAGACTTAAGGAATGAGCCACAGAAATCAGCTCATCAGGAAGCAATATAAACTGATAGAAATAAACCACAGACAAATAAGCTTATAAGGAAGTACATTCTGTTCAGATGGTCTGTTTGTCTCAAGTCTGGCTGAAAATAAACTGCTTCCTGCAGCTGGTGTTCTGAACAAGTGCACTGATAAGTGATAAACCCTGAAAGTTGGTGCTCATAGGGTTGCATAACTGTGTCCAAATCCCTAATTCAAAAGAGGAACTTGAAATCCTGTTGCACAAGGATGCTATTAACACTGAGTTCATGGGGTCTCCTGCAGTATAGGTTCCATTAGTGCTTATAGTCTGTTGCCAGAGTACATGCAACAAAAAAATGTTTAATGTCAGTGGACTGTATCCAACCTGATCAATCTGACTCCAGAGTATTGTGCATCCTGAATCTTCTTCCCACTCTGTATTCACTATCAAGCACATTTTAACTTAGCCCATTTTCTATTTCTGGATAAAAAACACCACAACTCTACCATTTCACTGAATCACAGAATGCTTTGGGTTGGAAGGGACCTTTAAAGCTCATCCTGTCTTCATCTTGAACCAGTCATCTTTCAACTAGATCAGACTGCTCAGAGCTCCAAACAACTTGGCCGTGGATGGTTCCAGGGATAGGGAATCTACCACCTCGCTGAGCAACCTGCTCCAATGTTCTACCACTCTCATTTATAACAAAAGAGCTGCCTCCCAACACCACTGGTATCGGCGAGGGGCACTGGAAGCACTTTCTTGGACTCTAAAGACTTCAGAATTTGATTGAAGTCTGTGGTTTGTAATATTCGAGAACTGCATTGCCTAGCCAAAGAAAGGAATAATTACTTTATGTTGAATCTAAGAAGCTGATAATGGAATTGAAATTAAATTACTGCACACTGAAACTTGTGCCAATTTACAGGTTAGAGCTTGGAGTCAGTTGTGCTGCAGCAACACTACAAATCTTAAATTTCAAACTATACCCTTTAAAGATTTTCACTTAAATTTTTTATGCTTGGCTTTATAAAAAATTAAAAGACTCAGTTTTCCTGCAATTAAGAAATACTCCATGTACTTTTAGGAGGGATTGCATGTTTTAAAATGTTGGGAGGTAGCATCCTGTAATTGGAGTTGACACTTGGCAAAGTGAACATGCACACTTGACCCTGCCAGAGTGTCCCTCATCTTGCACATGGAGACATCCTTCTACAGCATCTGACTGGCAGGCAGAAGCCCTAAGTCAGCTCTTCATCTTGCTGAAATATGTGAGTAGAGGAGCAGAAATAGTCAGAATTTAGAGTACACAACAAAGAATCAGGGGATTTGTGAAAAGGAAGTGAAAAAGTAGTGATTTCTGGCTTTTGTAAAATTCATAGAAAATATTAACAGCATAAGGAAATAAGAGAATTTTGCTTAAAAGCAAAAAGGCTGGTGAAGCACAAAAGAAGCACCCTTTCAAACATCAAGGAGATACCTACCTGCCAACTGTCATATAACAAAAAGGAGCTAATGTCAGACCTTGACAGGCAGGTCTAAGAAACCTGTTATGCTGAAAGTGGTCAGATTTGGGGTTTGTATTTTTTGGTCTTTACAAGGCCTCTTAGGCAGTAGCAGTTGTTGAAATGGAGAGAAAGGGAATCTCTGTAAATAAGACAAAAAGGAGAAATCAATCTAATAAATGTTATGGTATGGGTATAATGAATATAAATGTAAATCTATCACCCACAGCAACAAGAAGTTACCTCTGGAGTTTCCCTTTGAATGGCTGAGAGTATCTCATCTTTTCCATATCTAGCCAAAACTGTGGTTAGGTAAATCTCTGTGTGCTGGCAGTCTTGGTGTATTTGCTGCATGGGTCTGGCAGCAGTGCTCTCACAGTCTTGTGCTGACATCTAAAGTTCACTATTTCTAAGAATCAGAGATTCTTGAATTTATAATGAGAAGTTACTGTCACTTTGGAAAAAATGCCATACAGCTTCAAATTTCTCAGCAGCCCAGTCGTCCGAAGTAACCCTGTTGTGCACCGCGTGAGTTCTTCAGTCAGAAGTCTGTGGCCAGGTAGTGACTGGAAAGATAATCTACTTTGCTCAATGAAATGCAACCAAGGCTTTTTGGGCTAATTTGTACTCTAAGAATTTCTTGATAGCAGCAGCTGTACAGTAGTTAATATTAGAAAAAGCATTGATATGCAGCTGCCTACACCTAGTCAGAACTAAAACCATACAAATCCTTTAAATTATTACAAGTTTCATTTTTGTTCATTAAAACTCAATGTAAATAAAGAAATTGTCGCTGGCTTGCAGCAAAAGAGACAGAACCATGCCAATATTTGTAAAAGTGTTATTGGCAAAGTAAATAATTTTTTTGCAATAACACATGCTCAACATTTTTGTCTCAGGATACATATCCAAAAATTGAAGAAAATAATGTGCAGAGTGTAACATTTTTCTTATAATCAGTTTAAAATATTACACAATGAGATAATTAACTCTATTAAATGGAGACCAAGACATGTCTGAGATTTTGAAGTTTCCAGATCAGTTTATTCTTTGGTAATTTCATTATCAAAGAGTACCTTGGCAATAACAAAATACAAGCTTGGGATCCTTACAGCAAGAAAATTTTAACATGTTTCACGAGTCAGAGACAACTTCATGGTAATAATAGAGGAAGTCAGCTCCTCTCTTCACTTCTCATACTTTCTCCCTTAGTACTCAGGAGAGAGCAATAGTTGTTCTTGTGTCACGGATAGAGAGGAAAATCTTTTTCTTGCTGTTAGAATTTGAAAAGTGAAATTCTTGAAATATGTATTTCTTCAAATAACACTTCGAAAAATTATTAAAAACTCCAAACCTGTCATTCCAGGTTGCATAAACCCTTCTAGGCCTATGGCTGACAAATATTACACCTCCAATATTTATGTTTCTTGACATGTAAGAGCACTGTATAATAAAGCAATTAATAATATTAGTTCTTTGGCTTACATAGTGCGTCTCAACTGAAATTTTTAAAACAGTCCACAAAGCCTAAAATTACTCCACAGTACTCCGCAGTATAAACCAGCTATACTATGAGACAAAGAGAACAGCAGGGGTAAAATTCTAAATTATTTCAAAATATCTTTGATTTAGATTCCTTGTGCCTTTCTGCAGAGTGCATATACATATTCCTGATCTTTATCAAGGGCCAAACAGTGTTGTGGTCAATGAGATCATGATTTTTGTTCCTAGTCTGTTTTTCAGACAGAAAAGCCATGAGGTATGGCTGAGATACCATTGTATATTACCAAGCTGCCTTTGAGTTGATCAGATAGAATGATTTAGACACCACCACAAACACAGACCTTCAGTATAAATTTTCCCTTCTCAGTCCTATACTTGACCAGTAGATAACACTGGTACTCCCTGCAGCCTAATGCAGGCTTCAACATTTTCACAGCTGTTGTGTAAAATATGGTAACTAGGACCACTTGTAGCACAGAAAAATGAAGTATTGCTACATACATACCTCAAAGATGTGTATATTGTTCTCTTTTATGATAATCTTTCACAACATATCTAGTGGGACTTCTTTGTATTGAATGTTGAAAGAGGTCACCTTTTTAAAGTAGAAAACTGATGCAAAGAAAAAATTTGGAGTATATTTCATATAACAATTTCTGAAATCATCAAAACACTCATTTTTTAAGTTACTGGTGTTCATTGCTTCATTGCAAAAAAAGTGAAAAATTAAGGACATTTGTCAACTACTATTGAGAATTAGATCTGTTCAATTAACAAGAGAATTAGTTGTCACAGTATTTGTCATAACTATCACACTACATCCTTACAGAATAATGAAAAATAATCATCTTCAGCTTGCACACATGCAATAGTCACCCCTGAAAGCTTTCCAAATCCAAGTGCAGGTGGTGCCAACAGAAAGGATCAGAAAGTGACGAGGGATGCAAGGGGATACAGAGGAGTTATACTAGTAGACACAGTCAGAGGATTTGAAACAGAGCTTTATCCCCATAATGTACAGCTTTGTCCTAAGCTCTGCACTGCAGCCAGGATAAAGCCACTCATTTAGGAAACAGTGCAGAAAATTTGAACATTGTGAACAAACTGCTTTCATAAATCCCCTGGCACCAGGACCACAACCAGGACTTCAAATCTTGTGTGAGTCTTGGCATGCATGAACCAACAGCATTAATACATTTGTGCTATCACATATGACTTACTAGATTAACATTATGATATTTATTACAGTAAAGTGACTCCATTCCTCATTCTTTGTTTAACAGCAAAGCTGAGTCTGAAAAGCATATGTAGCAAACTGTACACATTAACATTATAATTCCTATTGCTGACTAAGTGACTTAATTTAGGCTTTTGAGGGAACAACTCTGGTATAATCAATTTTTCTATTTTTAATGTTATTCCTTCATTTTTACTTTAAAGCACAACTCCTACCACTCTTAAGTGTTCTCATTCCTGACACACAGCTCCCCTTACCTGCAAGCCATTGCCCTTCCTTCCACATGTGCTTGCTGCATACACAGAATCTTGCAACTGATTTGAAGTTCCTATCCTTTAAAGAGATGAAGAACCGACTAGGGACAAGGACACTATCACTTACAATGAGATTGTAGTGTAAAGCAGAAGGCTTAGTCCTTACTCATCAAGGCCCCCAGGGCCTGAAGTAGAAAGCAAAACCCAGGCCTGGAAGTGCAAGATCCAAATCTGAAAAGCCTCAATAACATATGTTTCTTTATTGACTAAATATTTAGAAGATTGACAAAATCAGCGTTCTACAGCATGCTGCCATGTACTGGGAAAATTAGTTAATAATGCTGGGAGACAGAGAAATCAACCAAGGGACAAAGGCCATACATGCAGTACATCCTCCATGTGAAGCTGCTGGCATAGCTGCCAATGCTGCCATGCTGGAGAACATACTACTGCATGCTCCAATCCACATCCCTTCCCAGCTGAAGAGCTGGGTGACCTGGTGACAGAAGGCACCAATTGCTTGGCCTTCTCAAGTGATGTGCACATATAATCTAGAAGAAATCCTTTTTTTTTTTTTCTTCTTTTTTGGTAGCCTGAGTTCCTCATGCACAGCTAGAAGATGTCATTAGATTAGCAGTTCCTCTGAACTCATCTGTACTGAATTGTAAAAAATGGTTCAACATTTTTGCATTTATGTCTGACGTTAATTGGGGTTAATTGATGATAATGGTACGGGTAATTAGTTTTAACAGGCACTAAGTCCCATAACCCAAGTCTCTTATGACAGAAATAGAACAGCAGTCAAAATGTGGCATGAGAAATAACATGGCACCATCCAGCCATCTGCAAATGTCGAGGGGTGGAGATTACGTAAGCATTCGTATGCACTTCCATGCAATTGCATGCAAACTACTTTAAATAAGGTGAAATCTTTTGCACTGTGCAGTTAGTGACATTCCCCAAAATACAGCAACCTAAAGTTTACCAACAGACACTCCTGCATCAGGTTGGGAAGTTGGACCCCTTTGTCCAGGAAGAAACAACTCCTTGAACTATTGTTTAAAACTAGATGGAGGGCGTCAGTGCCAAGTTAAATTTTTTACTCTTTTGTAGGGTTCCCCCTTCCCCCCCCAAGTTTTATGAAGCATCCCATCTGAGAAAAGAAGAGAAAGCAAAGTTAAAAGCAGAAGTTTCCATTCTTCAGACTAGTACGGCAGCTTGAAATCTCAGGCAGGAGTTGTTGCACTAAAAACTCAGATGGCAATGTGCAAAAATTAAAATACTCTGTCTCACTTGGTCTTTCCACATAGCCCTCCCATTGCCTCTCCCATCAAAGGTTTCCTCATTGTAAGCCTGGCACCTCTTGGGCTGGCATCAAGCTTTTTAGGGTTTGCTGCCCTAGCAGCGAATTCAGGTGTCTCATGACAGCTGTACCCACCAGCCACCACCCATGCTCCTGCTGATCAGGTGAGCCTGGCCTACACATTGTGTGCTGGGATCTGTTTCCACACATTATTAAAAGTACTATTTTATTGCAATATTGGGGTGGGGAGAAAGTGGAATCACCAAAAATCAGTATTAGTCCAGTATTTAATGCAAGTATAGTAAAGCATAAAAATGGGTGAAACTATTAGTCTGCAAAATTCATCAGGGTGTAGAGAAAATCACATATCCTGATTGGACCTTAAGAGTAGATTTGACTGTAGAGTCAGCACGGAGCAATCATTTCATACTAAGGTTAATGAAATCCACATTTTTAAAATCAACTTGTTCCAGAAAGTCTGACAAGTATTTGAGATTAAGACAAAAATATTTAAGAGGAAACAGGATTCTGTTCTAAGGTTGAAGGGAAGATGACTGTTCCTAGGACTGCAGCATAGCAGTAACTTTTGAGATTCTTGGCTAGGCTGATGGAAGGCGACTGGGGGTGTAATCACAGTGTGACAAGGAAAGTTTACGGTTCGATGGCATAAGAGCCTGAACTTAAATTTTCCTAAAGTCTTTAAAACAGATATTAAAATAATAATGCAGGCAGCAAGCACTTGTAATCCCACTGAGCTCAATTACTTCGGAATGGGCTCAGCACTTTTGAACACTAAGCTATTTATTTACTTGACTATGTGTATGCACAGACACATTTCTGTATCTTGTTTTAGACAAGCAAACACAAGGTTTAATCTTTCCATTGTCTTACCCTAAAATGCTATCATATATCCTTTAAAAGGACTAGACCTCTTTTATTTCTGTTTTCATGGGAATAACCTGTGTTTCAAACACCAACAGCAAGATAAACCAGAGACAACATTTTACAATTTCAGTGTCACCTGTTTGAGCCTGGAGCATGAAAGATGGATAGCCACTTCACATGGTTACAGAGTCTACATGAGTGAAAGATGATTGTAAGATGATTGTAAGTTTAGCCTTGAGACTGAGAAATGAGGTGAGTATTAGCAAGGTGTCCTATCTCTCACCCATTTCCCCCAAACAGTTTTCAATCTACTGATAACTGCATGTAACTAAGTTGAATTGTTATGCAGGTGTGTTATACCCTTGCCCTACTTACAGGAACATTGAATTCAATCCAAGGATTTTTATGTGTTTTGTGAATGCTGGCACTATGAGCATCATCACAGTTGCCCTGTAAAAGGAATTGGACATTGCTACCATACAACGCATTTCAAAGTCATCAGGGAACTTTTTGGGAGGCCTGGGTACATACTGTCAGTTGTATATGTTAATCTAAAATACTAAATTAATAGGCCGTAAAACCAAAAGTAACTGGCCAAAAGTAAGACCAAATAATCCTGTACCCACACTGTGCAATGCATATTAGAAGAAATCCCTGAATTAATTTATGTCTAAATAAGGTTTTGGTGGAAAAAAAGGCCCCACCCTCTTGATATGCCTATTTCCAGTTATGTGCAATCTAAAAAAATCTCGGTAAACTACTCCAATTTCCAGTGAGCTCATGGCTAAAAATTAAAGAACATATCAGTTTTATCATAATAGATTATAATCAAGTATTATGATTGTTTTCCAAAATACACATAGGAATGTTAATATCGTAATTTAATAGATACAGTTTCTATATGTATGTATATATATGTATATATATCTAAAACATCATCAATGAAAATGTCATAAATACAAAGCTCTGTTAAAAACTGTGAGATGATATTCAGATAAATTCTCTACATAGTTTAGTGTCATTTATGTTGTAGGCAAGACCTTTAGCATTATTGCTTGTGAAAAACCAGACACGAGCAATCAAAATCCTTAGAAAATGTCTTCTTGATGCTGCCTCTTACCATTCCATCTAGCACAGCATTCATCTTTCAACTCACTTTAGGGGCTACTTTGTAAGAAATATTTTCCAGAAATTTTGTGGGTAGAAGATTATATGCAATAGTGTCTCTATTAATATTTATGGTTCCAGGAAACTCGTGGCAGAAGAGGTTTCCAAATTAAGCCAAATGTCTCCTTGAACCAGGCATCAAGAACATCAGCAGAAATGCTAATATGAACCCTTGCCAGTGGCACAGTCATGAATCTCCAGTCTTAGACTGAAGAGAATGAGCGCTTTTAACTTATTTAGGAATATAAAGTGTTGTGTCAAATTTAAAACCAAAAGCCTTTTCTCCTTGCTATATGAATAAAGTATTTCCTTTTGCTATTTATTTCTGGTTTTCAATCGTGGGAAGAACATCCCTGCAGCCTCTGATTTCAGTGTTTTTCTGAGCCTTCAGGAGCCGGAGGATTTAATTTTTATTACCAGCTCCAAACAGTGCCTGGCAGGATGCATCTGCAGTGACAAGCTCTCTATCAGAAAAACCTGGAGCACCCAAACTGTTCTTTGTATCTTCACTTTTGAGGGCTAGCTTTAATGTTAAAATAGAGTGCCACTTAAAACTAAATTGAAGACACTAACTTCCTCTGGGAATAGTTCAAATCAGCAGGTATCCTTAAAAAGAATTCTTGATGCATTTTTACCAAATGCCTCCCCTTAGAAGGTTTTACTCCAGGAGCCTAGTATTTCTTCATCTCCTTTGACTCTGAGGCTAAGACAGGCTACTAAGGTAGGCTGGGTGGGAAAAGGCAAAGAGATGAGCTCAAGTTCCCTGATTTTGATGAGACGAGCACTCAATATGCGGAGAAGGATGTAAAGAAACTGAAACCATTTATAGTGCACTATTTCATCTGCAAGTTGATTAAACAATTTCCAGGGAAGTAGTTTTCTACTGAAAGATGCCTAGTCAATGAAATTTAAATGTGTCATGCAGTATTATAAAATGCTGACAAAAAGTTATCATAGCATCTTGATAAAGTTGCAACATTTTTTTTAAACACACAAAACAAAATGTGCACTTTCTTACAAGATTACATTTTCACTGTGATTTTAAATTTCTCATCCTAATCTAGGAAAAAACCCTTAAATTTTGATAAATCCTGCAATTTAAAAAACAGACAAACAAAAAAGGGCCATTCTGTTCTTTGACTGGCTCAGTTTAGTGTATTTCTATAAATGCATCACAAATTTGTTTGGTTTGCAAATAATCTCTCCTTGTGCCTTTCCTTATCCAATTCTTCATAATCCCAATGGGTTCTTTTTCAAGACTACTCATTAGTCAATTGTTTTTTGCTAAATTTTGTCCTGAGTTATCCTGCCTAGCCTAAAGGTTTCTGATTGTGCTTTCTGTGACAGTTATCCTCTCCTTTGCCTTTGAAATGTTCCATGAATCGTTCTTAACAAACAATTCTGTTGATAAAGTACAAGACAAAGAAATCAAAGCGTCTCTCAGCAGTGGTACCTCTGCAGGGCAAACAGGAATAAAGCACAGTGAAAATGTATTTGTGTCACTCAGATTAGAAGATGGGAATCTGAACGTGCTCTGTGCAAGATAGTGTGAGAAAAGCCACCAGTTTAACATAGGTTCATTTCAGAAAAGAACTATACTCCAGGAGAAATAACTGTCTCACTAGAAGCAGATTTTGAGATCCAAATTACTATCTTCTGGCTTGTGAATGTTACTCTTATAGGTTGCAATTTTTTAAGAACAAGTAGAAGTACAAAAAAAAGGAGAAACATAGATAAACAATTTCTCTGAATAGAGTTTGCATTGATGCTAAATATTGGAAAGCCAAGTATTTCTGGGGTTCATAGCTGCCTTTTTAAAAAGCTTAATCAATATGAAGAAAAAATTATGGCCATTATCTTTGAGATCTCTGAGTGTTACTGGCAAAAGTTATATTGAATATGGCACCAGCATCTTATTTGGTATAAAAATTGGAATTCTGTCCTAAAAACAATCGATTAAAGAGGAAGAAACAGACCAATTGATCATCCTAGAAGGATTATCTGAGTTTTTTAGCAAGCAGTTCACCTCTTCATGTTGTTTAAAATCAGTAAGGAATGCTTCATTTCATTACCAGCCTCACCACATTAGTCCTGGGACATCTGGACAGGTGTCTGGTAACAAGCACACCGAAAAGCTGAACTAGAAGAATTCTCACCAATATTATTTCAGATATAATCTATCTTTATATAGCATTAAACTAGGAAAATAGCAAAACTGAATTATATTCACCCACACTCGGAACCACTCTGGTTAGTCTTCAGGTTTTAATATTGTGTGATTTAACACATCCGATACCATCGACATATCCTGTTGTGCTACAGAAAAAGACAATACATAGGCAGTATTTTAACTGACTCTAATATCAAGCCTAGATTGTAAATTGGCTGCACCACAAGTTCCACAGAGAAAAAAAATCACTAGCTTGACTGAGGTAATGGTTAAAAGTATATGGTTAAGCAGAGTATACCACAGGTACGTGGTAAAGCCTGTTTTTTCAGTATCTTCATCAGCAGGTTTGATAGCAAGAGCACACCTCAGCAGATCTCTAAGGAGATTCAGTCTAGAAAGACCTGATAAACTTGGGAACTGAGCTGTGAGAGATCAAAATGTTAAAGTTTAATGGCTCCACCAATTGGCCATTTGCAAAAGCAGTGGATACTTTGCTGTTGAAGTGCAAGGAAATAGCCCAAGTGCAGAGGGCAGGTGCAGCAGAGGATGACCGTGACAAATAAACCTTTGTCTAGCAACAAGCTGGTTTTGAGACAGATGAGCAAAGAGGCAGTAGGATTCTGTGAGGTGGGATAGTGTTTTTTATCTTGCCAGTGTCCTCCCCTACACAACTGGCTCAGATGTGAAAATTCCCCCTCATGTTTACACACAAGCTTGAGGGTGTTCATCCCTTCTGATGGGCCATAATTGGCTCAACTGCAGAGACCGGAGAGGCAGCTGTCATGTCTTAGAAGGTGTCATAAATAATCAAAGATCCCCAAAATGCTCCCAGACTCATTTCCAGGGCTTTTCACCAGAGGACCGTGCATGATCCGCAGTGCTGCATCAGACAATGTTAAACTCACTCCTAGGGGAGATTCCTTAGTGTTCCCACAGGGCCTGTGTATATATTAACAAATTGAACTTTTCTTATCCTTTTTTTCTTTCTCTTTCATCTCCTAGATTCTTCTTCTTGAAATATAATATAAGCCATATTTAAATATTCCAGTCAATGCCTTAATAAGTGCCTTAAAGTGTCTGGATAAATTGAAGTTTGCTAAGTTAAAGCTTATGAAGTACCTTACTCTGGATGTTTTAAAATTTGTGAAGTACCTTATTCTATCTTAATTTTCTAAAGTTTGCAAGAAAAAGTTTGTTATTGAAGCTCCTGAGAATTTTGGATTTTCTCCCGTGCACCACCCAGAGCAAATCAAACAACTTTCCCCTAAATCCACAGAGGGTACCAGGGTATAACACAAGCCAACACATACCTCAAGAAACTCAGCAAAAAGCCCAGAGAATTACACTGGGGATCAGGTGATCCAATCTGTCAGCACAGCTGGAAGAGAGCTGGATGAGGAGCAGACCTGCTGAAATGGATGGGGTATTTTAGTCAACACTAGGTCAAACATGAACCAACTCTGTGCTGTCCCTATCAATGCAGGAAACTGGTGCCAGACGCCATCAGGTGGAGCTTTCCTCATTTCTGTGGAGACTGTATTTGGAATTTTGTGTCCTGGTTTCAGCCTCCCTGTTAAAAAACAAGGCTGAGGAACTAATAAAGGGTTGCTGTCAGGATGTCTGGGGACTAGAGCTCCCCCTCAGTGTGCCAAAACACACAGCTTAGTCTGATGAAGAGAAGATTAAGGTTAATTTGTTAATAGCCTGCAACTGCATGAAAGAGTTAGAAGACAATGGAACCAACCTCTTCTCAGCAATGGCAGAAATGTGTAAAATATGGGGAAATGGCCAAGACCTTCAGCTTGAGGAGTCCAAATGGCACAACAGGAAATATTTCTTCATGAGCAGAATAGCACAGCACTGGAATGAGTTAATTTTGGAGATGATACGACTTTTGAAGGATTTTCTTCCTAGGCTTGAGAAAATCATTGCTAAAATATGTGGAGAACACATGCTCTGAAGTGGTTGAAGTAGATGATGCTTTGGGAGGTAGTTGAAGTAGACAGCCAGGTCCATAACAACCAACACTTCTATAGCTGCACCATCAGTTGCTGATAGTCTGTCTGCAGCTCTTGTCAAGGACTCAGGGCTGGCTTAACCCAGTTCTCCTCCCTGTTTTCCAGCTGAAAGACCTGTCTTAACAGACAACTCTTCTTTCATCTCTCAAGGCTGATCTAATTTTTCCAACACTAACACCAACCTACTTTGGGAGCATAAGGCAACACTTACGGAGTGCCTCAAAGCAATCCTTGAAAAGCTCCCAGTCAGCAAAACAACTGTGCATCTATTTCTGCCACCTTCATTAATATGCTCTAGATTTAGTGAATTCTTGCTGATTTTAACAGGAGTGTTCATCATAGATCTAGGGTAATAAGAAGGCCTTAATATAGATGGCCTGTATTTCTACCTCCAGCAAGAGTGAATCAAGATTTTCACATATATAGCATTTAAATGGCATAGTAAAGACTGCTTCAGGAACCCTTATTTTAGAGCAAAATTTGGAAGCATCTTTAGTGTTGTTCCTTTTTAATTTTTCCATTTCCCTGGGTGATTCTTAATGGTCATAAATATGTTTAAGAAAAATTTTGTTTGTTTCTTTTAAAGTTTCAGACTTCTCAAGTCTGCTTTTTGGACACTTTTCTAGGGAACAAGTTTCCTTACCAGGAAAGCAAAGGGGATTAATACACACTTAAGAGAAATTCTCTCTTCAAATTATAAAATAATTTCTTTTTTTGAAGTTTTCATTTATTTCTCTTAGAAATGACATCAAAATACAGGATTGAACTTAATACAGATGTTTCACTTGATACATTTTGAATTATTCTTTGTGGATGGAAATTTTACAGTGTCTCTTGTTACCGACAGGAATAAAGGATATCAGTCAATCTTGTCATTATTGTCATTAATCAGAAAGTTATCCTCACACAAGATCATCCTCCTTCATTCCACTTCAAAATTTCAAGCTCATGCTTGAAATCATACAAAAGGCAACATTTATCTGCAGCAATATATAATTGCTAATTTTTAGAAAATAGAAAAGATTTACAGTAAGCTTTTTTTTCCCTACACTTTTCATTACATGGATTCTTTTCATATATATCTGATCAGAAGTAGAAATATAGAGGGTGGGCAATACCAATACTCCTTTTTCTTCCTCTTCTCAGAACTCACCTTCCTCCTTTGAGATTTTAGAAACTAACAGCATTATGGCCTATCAGCCATGTCTCTGCAAAGCTTTACCATACGGTGCTCCAAACCAAAATGCGGGGAAAACATTCCAGTTGGTTGCTGTGCTTAATCTTGGAAACACATCTCTGTTCTAGTTAAACCGCAGCCAGATACCATACCCTGCACAGCCACTTGTTAATTCTTCGACCAACAGGTCCAGGGAAAGAACAGGAAAAAGTAGAAAATGCATGGATTGAGGAAACGACAGTTTAGTAGAGAAAACAAAAGGCATGTGCACAAGCAAAGCAAAATAAGGTATACATTTACTGCTTCCCCTGGGCAGACAGGTGTTCAGCCATCTCCAGGAGAGCAGGGCCCCATCACACATAACAGTGACTTGGGAAGACAAACACCATCCCTCCAAATGTCCACCCTTCTTCCTTCTTTCCCCCAGATTTACATTCTGATCATGATGTCATATGGTTTGGAATATCCCTTTCGCCAGTTGGGACCACCTGTCCTGGCTGTGTCTCCTCCCAGTTTCCTATTCACCCCAACTTTCTTACCAGTGTGGCAGCATGGAAAGCAGAAAAGGCCTTGGCTCTGTGTAAGCCCTGCTTAGCAATAACAAAAACATCTCAATATTATCAGCTCCACGTCCAGCACAAATCCAAAACATGACATAACTTACATTTACCTTTAAAATCAGTTAACCTTAGTTTCATGAGAAATTTAGAGGGTTTTTCTACAAAAATAAAGATAATTTTAATGAACTAGACATCAGCTGGTACAGTTCCTTAATTATTGAAATTTTGAACACTTACTATGTTCTATTCTTTTCCTACTCTCCTTGACAAAATTATATGATTGGGAAACACTGCTTTTTCATTAAATATGTCCTGAAAAGGGAAAGCAGAACCTCAAAGTCTGCTCATAGAGTAATTGTCCCCTTTTTTCTAAATTCCACTTGCTTCCATGAAAGTGGGATCATACTTTCCTACTAAAAAAAAAAATCTAAATAATTACTTGCCTTGTTTTCAAAAGAAATAACAAAGTCAAAGAATTACAGCCACAAAGCATTCCTTTGCCCTCTGCAACATCCCAGTCCACTACAGCAAGTATCAAATGGACCCACAGTGTCTGATGTTCAGCATCTGTTCTGGGCAGGGGAATTCAGAATGTGGCAGGGAGCTTATGCTGTTACTATGCAGAAGCAGGGAGTAACATTTGATCCAGCATTATTTCAGTTCTACAACTGCCTTCTGCTAAGCTTGGTGTGTGGATGATAAAGGTATTTTAATCTGTTTTTAATTCCTTTGTTTCTTGTTTTATTTTAAGCTATTTAAGCGAATACCATTTGAAGTAACAAAGGCCAGCTGCTATTAGTACTACTTACTTGTTAGGCTAGTATTTCAAATGCCTGTTGTGTTCCTTTATCTGTGATCACAATACTTTGTGGAGTCTCAGCTGCTGAAGCACCAGTCCATAATTATGCTGTTCAATCAATACTATGGATTTAAAAAAGAAGTAGCTTTTCTTCTGTCCCTTATCTTGTAATGAGAGTAACATTCAGTTTGTATATACAGATGTGCTCTTGGCATTTGTGAGGCTGTTCTTCCTTTCAGTACCACATGGCAGATCATCAAAGTATCATTCCAGTTTCATTCAAGGTGCAAAAATGCTGACCTCATAAGGAAAAAAATCCCAACCAAAAAACTTAACACCACCAACAAAAAAAACCCTAACAAGGAAACAAAATACCCAATGAACTGAGTCAACTAAAAAAGCAGTATGTATCAAAGCTCAGCTGGGAACAGCACAGAACAGCTTTTAGCCCCAGTGGTATTGTGGGGCCCTGTGTCTTGAGGATTGTAGACTTCAGGAGCAAGGGGTAAAATATATACCTATTCTTTGCTGTATTCCCCTCACCAGAGCAGATTTGTATCTCCCCATGGGCAAAACACAGTCCCATTACACCTCAGAAAGCCATGCTCCTCCTTTCCTGTCCCCCACAGGTCCCTCAGCTCACCCTGCTGCTGTTGCAAGTCTTATACTAGTGAAGGTGTTGTCCAGAGATTGCTTCCCCCGGTTTCTTTAACTAGAAATTGTATTTGCTGCATATATCCAGAGATATATTGTGATAGATCATGAGAGCAGGCTCCGCCTGGGCCACCACTGTAATGAGGAGGGGAGGCAAAAGCTTTCCACCTTCAGTTGAGTAGGAAAGAAGTAATTCAGTGGGCAATGGATTGAGCCTCTCTCCCTTCTGCCCAGGTAGGTGACAGACTCCTTTTGTCTCCATAGTAAATTTACACCTTAAACTATCCATTGTAAAATGGTACTTCAGGTTCTAGTATAATACCTGTTATTCTGTTATTGATTCATAGGTAGCACATCATAGATGGGAAAATCAGCAAAGGGAGGTGATTCAAGAAGGAAGCAGAACAGGACAAGGATCAGGAGTTGTGCACCAAAAACTGGATTCAGCCAAGAGTTTAGTCCAGTCTGACTAAAGATCAAGGGAAATACAGCTTTATTAGAAGTATTGAAGAAAATTTTGTCATCAATTATATAAATACTCTCTGTCATACAGATAATTTTTGAGTAAACATTACCAGGATGGCACTTATTTCTTTATCCTCATTATCATCTGTGTGCTCATAAATCTAGAACGGTGCCATAAAAGAAGGATTTTAATACTGATGCAAGCACAATTGGATGTGAAAATTACAAAGCAAAGTTTCCCCCACACATGGATTACACTTTCTCATGGAACTGGAGGTAGCTCCTTTTGAAATCATGAAATAACTAGGCACACTCTACTATAGCTTGGAGTTTTGAAGTAATGAGGAAAATCTGTAATACTGCATCTAAATAAATGGTAATACAGGACTCCTCACATAAATGGGACTTGTGTGTAGGCAACTGAATGGATAAAATATTTAGAGGTTGGAATAAAAAGAAACCTAAATAAGAGAGTCAGATTTATTTTAGAAACAGGAGTAAATATAAAAATGGATATGGGCAGATGGAAGATCTGAAAATCTCTCGAGGGAAAGGGTTATCCTGTTAAAATAAATATTCTAAACTATTCTATATTTTTAGCACCTTTGCAGTATATGCATCATATGGTTTCCAGTAATGTGGTGGTGTTGGTTTACTCTCCAAGTTCTTTCTAAAGAGATTTCAAGATACAGCATTACCAAAAGTATGTTCTATCTCAAGAAATGAATAGGGACTTCTTAAGTTGTATCAAAATAATTCCTTGCAGTGTTTGCTATCAAGGGAGGACAGCACCTTGACAGAATAATAGTGATAGGTAAAATAACTAAAGAACTAAGCAAAAGAAAAATAAGTGGATTGGGTTTTTTCTATTCTCTTCACTTTGTGAGGCATCTAACTTATAAAAATAGCAAGTTGAAAAGGTAATCAATAGCAATGGTACAAAGGCATTATTAAAATTTGCTGATATTGTTATCTTGAAAAAGTTTTAGTAATGCTGGTAAGAACTTCTCCACTTTATATTCACCTACTTTAGGCATTGTCTGTAAGAATGTAAAAGCTTTTCAAAGAGAGTAAGGCTTCTAACTGTTTGGGAGGTGAAGAGAGAAATGCCTAAAAGGTAACTATTGACAGAAGTCTAGTCCTTGTTTCTCAGAGGCACCAAATTCTTTTCCCACCCCATTCCACTCGGTATTTCTCCACTGAAGCTTTCAGCAAGTTCTCTGAATGTTGCATCTGGCCCTGCTGGGAGCAATTAATGGAGGCAAAGCATCTGGCATGCCCTTCTGAGCATCTTTTGTCTGTTATCTGTGTAAGCAGGTTTTCCTTCTCATCCTGATTTTTTATGGGCAAAAAGGAAAAGAATTTATTTGTTTAACTCAAGCAGCCTAAAAAGTATTTGGTGGAACCCTGACAACTGATATCCCTGACATTCCCAATATGTCCTTACTCAAACCAGAGGTTTTGGATTCTGCTCTGGAATTCCACAGGTCTTTGTCTTTTCCTAAAGTGCTTCCAGTAAACAGAGCTTCTGTTCAAAGTCATTCCAAATGTAGAGATGCAGCTAAACGTAAATATGACCTTAAATGCTTTCCTGCCTGGGGAAGGCAAATAGAAGCAGCATGGCCATGCAAAGGCTTGACTGATGATGTCAAACACAGGAGACAGTGATTTGGATCTCTAATACTAGAATCCATGTATTCACAGTTGTGTTTGTGAGGAATTCTTAAAGAACATTCCAAACCAGGTATACAAACTGTGGACCCACTTCACCGCAGTATTATTCTGCCTGTATCTGCCTACACTGAGAGACTAAGGTGAGCACAAGGAGCAAATACCATAATTAAACTCTGAGATGCTGACTTTGCTTCCCACCCCCCCTCCCCATTTGTGGTTTCCTTAGAGAAAAAAAGACTGATGAAGCTTAAGATTATCCAGCTCCTTGAAATCTAAAGGGGTTTAGAAGAGAAGATCTTGGTTTGGTCCGCCTATATTTTGAGTTTTGGTTTTGTTTTGGCCATAATATGTGAAAATAAGTTTCTGAACAGGCAAATACAGATTTTTTTCTACTATTTCCAATGTTGTTCATATCCTTTCTACCCTATTAATCTTTCTCTGTCAAAGAAATAACCTGCTATCACTGATCTGCTTGTATTTTAAAACTGGGTTACAGTTTATAGTCTTGTTTTATATAACACTACTTTTTACATCTTTGGTAATGCAAGTCTTCCCACCTTCTCAGTAACTCCAGAGTTGAGTGAACCATGCAGCAAATAGAATTGTGATCACCCAAATATGTTACTGCCTGTTTGGAGAAATAGTTACCATAAGCACCCACTGAAAAATCACACTTCATTAAGTACATGTATAATACACTAAAAAAGGTTATATAAAAATACATATTTTGTAAGGGACTTAAAAATCATCAGATGAAATGCCCACAGAGACAGCCAAAATCAATATCTTCATCGCAATAAAATTGTGCCTAAACTGGCAGCAATGTGTTCAGCAAAAATCACCTGCTGCACAGAGCAAAAAGCGCATCAAGTCTGTATTACGCAAATCATCACAGGATCAAATGCAGTTAATTGCCTATTCTGTCCTTTGCTAAGCATATTTCTATTACCCTCCAGGGTGGAATTTGTCCTTGTCCTGTCAGTCAGAGCTTTACAAAAGCACCGTTCTTGTGCCTTACATTTCAGCAAGCAAGCTCAGAATGAACCTGCTGACCAAAAATTTATTCCCAAGGTAAAGAAAAACAGACATTTCGTATTCACAAAGTCAACGTCCAAAGGTGTTCAGATCTTTCTGTTGTTCTTAATTTCCTGTTGAAGAAAAGCAGTCATTTCATGGAAGCACAAGATTTATTTTGTCTGAGACATCACTAGGATAAATATGATTCAATTATTTACCTGGCTACCAGAATTTAAGACATAGGATAGATTGGTTGGCTTGTGGTTAGCAAAGTATTATATTTATTTATACATATATGTATCCCTAAGAAATGTGCATGCCTTTGGGAGAGAAATCATTCTTGAGTTTAGTCACTCTTATTTATACTAATATAAGCAGATTTATAGAGTTTATGTGGAATTTAAAGATAAATTGCATCCAGATGCTGGAAATAACTTACTTTGCCTGTCCTGCAGCATTACTATTTGTTTATAATTTCAAAGTTCACAATGTAATGGCTTCATTACCCCTTCATCTAATTTCACAGAGAAATGACAATTCCTAGCTGCTGAGGTCATGGCCCATCAAAAATTATACCATCTCTAATTTTATATCCGATCTCTGGTAGATCTTAATTTGCTTATCTCAGTTCTCATATATCGATTAAATTGCTGAATTCTATTAAAATCTCTACCAGCTGTCCAAGATTTAAGACTGAACTACTGAATTGAGACTTATTGAATTAAGACATTATTGCCGATGTGAGCCAGTAAAACAATGATTAGAATATACAAGATTAATGTGCTTTTTAGTTTCCTGTACACCATTTGACTTAATTCTGAATGTGGCATTGTACACTGTACATATGGTATCTGATCACCCCAGTTAATATGGCAAAATCATGTCTCTAGAGTTTTTCCTTTATACAGTTACTGACCTCAGCTGCAAGAGCTGAGAAACAGAGGTAATATTAAAATTATTGTGCAAATTTTCATGGGTGGATAATACAGTATTTTTCAAGTTGTATTTTCCTGTATAACGCTCCAAACTGA
This sequence comes from Donacobius atricapilla, assembly GCA_013397315.1. Classification (NCBI taxonomy): domain Eukaryota; kingdom Metazoa; phylum Chordata; class Aves; order Passeriformes; family Mimidae; genus Donacobius; species Donacobius atricapilla. The sequence continues at coordinate 510,650 of WBMY01004607.1, forward strand.
AGCCTTTGAAATGTTATTCTGCAGTGCATACTGAAGACCATTCCCTCTGAAGAGTTCTACTTAGTACAGTATTAACTTCCTACTCTAGTCTCTAAGTGTACTCATGTTCCGTACACAAAGAGAAGCACAGATACTCTGGTGACTGGTCAATCTTGGACCCGCATTTTCAATTTTGGTCACTGCTGCCATGTTTTCTGTTACTAGAGGAGAGAAGGGACATACACAAGCAGAAAATGCAGTATTTAATAAAATCCAGTTGAATATTTATTGCTTGGGTCTGGCAGGTCATGGAGAAATGTGACATCGTCACATCTCTCTTCATCCTGCATCCTTGCTGAGTGAGACTGGGAAGATCCCATTTGAATAGGTAACTTTCCAGAAGTATTATCTTACTCTGCTATCTTAGCACACTGCTAAGAGCTACCCTTATCTACTTCTCTTCCCACAGAATTGTGGTTTCTGACAGCAGTTGCATTTCCACCACCACTGGGTTACCATCAGGTAAGAGGACTATCAGCATAAGTTAAGAGGCAGTGATAGTTGCTGCATCTTCTTTACTACCCACAAATCTCTAAATTTGCAAACACGTGTTACAGCTAGATTTGTGATCTCAGTGCCTGTTGACCAGCATCTCTGCTTCACCACTTCATCACAGCAAAACTAAGCTAAATCATATTTCTGAAAGATCATTGCCATTCTGAAGAGCAGGTTCCCAAGGTGACATGCAGCCTTATTTTCTACTAGGGCATGAAGGTAGCTTCTAAATGAAAGATGTAATAGAGAAAACAGATTTTCAAAGTATGCCTAGCAAGACTGGTTCTTCACTGGAAGAAAGATTTAACTTCTCATTACCATTTTTCTTACATGGCAGAAATACACTCAAAGTCAAAGAATTTTGTAGCATTCATCAAAGGGGGAAAAAAAAAAAAGGACAAGATATGCTTACCAGCACCTCCCACAGTGTGTATGCATGAGACTCCAGAGATGATTAATCACCAGGTTTAAAGATCAGGTTATCATAAGCTGTTTTAGATATCCTTGGTATTTCATCATCAGTGTGGTATGGTTCAACAGAGAGGGAAGTTGGCATCAGAAAATGAACCCTGAGGTCACTTGCCTCTTATTGCCAGAGGTAGAACTTTAATTGCTTTTGTTCTTGTAAGTAATTTGTTTGTTTGTTCAAATTCTAATAGTGCATCACTTTCTGTCTGTGACTTCACTTGCGTGTGTCTAGTGATAACCTCAGAAGTACCCTGTTATGATGCTTCCCGATGGCTATTTTAGAAAGTGAGGAGATCTTGCTGCATGCTAAGTTAAGTGACCAGGAGGGAAGGGAGGGAAAAATCATAGACCAGTAAAATATACTGCATATGTATTCCAGCATACTGTATTGCTTATGCTTTTCTGTGTTGTCCCTCCAACTCATATCAGGATATTTGAAGTCCCCCATAAGGATCTGGGCTTGTGAATATGATGCTGCTTCTACTTGTCTATGTAGACCTTCATCTGCTCTGTCTTCCTGGTCAGGTGGCCTGTAGCAGACTCCACTATGTCACCTGTCCCTGCCCTCCCTTCAGTCCTGACCCATAAGCTCTCAGCTCCTCATCTATCCCCAGGTGGAGCTCCATACTCTCCAGCTGGTCATCAACATTGACAGAGAGGGTGAAATGCCCTCCTCATCCCCTTGACAGTCCTTCCGAGAGAGCCTACATCCATCCAGTCCAACACTCCAGTCCTAAGGGCCATCTCACCACATCTCTGTGATGCCAGTAGCATCATAGCCCTGCAGGCATGTGCATGTCTCTAACAACTCTTCTTTATTTCCCATGCTGGATGTGTTTGCTTTCATGCACACCAGCTTCCAGGGCAGCTAACAAGAGACTCATTCCATACAAGAATTTAATTAAAACTGAGTGTATGTTGACTAGAAATTTTTATTTACTAGTTTGGACATACAATTTCTGATGCCAAACTGTCCATTTCGTCTGTTTGCTCTTCATGGTTAATAACTAGTCCTAAGTTACTAGACAGTATTTGTACTTTCTGATTAAATATATTTCTATATTTATTTTTTTATATATTTAAACAAAAGATTACAGACACTAGATAGCACATACTGAATTAATAAATAATGAACACCACATTTCTGGTAAGAACTGTTTTGTGAAAAATCATCTACACTAAGGAATCAATCATGAATCATCCATAACTTGTGAATACTTTCAAAAGTATCTGGTAATTCTTACAAACAACTAATGATATAACTAAAACCAGCTGCAGAATGAAGGAAGCCCATTTATTCAGATTGTCTTGATGAACTTACATTAATCCAGTATTTATTGTCCCATAAGGATCTTCCTCCCCACTGCTACAAAAAGTTTTGGAGTATCTTCTTTATTCTCATTCAGACCCCAGACAATTACAAACAAACATGATGTTATGCCTAGCACAACACAATTATTCAGAATTTGCTTTCAGATGTGAATAATGTGTTCACAGGGCTCCCCAGAAACATCCAATATCTTTATTGAGGTGTTGAGTCTGTTCAGCAGCAACCTCAGCAAGCTGCAAGTTATGATTTAAGTCATGGGCTATTTACACCAAGGGCCATGGCTTGCAGGCTGATGAAAACACTTGATTGTGTTGGGAATTTAAAAGCACAGGCATACAACTTCAGCACGTGTTGTCTCCTCCCTACTTCACCTTTACCTCCCATTTCACATTATCTGGTTGTTCTTTTGCTCTTACAGTTCATAGATTTTGAGAAGAGAATATATTTTCTTACAGAGACATTTTTTGCTTTCTCCAAAATATTCCTTCTTTTGATAAAGTAGATTTTTCTGCCCTGAAATTTTGCTTTGGAAATCAGTGGTCATAAGAATACAAAAAACCCTAAGAAAACACATACTGAGTTAGATAAAAGGTCTAGGTAGCCTAGCACCAGCCTCCAGTCATATGTTAATAACTCATGCCTAAGGAAGAGTCGAAGGAAGCACATAGCAACAATGACCCAGCATCCTCCCCTAAGCTCAGGTGCTAATGGTTTGAGGGCTTCCTGAGGCAGAGATGGAGCCTTAAATATTTAATAACCTTAATTAGCATTTCATCCAGCAACATGCCCAATTCCTTTTCAAACTTTGAGGACTTTACTGTCTGTTTCACTCTGTGGCAAGCTCAACCACAGGCTTTGCCATGGGGCAAATCTTTTGTATTAACCTGGTCCATGCTGATTTCATTTGATGCCCTATAGTCCTTGTGTACACAAATCTTTTATTCCTGTAAATATATGTATAATATATATACAGACACACATACAATAAAAACTAGTATCAGATCAAAATTTACTCTCTTGATGAGGTTATTGTCATCTCTGTATCCAAAGGCAAATAGGCTGGAAGAGGTGATAGCAGGGCTCTAGTACAGATCCTGTCTGCTGCTCTAACAGGAGGACTGTAACCATTGCTTTAGCATCACTCATGCCTATGGCCAAAGACAGTCTTCATAATATCTCCTGTCCCCTCAAAGCTACAGAATTTCAAACCCTGTTAAATAACCTCATTCATTTATCTGCTCAGGGGAAGGCAAGGCTATCTCAGGTCCTTTCAGGATGGCTCTGGATGCCTGGTAGAATGAAAAGCTCTTCAGAAGCACAGTGTGCTCCTTGCAGAGGAGACAGAGCAGAGCCACCCAAGCCCACTTACATATGGGCACAGATCCATCTGTCAGACCCTCTGGCCAGCAAATCTGAAGAAGACCAGATCCTGTACTGCCATTACAGATTAAAGCATCAGCTATGAAGTACTTCAGCTACTGAAAAGACTTTTCTAGGACTGTGCAAATGAGGAAGTGAAAGCTGTGTGCAGGGTTTTCATCTATCAGGGCCGGAATATATGCAAAATCTTCAGGTCTGAGTCAGCATACCCCTCCCATGTTTGAAGACTCCCCAACACATCCTTTGACAATATAAAGTATCAAATAAGGTTATTCAACTTCAGAGCTGAAACTGAAAATTTCCAAGGTTAACTTTCTCAAGATCTGAAAAGTAACATTTTTGAAATTAAATATCTCACAAAAAACCTAGAGCTGGCTGCAGCACATTCGGGATGCCATCAATGGCCAGAGCCAAATACTCTACCACAGGAGAGACAGTAACTGTTTGATTAGGCTACAGCAAAGGCCTTGGTATTTGCCCCAGTTCTGAAATGAGGAGGTGACTTAAACCAGAATTTCCTTAGGAGCCAGCAAATTGCCTGCTCTGTGAACAGAAGCTCTGCTGCTGACAACTGCTTTTCATGAGATGTTGAGAACATTTTGCTCAAAAGACAGCAAGTGAGCTAAGACTGAATAAGAAAACAAGGTAATAAACTTGCATAAAGTCACTCAGGCTTAAATACTTTCCTTGTTCTTGGGGAAAAAAAACCCCAACCACTTTTCTGTGTGTGTTTTAACCAGTAAGACATCAAAAAAAGATATTCCTAAATAAATATGTGCCAGACTTTTATATATTGTATATATTGTATATGTTGTCTATTAAATAAAGTAGTTCCCACTTTGTGTAAATTGTGTAATATTGCAGAAAAGGTGTTAAGGATGGAGAGCCTACCAAGCATTGTTATGTTCCTGTGATGAGGATTCTCCTATTTAATTCCTCTAGGATCCTGCTGCTGGAAATACTGCTTTGACTAGGACTGTTTACATGTTATCCATTTTCTGCAGATCCTCCAAAGAGGAACACATTTTGAAAGTCTATGATTAAAGCTATTTGCTTTAACTTAGATGTTGATTCTACTTGTGATGTATGGCCTGCCATAGTTCTAAGGTATTTCCTGCAGAGATAAATCTGGAGGAAATGAGTAGTTTATCCAGTTTGCCATGGAGAGTTACAAATGCATAAAAAGCAATCTGTGTAGCTTAAGCTATATGAACAGCATGGCATTCTAATTCTATACAGTCATGTAGAATTTGTTTTTATGTAGATTACACTTACCTTGTTAACTACCACCATATAAACAACATCATTAGTATTCTGAAAGATTTTCCTAATAAAACTATACCATATTTTGTTGCTTTTTGCATGAGAAATCACTATAATTTTAATTTCATATGGGCGGGAAACAGTTGCTGCCATGTTACTATACTAGAACCAAATTTTGCTGCTGCCTTGCCCTTGGAAACAGTTCCACTAGCCTGGCTGGAAATGGCCAAGAAAGGATTTAGCACTTGGACAAATATCACATTTTGGTCATAAGGAAAGAATAACTAAATCTTTTACTGCCATCTCTGAAGCTAAAAGGCACTTTAGTGCCCAGGCAAGAGATTCTGCCCTTTGGGGAAGGTGGAATCAGATAAATCAAATGCATAAATTCAGGACCTCTTCTCAGGCAGTTCACATTAGTGAGGCCTATCCCACTGCAGGAAGCCAGAAAACCGTGCTCTAGGTCTGCACAGAACTAACTGGTTTTCAGCAAGTTTAAGGCATTTCTCATTTTGAACAGATCTCTGAAGTCTCATAAATCTAGTTTTACCATGTTTATAAAGCTGCAGACTTCCCAATTTGTACTCTAATTATGTTTTGTTATTGTAATTATCAGCTTATTCTTGCTATGAATGTTTTTTGTATCACTTGAAATTGATGCTAATACTCCCTGACATACAGCCTGACATGTATTAAGAATGCAGAAAATGAAATGACAAAACTAATTAAAAAACCATCTGTTCAGTTAATTTAGAGGTGTGCCAAACAGTTCAAATGAGACTTGGTCAGCAGTAAATTACATCCACCTGCACCATTTGCTTAGCAGTTACTGTCCCTAGTTGTGTTACTTCCTTAGAAACACGTCTACTGTTCAGTCCAGAGACTGCACACTGAGCAGTGAGAGCATGAAATCACAGCCATTACTCTTGAACAGAAATAGTACACGTAAAAACGTAGTATAAGCCTTCTAAATGAAAAAAAGGACATACAACAAAATGCTGTATATCATGTAGACTCACTCCATTAATTGTAATGACTGTGCCTCCAAGACACGGAACAATCATATTAGTATTACCTATAGCGATATTGCAGCCCTCTATCCAGGAAAAATTTCCCCCTTAATGTCAATGGGCTGTACTTTTCTCTTCTGTAAGCCCATCAAAGTTAATAGAGTTGTACCAAGAATACATTTAGTCCCATCTGATTATGGCACACTGAACATGTTATCTTATTGCCTGGCTGCTGTGTTACTGCTTTACATACAGAAAACATAATAACTCAATAAACATTCAACTGGCAAGTTAGATCTTTTTTCTTTAAAAAAAAAAAAGGAAACTAAGCACGTCTCAGTCTTATGAGCAGCGGTCTATCATGTAGCAGAACTATATTATCACAGGTTAGGTATATTTCCTCTGCACCAAAAAATTTTGCTAGAATTAGAAAAGCGCCTATATGTAAAATAAGCTGCTTGGCATTTTCTTCCTGCTCATTCTGCAGTCAGCTTCGCTTCAGAATGTACCACTTGAATTTGCATTCCAGACTTCCATACACAGAGGGACTCCCTTAGCCAGGCAGTTGGACTCCTGAAAGCTTCAACCAGTGGGCAACTTGAAAGAGTTTAAAGCATACAGCTCCAATGGGAGACAAAGCAGACAGCAGACAGCTGCTTTTAGCATTAATCTAATAAAACAGCCACTAATAAACAACAAAACATCAGATAAAATTATATAACTCATTATTTCTCATCCGAAAAAATTCTGCCATTTCCTGTGCTCAGCATGGTTTCAGGTCAGTATTCTTATTACTTTCCACCAACTTCTAACTTTGGTTTACACACTGTCATTTTGGTATGCTTGGGAACTTAACCATCTATAAGCAAATTAATGATAAAGTTCAAAAACACTGCAAGCTGCATAGGGCCAGAAAGGGGAGGTCCACCAGAACTGGGGTATCAGTGTGCCAAGTTCCATGGACAGGGAACTTGCATATCACCTCCTTAAACATGGGCATTAGGAGGGACATTCACGGATGCACACGCATGCTTTTCTGTGTTGCTACAATCAGAATGAGTAGCGGGGAAGGGCAGAACTGGATGAGGGCCGCAGTATCAGTGTGGGCAGACAGAATCCAGAAGGTGTGAAGGGAGAGATGGGAGAACCCTTTTACGGAGAGATCTGGGGGACTTTAATGACTTGGGGAAGACACTGAGAGAAAAGCAAACAGGAGAGATGAGCAAAAAAGGTTGGACAAAACAGAGTAGACTGAAGGATGGGAAACAGGACACTAGTAAGGACCTTGAGTGAGTGAAAACTCACCTGCTGCCAGTCCTTCACCTGCAGTGAGAGTATTTCTCTCCTGGTTATTCCAAAGTCACTAAAGGGATCATATCTTTCTACCTACATTACAAGTGTGATGCACCATCCAATACAGGTTTGTACTAGGGAGAAGAGTGTTCACTTCTGGAGCACAAATTCCCAAATATTTGCTGGGTTTTGTTTGTTTGGGTTTTTTTTGTTGCTGTTGTTGGTTCTTTTTTTGCATGTTTTTTTTTTTTTAACCTGGGATAAATTAACTCTAATCAAATCAATAGCATGGGTGCTGAATTGTTTTGTAGCTTTCAGATCACTTCCATGATAACTCTTGTAATCTAGAAATCATCTGAAATACCACTGTTGGTATTTCATTCTCACAAACTGGAGGGCTCCACTCATAACAGCTCCAGTTTCTGTTCTCCTTGGGCTCACAGCATTTTGCAGGGAATCAGCATCTGATGAAACTTGAGCATTTCCCTCATTGAAAAACAACATCCATACTCACTGCTTGTAAAAGACTTCATTAAGCAAGCCTGTACTCCAGGAAAAAGTTACTGAGGATTTAGGTCTATCCTCTACAACCACAGCCAGGTCAAGGCTATCCGCACCCACTGCCCCATCTGATCCAAAATGCCATTTTCAAGGCTTTCCAGGTTTGCCTGCCAAGACTGCTGAATTCTGACTCTGTTTGAAACCCACTTAGAGAAGCCCCAAAACTGAAGAAGCTGGAACCACCATAATTTCAGCCTAAACAATATTAGCAGATTTACAGTGGTTGTTAGATTTACAGTGGTTGTAAGATTTACAGTGGTTGTAAATCCATGAAACATTCTGAAAAGACAGATTCAAGCCAGCTGAGTGAAGAATTCAGCTTGGGGTTCATTTAGCATATTACTCCCTGCAAAATATTTCAAAATATTTTTAATTATCCAGGAAAAGTCAAGTCCCCTAAATTGCTGGAAAGTACCTTGTGTTTTTGAAGCAGAGGTATACTGTATGCATATCTCTACCCTTTATACATTGTTGACATTGTTTTACATTTCTACACCCTGTGATGGACTAAAATCCAAGTTGCTCATTTTGTGTATCAATATGTTTATACTGTAAAGTTTTAACAAAATGATGTTACTGTTATTAAATGTTAGAGCCAATTTAACATTTACTTTCCATAACATATTTATAGCAGCATATAGGGGTTTTTTATTCATTTATGCAACATTTTGCCTAATGAGCTAAAACTTACTGACTCATTTTATTTTACTGAAGATATTCATATGCAACAAGATAATTTTGTTAAAAGGGTAAGCCTGGTAACCAAGATTCACTGAGCCAAGAACTAAAGGCTGTATGTGCAGCAATATAATTTAGCATTTGGTCAATGGATATATGATCAAAGCAAGTTACCTATCGTGAAGAAAACAAAGAATGGTGAGGCAGGAAAAACAGTATTGCATATTTTAATGTATACCTTTTTATGTTTCTTTTCTGGCAGCTACATTCCAGACTGCAGCACATAGTGTATATTTAATTATTATTAAATTATAACCAGAAAGGTTTAATTTCCCAATCTAAAATTCTCTCTCCAATTGTAAAAAAGCACAATGAAAAATTTAGAAGGACAAAGAAGGAAAAAAATACTGAAAGACCAGAAAACATGTCATTCAGGGAAAGACCTCTCAGTTTATACTATCAGAAAATAATATAAGACTTGGCTTCATAACCATCTTATCTCCTTTGCAGGGAAAAACAAAGGTTTAGGTGGTGGTTCTGCCAATACCTGAATGATGAGGCTCAACAGATTTGTATTTGAACTAAGATGTTTGAAAATTGGTCAACTATTGGAACAAGTTTCAAGGAGATGCAACTTCTCACCTTCACTTTTCCTCACTGCCAGTCAGAATATGGCTGCTCAGGGGAAATGCCTGGAGACCCTGCAGTGCCCACCACCCTCTGGAGAGAGAGCACACAGGCCACCCCCACGCTATCTGCTGCTGCCCTAAAGCACACCTCAGCTCCCTGCTCCTGTGAGGCCGGCTCACCTACAACAATTTCAAAGCATGGGTAGAACAGGCTCCAGCCTGCTGTTCAGCAAAGCACATACGTATCTTCCATCAAACACAAGTTACTCAGCTCAGTGCAGCTAAAGGAAACTAGACAAAATATAACACTGATATCCAGAGGTCAGGCAGATGGGTTTCCTGTCAGTCTCAGCGCACAGCCAATAGCTGCCATATTGTAGCTCCTTCACAGCAGTGTGCCCTCTGGTACAGACAAAATGTCACCCACCACTTCCACACAGGCTGCAAAACACTTGAGTAGCTTAGCCAAAGTCATAATGCCCAAACAAAGTATTTACAAAACAATATTCTAGTCCCATTGCGGAGAAGTCAACCCTAAAAGTGCAATGTTGTGATTATGATACAGAAACACTAAACATGCAGAGAGGATGAGCAGGCCAATTCCTTGGGACTCATTTGCTGAGGCTTTTCCTCTGGGTAAGTTTCTGCCCAATTCTTTCTTCTCCATAGACAATTTAAGTGGAAACTGACTGCAAATGTAAATTTTGTTTTATTTTTTATTTTAAGATGATGGAAGATTAAAAGTTTGAGAACAACCTGCCAGACCCATAAAGGATGGAAGTTTGCTGTAATTGCTGACTTGGAGAGCTAAAATATGGAGAAGTCTAAACTGAAGGCTTTTTTTTCATTATTATGCGAAAAAGGCAGTTCATTTACTGTGCTAAAGATACATTCAGCTGTCTCTGTTGCAGTGTGAGCTTTGCAAAAGCCCAGAATAAACCTCAGTAACCATAGACAGGTACTATTTTGCATTACCCCATAACCTTTGTGTTCTAGGATGTGATATGATGGAAGGGGAAGACTAAAAAACCTGAAATCTTACTGTCTTCTGGAACTACCTTATGTTTAAGTTTGGGCAAGACACTTGAAACAAAAACATTGGTCCTAAGTTAGGCTCCCAAGCCTACTTTTTCCTAAGTAGCACATTACTGTGTTTAAAGAGTTTGTGAGCTTCAGTAAAAGTTTGCTTAAAGTATTGTGGTAAATCCCTCAGTAAACTGACTCCAAAGAAGTATAACCTATCATACTTTACTCCCATTTTGGTAATTTTTAACCTTGCATTCATTTTACACTATTTAAAAATATATATCCCCAGTGCTCTTATTGTTAAATATTTAGCCCAGCTGCATATTTCTTAGGCAGATTATTGATCATTTTACAGTACTGAAAGAAATTAACAACATCAAATTGTAGCCCCAAATGACTTATCTATTTGAATAACTGACCATATTCAAGCTTATTACAGAGGCACATTTGTTCATCCCCATTTCATTGCTGTAAAAATGTGTATTTCATTTTTGTCTTACTGGCTGTTTTCACAAAGAAGCAAGGAATTTTAATCAGGAATTCCCAAATATTAGACCACAGGACTCCTGCATACTTTCAGAATAGCCCATGGACCACTATGCAGCTTCATCAAAATAATTTTTTCTGTTCTGCAGGGTTCCATAAGCCATAAGCTGCTGCCTCAGCCTGCTGGGTCTGTTAGGGAGACAACCTATGAGTAAGATAAGTAGAATTACTATTTTTGAACAAGTTTCAGGATTTTGTTCCAAAAAGAAAAGGAGAGAAGGTTTTCCCAGTACAGGGTGTATGTTTCTTCTTGATTTGATGTTTCGTCATAATGGTCCTTGTGCTCCTTTCTTTGTGTCTCTCTTCCTTATTTTTTCTAGGCAGTAATGATACAGAAATAAAAGCCAATAAAAAGATAGGCCATGCAAAATCCTTGAGGTACTCTTCAGATATGTCCCCCACTCTTTCTTTCTCTTGCCAATTATGATGTACTTAAGATTAAAGTGTAATTTTTTTCTTTGAAGAAGAGATGAATGTGTTTTCCCACTTTACTAATTACAACATGATATATGAGGCAGAAAGCTTTGCAAGAGGTAGCACAGCATGCAAGCACAGATGAATAATAATTAGGCTCACATGTTTTAGAAATTAAGGTTTTATTAGAAGGCTGTTATTTGAAAGTTTTAGTGCTGTGTGTAAGTGCAGTTACTATAAGTGGTTTTTTTGTTTGTTTTTTTTTTGTTTGTTTGTTTTAATCCAATCAACCAAGTGCTGCATACAATGTAGGGACCTCCACTAACTCTCAGTAAATTCAAAGACTTCCACTGACTTCAAAGGGAGTTGACTCAAGCCCTAGAAAAAGGATTTATAAAAGTGATTAGTGTCAGGGTTTTGTTTTAGAGCTAAATTGTAACTAACCAGAAAAATGTTTTTGTTATAAAGATTTAATATACCTCTGGGAATAAGAATTTCTCTCCCAGTTACTGTACGACACCCAACATTGATGGACAAAGGATGGTCCTATTGCTTTGTTATAGACCTATGGTTTCTTCACTGTTGAAAATTTTGTGCTGGCATTCAGTGATACAACATAAAAGAATAGTATTTGTGTTACCTAAGTGTACATCTCCAGGGTCATGCTGGGACAGAAGCTCTGGAAAGATGACTAACAAATTATGCAAAACCCATCTTTTCCAGCAGGGTATGAGACAACACATCCTTAGCTTCATTCACCTAACATTAAAAGAAAAATAACCCAGAAAACATTGCTGGCCCCAAGTGAAACCCCAAGTGAAATTATCTTTATTTTTATACATAGTATTTCCTTGAATTATGAAGCTATTTAGTATGGCAGATTACACCAAGCAGGAGCACTGCGCCCTTGGTTTGGCTGTGGCAGTCTGAATTGCCCTTCTGGCTTTAAGTGGCCAATTCTTTGAAAGCATTATTTCACCCAACTGGAGTTAGATGTTCCTCAGTGATGAACGGAATCATCACTGTTCCTCTTTCAGGTACTGCATCTCTTGCCTTCCCATTCTCCTTCAGTGTTGTATAGCTCCAGACAGTATTTTTTAATCCCTATACCCTGCACACAGATCAGTATCCACTGGGAAACATGTAGGTCTCCATGAAGATCAGAGAGTCCACCAACAGTAAATTTTAGAACCAGGTACTCCAATATTTATTGTTTTAGGCGAACCCTACCTTTTAGAATTATGGAACCAGTTGCTTGGCAGTTTCTTAACCAACAGACATCTAGAAACATAGAAAATACTAATACTGGGGAAAAAAAAAACAAAAAACAAAAAAAACAAGACAGCATTCAACATTATGGAATCATAATAATAATCACAAGTTATGATTTATGGGTGTAATCAGTGAAAACTTAAATTCCTAGCATGGACATATTCAGTTTTCAACCTATGGAAGAAACTCCTGCAGTCCTTTTATTCCAACCCAACGAAAAACTAAGGAGGTCAGGCACAAAAATCAGTGTAATAGTGGCAGCACAGAGTTCAGAACATTCTTTGCAGATCACAGCAAATCCTGGCGTGAGACATGCAATGTTACAGGCATCCACCCTAGTTTAAAACTATGTATAGGCACACAGCACCTTTCACAACTGCCCAGGTACACCAGTACACAAAAAAGTACAACTACAACTGGCAATACACAAAAAAGTACAGCTCTAGCAGTGCTTTACTTAGTCTGTGTGCATTTCCAAGCGTTTAGGGCTTTAAGCATTAAAAAAAAATCTGGAAATAAATAGTAACAAAAAACAACAAAAAAACCCTCCAAATAAATTAACCCTCCCCCCCCAAAAAAAAAAAAACAAAAACCAAAGAACTGCCAAACCAGCACCAAAAAAACCCAAACCAAACCAACAAAAACAACAACAAAAAAAAACACCCAACGACAGAAACCACCATCAGCACAAATCACAGATATGTGCATTAGTTAATACATTCAAATCCAAGTTCAAACCTTCTCAAATTCTGGTGGTGTTGCACTTTGGGATATGGTTCAGCTTAAAGACCCAGAAATGAGGCCTGGTGGAGCTGAGCAGAGACCTGCAGCCACGGTGTGAGAGGAACTGTACAGCAGTGATCACTAAGTAGTGAGCAGGATGAAACATCTGGGGTTGAACCTAAAAATGAAGATTATGCCCACTGCTTTGTATATGGTTTTCTTGTAAAACCAGGTCACCATAGTAGTTCCCAAATGTATTTCTTCTTAAGAAGAGCGCCTGGAACAGCAAGGACACTGACAATTCTGCTGACATAGAAGAGCTTTCTATTCCACCACCACCTCCCCACCTCTTTGCAAGATGTTTAACTTGGTTGGCAATCAAGGGCCTCTCTATATCTGTTTGCAGTAGGTTATCTATTGATTTTAACTGCTTAAAGTTTAACAGAGCTTTAGTAAATTTCATATTGATCTATTAAACTTAATCATGATTGGTTTTATGGGTTCTGTTAAAACATATAGTGGCCAGGAGTCCCAGTCAATACCTATATACTGTTTTCAATTAACTCACTTCAAAGGGAAAAAAAAGTCTATGGAACTGGTTATTTATTTTGCTAGTCCATGTCTTGACTGCTTATGCAACTGACCAAATCAATTTTTGAAACAGTGTAACACAGATGCAAACTTTCACTGAAATTCAGGGGAAGTATTCTAGTATTAACTGCTTAAGGTTGCACTAAACATACAAAGCAATACAAACACCAATAATCTGTTTCAGTTCATTCTCAGTTTCATTTTCTCATAAGATTATGGTGCATACTTTTGTTTGCGCTGCATTGTGGACCCTGCATAAAAAAAGTTCTAAGCTCACCAAGAGGACCAAAAGGAATTAAAAGACAGTGTTACACAGTGCAGCAGCTCTGCCAATAACAGGAAAGAGAAGATTTTCTCAGTGTATAAAATGTCAGCATGGCATGAAGGAAAGGAATCTCAATTTTTAAAGACTCAATGCCAAAGTATTTCCTTTTTTTTTTTTTTAGATTCCACATTTCTTTGCTAGTTTTCATAGATGTGTTTTACAAAGATGTGAAAAAAAATATCCTTTTCTCTCATTCAGGACCACACTAGTATTGTCAAAGATCTTTTTTGGGTTTATTTCAACCAGTGAAAGTGTGGCCTGCCAGTTTCACATCAAGCTTATCAGAGCTGGTACAAATCATTCCTGTCCATCACAGCTGCAGTACACTTCCGTCATCGCCTGAAATTTAGAGAGAATGCTTTAATCATTTTACTTGCTTGTGCTGGTGTTCTGACAGTGCAGAACTATCAAAAAAAAAAAAAAACCACCCAAAAAAACCCACGGAAAGTTCAGAAACTAGGTCAGATGTATTGTTGGCATAATAAATTGGTTTGTTTAAAACCTGTTTTTATTCTACTTTGCAGTTTTGGAAAGTGCTAATGGTACACACTTCAAAATTCAGTATCTAGGAAGAAACTCCTTCTTATTTTTCTCATTTCCTTCTTTCAGGTTATAAATATTTTGAGTTCCCTGATGCAAATTGCCATAGGCAGCTTCATAATTGGATACCACTTCTATTCAGAAGCATTACTTGGACAATTGTAGTGAAGAAAATCTAACATAATCCTAACCCACATTTTAAAATAGCTAGTTTCCAGAAGAGTATTGTATGCACAGGTAAAGTGGGAAGCACATTTAATTAAGTTTATGTTTTCTGTGTTTGCAATTTATTTAAAACAGAGTTTATCTCTTAAAGTTTTGAGAATGAAGCTTTTAACCACATGAGTAAAACAAATGCAATTTTAAAACTACAGCTCATTTTGCAAGGGAGAGAAATGTCAATTTGGTTTATAAGTCTTGAGGCAAACCTTACCTCTGTTAAAACACTGAAAGAGCACTCGTTTAAATTACGTGAAAAAGTCTGTGTTGCCAGCACAAGGAATAAACTCTCATGGAGCATCCATTTCTTCAGTAAGTCAAAAAAAGAAGGAAGTACAGAAGAGCCACAGAGCTGGCAGGCAACCCTCTAAAACAGTGGTTTATCAAAGGTTTCTCTCCACCTCCCTGTTTGTTTAGTTTTTTTTAAGAGATGAGTTCCTAGGTTTTGATTGCAAATACATCAGACACCTGTTCCAGTAAATCCATTTTGTTTAATTTCTATAGTAAGAAAATGGACAAAACAAGATCTAGAGGTCTTCTTATTTCTATAAAGGTACTATTAGGCTTAAATTCCCGGTTTTTTATTATATTTTGTGCACATTTCATAGTATCTGTTCCTCAGCTGGCTTTCTCAGGTGTTTTGTGATATTTTTATGTTCATTTAATCGGGAGTTAAAGTGAACAAAATAATAGAAGTTCCATCCCTTCATGTTTCCTGTAGAGAGAAGCTGACCATATTGCACAGATCAGAAAGTCATAAAGTCAAGCTGATAGGACAGCCATCGTCATTCAAAGCTCTTGTTGATCAGGCTTTTTGACTTTCTTCTGGAAGTGAAATCTCAGTTCTCTTATTACCTTCTAAGGAGTTCAGCAAAGTGTAAGTTGTTCTGTAACTTGAACACCACCCTCAAAATGACCTAAAAATGTGAAAATTGCTTTCCTGAAAAGGACTAAAGTTTTCCATGGAATATCTAGGAAGCAATAAAATATCTGCATTTCTGGTTAATGTAGCACACCCATTATTAATACAGCACAACCTGCTGAATTTATAGTAATGGTCCTTTCAGTTTGATTTTCCATGAATCTAAAAGTAAAACATTATTTTTTTCAAAGTGTATGAAAATAAGTTTTAAATTAGCTTTAAATTAGCATTCCTAAATAAACAAATAAGCAGCAGGGAAATAAAAGGGACAAGTAAATTCTTCAAGAGGAAGACAAAGCACAATAGAGTTGACTAATATGGGAAAAAGGACACTCTTTATTTTGTAGGTTTCAACTCCAAAAGAAGAAAAATATATCTAAATTTAGAAAACCCCTATGGGAGCCAGATATGAAGGATGTGAACTGGCCATTGTGGAAAGAACCTTGAATATTACAACAATCGCAGATTATTTATGTCTTTTTCAAACACAAAACTTCCAAAGCTCTTGAAACTTGTGGGTTGTTGTGTTTTTTTTAAAGAAAACCAAACGAACCAGTAGCCCCTCATGAAACCTATCAAAATCACAGAAGTTCCTGCAGGAAATACAGGACATGCTAATGAAGCTGCTGAGGAAAGGGTCCAGAGAAATTTTAATGAATGATTCCTTTGACAAAAATCTAGTTCTAAACCCTTTTTAGACAAAGGTAGTCACAGGGCCACAATAAATATGAGATGGAGGATGTGTAACTGATGACTCAAAAATCTCAAGTGAGGCTGAGACTCTAACACAAGAGAAACCATACTACAGACACAAGAAAAATTACTGTCAATAGCAGAAAAGGGCATTGAAGATTCATTGATAATCTGTTGAAAATAAACTATTCAATTATCAGGCTTTATCTTTCACTTACTCTTTTCATAGCTAAATAACTTGTGAATACAAATCAACAGATGCGCATTTCTTGATTTAAAAAAAGTGAAAATAAGCTTATCCCCTATTTTCCACCCTCTTTCACCTGTTCTGATGCCATCATAAAAAATATCACATGCTCTTTTTAATGGCACAACCAGTTCCAGGAATCAAAACTCTGCTCAGAACTGAGACAAAATCAGGCATATTTTCTCCTACAGTTTAAGCTTTAAAGGGTTTTAAAGACATGCAGATGGAAGATCGGGCATATAAATTAGCTGATCTTTGGCCTATTTCAGAAAACAGTGACTCAGTCTATCATAGAGCAACTCTCCAGATTATTTATTGGGATGCTTGTCTCCTAACAAAAACATCAGCAAGCTTCTAGAATTGCATTAGGTTCAGCTGAAAAGAAGTTGTAGGTTGTCTTGAAAGAGAAGGCAGCTGGATTCTGCTCTACATTTAGCAACAATGAGCCACAAAAAAAAAAACAAAAAAAACAAACTCATGTCTGTCTCCTAAAAGGGAATAAAATACTTTAGCCACTCTTAATGTAGATTACAACCTTTTTAAGGAGACATTACTTACAGCAAATGCAATTGATGTGCTTATTATCTAAGCTCAGCTCCTGCTGAGTCCCTTCTGAAGAGCAGTGCCACCTCTCCCGAAGAAGGCATGCCAACCTTTTTATGCACCAATTTTTTGAAGCTCTCTGGCAGCTAAGCAGCCTCCACCAGCACAGCAGGTCCCACCAGACTGGCAAATCTGAAGCAGGAGCTAGGGGTGTGGGACAGGTGCTCTGTGGCTGCACACCCACTGGGGCTGCATCCCCTGCCTGGAAAGGCTGAGCCCAAGAGAGCCTTGCTACAAGGTACAATCCACACCTGCAGCATGGCACCACCTCTGATACCATCCCAAGGTGTCCCTCACATGCTCACACTACTCAAAATATGCTGTGAGACTGTTGAAATATTGGGTTATGTGTCAAAAATGCATATTAAATAGTCAACAATAAATTAAAAAAAAAAAATCCTTTATCTCCAGAGCACAGAAGCCTCTCTCCTTCATTATAAGCAACTACTTAAATATCACATCTTATTTTCTAATAAGCCAGGTGAAGATGATTTCAAATTTTTTTTTTTTTTTTACAGTATGAAAATCTACAAGAGGAAACAGGCAAGCAGAAATATCACCTGCAAATCCCTGACATGCTGAGAGAAACTCTTGGGACTATGAGTAGCTCATATTGTGCCACCCAAATAAACTGAGTCATCCTCTTTCTAGACACTGTTATCTACTTCAGCCTGCATAATTTGACCTTGGAGTACATAAAAGTACATTGGAAAAGAAAAGAGCTCAGCCTATAAACCCAACAGAAGATTTCTGAGAGCTTTGAAGAGAAAATGCCTTTTTCTCTCTGGAGAAGATAGAATAGTTGGTCTGAGTCTTGTGTTTCCACACAGGTGCTACCACACTAAGTTTTTACTTTACTTATAGATGTACATCTATAGATGTGCAGCATGTTTTACCAGCAAACAACTCTATGTCCTGTACTGCAGCACTGAACTCTGACACAGCATTAGGTACAAGATAGTTGAACACCAAAAGGGTGGGAAGAGTGCTGGAGGAGCAACAAGGGTGAGCACATGATGTACTACACCACAACTAAGTTTCAAACCATTCATTTGCAATCTAAAAATGCTTCCTTCATCAGGAAATATTTACTCCTCACTTAAACTTGCAAAATGGTTAAGTCTTTGCATAACCCTGAACAGCTTGCTCTTAAAAATCGCTGCAGCTGAAATACACAGCCACCTGATTAGGTAAATCCACATTCATTCCCCTTCACTACAAATCTCAGCATCGCCTGTCTTGCTCCTGCTCTTCCTATCTTCAGTCAAAAGGTCAAGAGCATTCAGTGGAAGGGGGTCTATACATCTTTGGGGCATTGACATTTTGTGATTCTCTTCTGTAGTTACAGGATTATTTTCCATTCTGTTGTAGCTGGCTGTTACTACACAGACCTGAAGCACCATGTGTTGTATGACTCTGGGTTTCAAGCCTGAGTAAAGCAAAAAGCTAGACAGAAACTTGTTTTCCATAATATCAAGAAAGGATGCTAGGACAGCATTATAAAGCATACAGGATACATATGGCCCTTCTGCTTTAACTTGACATGGGCCAGATTTCTGCCTTTTCAGAAAGACATATAGAGATATACCTCAAGGCTAGGAAGACTCTGTACTAATGAGCTGAACATTCACATCAGTTTAAATGAAAGCATAGCCCAGCTGGTTTACATTAGCTTTTTTTTTTTGTAAACAAGCTTTCAATGTACAGAGGTAACATTTTAGAAGATATCTGAAATCCTGTGAATAATTTATGCAAAAGCTATTAAACAGTTCCTGTGTTGGTGTACTTCTAAGTTCTACATGTATTTAAATGGTAGCATCCCATTTTTATCTATGTATTTTGCTTCAAAGAGAGCACATTTCTCTTTATTCCTCTTTTAGAAAGTTTATCTGAAACTCAGAAGTGTGACAGCAATATAGAGCATAGATCACATAGCTCAAGCAGAATCAGAAAATTTGAAGTAATGTATAAAGACATTATTATCCTTTTCCTGTAAGTCCATTGAAGTAATGAAATAATTAAAAAGGAAAAAATATTTGGGAGGAGAATTATTACTTTCTGAAGGAGGACAGAATCCCAGTAGTAAACCAAATATTATCCAGGTAGGCAGCTGGCGTGCTAAGGAAAGACAGAGCAGCGATTTCATCCAAATAACACAACTATCAAAATTTTATACCAGATGCACAGAGCTGGAGAGGTAAAGGAGGACACCATCAGCATTTATAATGCTCTTTCAGGCATCTGCATTTTATGAAAGCTCAGAGGATGGTCAAGTGTGATCTATCAACAAGGCTGTCTGTAGTTAAACCCCATTAAGCAACTTCAGAGATTGCTATTGATCTTGTCCATTAACTATTGCATGTTCTTTTTAAGTGTTTAGGAGTTTCTATTTGTTGAATGTCACTGGTTCTTGCACACCTATAGAGAGAAAATTCTAATTTCTTAAGCCTTACAGATCCTAATACTTAATCCTATGCTAAACAGAGCTTGTAGCTTATATTAAGATAAAAGCTTAAGATAGGTTACTTGTGAGGATTATTGATGAGAACCTTTTGGTAGAAGGTTGGGGTTTGGGTCATCCTCCTGAAGTGCAGGTATGATTCAGTTCTCCTTTACTGATATTAAGATGAGGGTCTCTCACGTGACCTTGAGCTTCTGCAATGATAGCTATTATGCAGTCTTTCATTAAAGTTTATTCTTTGTCAATTTTTCTTTGTACTGAGAAGTTTTCCCTAATATCAAAGTTACATTTTTCCTGTCTGCTTAAAGCTTTGGTTTCCTATCTTCCTCTCTAAATTAATCAACAATGACTGTAACATGCTTAATGTAGAAATTATATTTTGATCAACTAATTTCCTGACCTGACATGCCCAACTCTGATTTTTTCCTTGTAGAATCATATTTTACTATTTACTGGTACTTTTCTATCCCTAAATTGTTTTCAATTTGTCTTTCAAAAGATGTGGCACCCACAATCAAGCAAGGAAGTCTGTGGGACCAATGAGTTCTTACTCATAAAAGTGACAGTGTAGGGCAATACCACTCTTGCTTTCTTATTATGCTGATAAAGAATTATTGTGTTGTTTTGATCCATTATTATCCCAGCTGCTTAAACATCTTGTCACTATATCTTATGGCTGGTTGAAAGTCAAAAGGTATCAAATGTGCACTGCAGGTAGAGCTGTCAGAGCAACTGGTAGTCAGGATTTGATTCTAGAGAGAGGACATGGTCTCTGTTTTTAAGTGAACTGAAAGACTGGTAGAAAAAATAAGGCAGTTCTTCAAGGTATGGGAGGCCTGCTAGCTACGAGGAAGGAAGTAGGAAAAACAACTGAAGAAGGAAGGGTAAAAGCCAGTTGAAAGAATAAAGTTTAAATAAATCTAGCCAAATAAAAAATGCAAATTTAATTTGGGACATAAGATGCAAATTATATGGGCTCTTCCCCAGAACTTCCATCCAAATATGCCAATATCCCCTCTCACTTGTGTTGTATTTACATATATAGATAAGGTTGTTCCTCTGGAGTTCAGAGTTCATGTATTTGTAAAATAAACCTCAAACATGTCATGGGAGACATCTGTATTTATTTTCTCTTAATTTCTGTATTTTGAGCTCTCATATTATTAGTATTAAATCCCAGTCCTGTAAACTCAACCAGCTTCTCTGGTTTCCAACCAAGGAAATTAAACTTGTATGGAATAAATTGGGATGTTTGTTATATCCACAGAGTTTTCATTGTCTTCAATTTATGTACTCAGTGACACTGAGCAAAATTTATAGCTGCAGCTAAGTCAATGAGTCTTGTTGATGTGCAGTGTAGCCCAGCCCAAGCAGACTATTATGGGAATAGAGCAATTTTTATTTTTGCTAGTGAAGGTAGCTGATGGAGACTGCAGTGCAAAGATCTGCACTCAGATCAAGGGAAGAGAGAGTACTTTGGGCTCCAATTTTTTCAAATAAAAAAACACTTAAAGATTTCATTTCATTTTCATTTTACTTTACCTTACAGGTTGTATTTAAGTCATTCCCAAAACACATTACACTCCATCTTGATGTGTATTCTTTCTGTACTCAGACCTCATTCTGTTCTCCAGCTTGGTATTTCAGTAAGATGCTCCTGAAATTGTAGGGCTGTGGGGTTTTCTCTCAATGATTTCTCTTCCACTTTGGTGTTATTTAAACAGAGATGTATGTGTGCCTACTGCTGTTCCAAGACATCCTGTATCTTATTCTTGATGATGCTAAACAAAAACAGAGTTCATTTTCTGTCATCTTTGCACTCTCTAAGCTGCACAGTGGATGTCAGAGCACTTGGACACTCTGCTCACTACTCAGGTGTGCCACCATGAAGATCTTTTGGCTATCCACCACGTATGTTTAGATAATAGAGTTTCCTGATAATGTTTCCTGCAGGTAAAGTCACAGTAACAGACTGTCAGTGCCTGAAGATCCACCACCTCGGACAGCATGAGTTATCTGGGCCAGCAAAAAGAGGATTATTAAGAGCAGCTCTTTTTAAAGTTTAATTTAAAGTTTATTGGGAATAATCTTTCCATAAAATTTCTGAAAGCCTCAACACATGAGGGAGAGATTGAGACCTATGCTTTTATATCTGCTTCTTGTAAAGGATCATTTGTCATGACCTATTACCATGTCATAGATAATGCACTACAGGGAAATATCTTTTCTCATGGTGCTTTACTGTGGCTAAGGACTTCACTCTAACCAACAAACCCCTGTTGAACTTCTCTGACGACTTTTGTATATAATGCCAATGTTTTACTGATATTTGTTAGACATGCTCAGATTAGAGACAGATTTTTAGGGACCATACATAGCATCCCATTTCACCTTATCAGTAATCATCAAACATCACAGCTTGTGCCATTATAATTGAGACAACTTTTTTTGTTTTCCTTCATTTTGTTTTGAGGACTCCCTTTCCCCAAGTAGCCCTTCCTGAGCAGTACTGTGCCAGGGAAATTTATGCCAAATTTGGGCTGCACTGTTGCTCTGAGGTCAGCACAGCAGTGGGGCACTGAAGGCAGTTTTCTGAGACCATCATAGAGCTGGAAGTCACAGGGTTTTGTGAGAAAGTTTCCACCTGAGAACATTCAAACAGTAATTACTGACAGTGCAGGTTGGAACAGTTGAAAAATTTTCAGTGGCTTTTGGAAGAGACATGGATTTCCACGGCTTTTTTAGAAATTTTGGAAACCAGGTTACAGCATGTTATTGCATGTTGCTATGGTTTTCATGGTCTTGAGGAGAGAATTTAGGAGTTATAAAAGAGGAAAGTTGTTACAACAATCCCATCGAGAAATTCTTTTAGGAAACTACTCAACCTCTGATTTTTAAGGTTAGGAGTTAAACATGCCTATGCTGTTCTCAGAGAAAATCTTTTCACTGCTCCAGTGGGCTAAAGATTGTGCCATAAATAAAAAAAAAGTGTTGAAACATGAATGATATGGGCACTATTGATAAAGGGGTAATTGGAGCTCTTATGAAAACTTACTGCAGGTCTTTAATTCTATAACTATCCTTTATATTCTCCTATTTAATGTATTCTTATGTACAAATATTATATTCTTTATAGACTATTGGAACAATCACAGTAATTTAGAAGAAGACATGGTGTGAAGACTGTAAGGTAGTGAGGGTGAGTCATTTACTACACATTCTCCCTTCTATATGGATATAGAAATACATGTTCTGCACTGGAGTACTTGGCACGTACAATTATGCCGTTTGCTCAAGTACACTCTGTCTTGCAGTTGCAACTCTTAAGCCATTTTTCTCTTGGTGGTTCCTTCAGTACATTTACCTTTTTCTAAAAGCTGTGTGTGTTGTCAGGCTTGCAGCCACAGACTCTCTTTTCCTCCTTGAAATAACCTAGTCAAATTTTTTAAGATATCTTTAAGGATTGAGCCCCCAGTATGAGAAATGAGGAGGACTGTATGCCTCACTTTCTTAAGCACACTTGAAAATCTCGTTCTTCCCTCATGCAAGGTCAGGACTAAAAAGGTAAAAAAACATATACTTTCAGGCCATCATCTTGCAAGAATTTCTTTGTACAAGGTGAATTAAATATGTGCAGAAGCATTTGTATGCTTCTATAAGTATGTGGATTTAAATGCAGATTTGATTGGAGAAAGACTTCTATATATGCAAGGAAATGCCATTTTAAAGGAACATTTTAATATACTGGTGTGCCTGGCTTTCCCAGATATTTAGTAATGGAAAAAGTCAAACTTTTTAGCTCCGGTATAGCTTTGGATTAGCAAGCAGGTCCTGGACACACATTGTATTTTATATACCGTGAACAGTTTCCTCTTATTAATCCAGCATGCAAGGCTTTCATTTCCTACTGAGGCCCTTTTTTTCATTTTTTGCAGATTTTAAAATCTGTTGTGTTGGCACTTCACTTCTTGGAGACCACTGGTGTCATTTTCTCCAAATTGGTAGCGTAAACAGTCTGTAACTTGAGTAAGCCAAATGTGGGTGTATTAATCTTCCTAGTGCCAGCTAAGCAAGCCTGGCATGGCACGGTTTAATTCTGATATCAGAAGAGCAGTAAATAATAATCACTTTTCCCCCCTTTTTAGTGCTGAAAGACCCAGATACTTGTAAGTGTATTTGGCTCTTGTAAGTTAAAAGATGAATAGAAGATGAAGGAAATTCTTTTTATAATCGTATTCAGGAGCAAGGATGAGCAAGTTAGGATAGGAAAAGAACAGCGTGGAATATTTTAAATAGTGGTCAAAAAGAACACTGGCATATACAGACAGCTGGTATCATCAGTGTTAGTTAAAAGCTGACTTCACCGTATCATATAAAGTAAAACATGACTTCATGAATGCTCTGCAAGATTAATAAGTTAAAATCTGGCTAGTGTTAGACATCATTCAAGATATCTGCCACTCTCTTAGGTGAGAAGCCTGTCTCACAAGCCACTTCATCAGCTTCAGCATATGGTTGCCTTGCAAGATATCCTCCTGTACAGTGACCATGGGGTAGTCCAGGTCAGCTTCCTGCGGGACGCTTAAGCCTGGCTTTCAGGACGGAGGGTGTAATTCAAGCCTCAGAGCTTTCTCTGTGTTAACAGAAGGTGTGGTGACAGATTTCCTACTCCTTGAGTTGAATGTCAAGAGTTGTTACTTCCACAGCAATGTTCCCCTTCCCCCGCAGCCCACAGATAGAGCTCACTGCGTTTCTGGATCAGGGTAGATGGCACAGAGATACAGGAGAGCAGGAGGCAGGGGGATGCCAAGGGAGGGATCCAAACTGTCCTGGCAGCAGTGTGCTTCAAACAAGGAAAATATGGAGAGCCTTAGACAGTCACTGATGCCATATTTGCAAGGACATTACTGGTGCTTCAAGAGTGTACATGTCAATGTGCTACCCCCAAAACATCTGAAACCTCCAGGGAGATTATCAGCACTCTGGAGCCAATTTCATGCCTTCTCCTAGGAGGGCAAATATGTCTCCTTGTATTTGTTACCAGGAAGCAGAGAGATCCCATCACATGCCCATTCCAGCAAAGCTCACATGTAACCTGAATCCCCATGGAATTATTAAGTCAAGCACTGTCTTTATGGATTTTATGCTCATATTCCACACTGGGTTTAAATGCTTTCCTGGGAGGGGGCCAGTGCTCCCTGCCATCTGAGCAGGGGTTACCAGGAAAAGAAAAGCCTAACCTAACACCAGCTTTAGCCCCATAAAAATGTCATGGATCAATTCACCTACAGGCTTCAATATGACCTCAAATAAATCAACTAAAGCTTTTGAGATCCAAGGAGTCTTAATTACTGTTGATATGAACAGTGAAATGGGTTGCTTAGTATCCTATACCATCCCCAAAGTTTCAGTATTTACATCTATGGAAGAGGTTTGCAGACACACAGGACCCTTGATTTCTCTAATATGTTTTCCTTGAAAGGAGATAATAAAATTCCTTAGGGTTTCAATAGGATTGAGTAATCTGTCCCAGAAGCTTTACACATAATAATTTGCTATTGTGCTTTCAGGTTTCTCTAGCCCACGCAGTATTTCACACCACAGAAGTGTACTGATGCACTCTGTCAGAGATCTGGTGTTGGCATATGAGGTCAACAACATGTCCTAGAAAGGCTCTGAAATAATTGTTCTGCTTTGTTTGCTTTTTGGTGAGTGTATGGTTCCTCCCTGATCTGCAGAGGCGATTCTCTTCCTGGCAAAAAGAAAAAAATCCAGTTCCTTCCTTCCAGGCATGGATAGCCATCTCAAAATTACTGCTCCCTGAATGCCATAGCTGCTGCTTTTCTATGGCCAACAGAAAAGTAAAGAATGGAAAGGCTGCTGCTGAATCCTAGGAAAAGCATTTCTGGGTTTGTGCAGGTAGGTAAACACACACACTTTTAAATTTTACTTTAAAATTTAACTGTAGCTACAGAGATGTTTGTGCTTAAAAGAAAACATTGCCTTTGCCTGCTTGAAATAAATATTTACCATTGCATTTTCTCTGACATTCCTGAAATGAACGCAAATAATCATATATACACAAGCAAAAATGATCTGTCAATCACTACTTTTTCTGGAAGTGAACAAGGCCAGAATATGGGATAGGAGCCAGTAAGAAAAATAATACTCCAGGAAGCTTTAATGGTTACTGTAACCACAGCCTGAAGCATCAGCATTTCAGATATCAATAATTTACAGGAATAGATAATGACAATAGCTTGATTCAACTTTTCATATGCCCCACAGGAAACAAATCAATGCAGGTAACTGGAGAGACACTGCAGTGAGTTCTGAAATGCCAGATTTTGTAAATTTGGGTCTAGTACTGTTTATGAAGCTACTAACTAATGTGAGGGGTGGGCTCAAATCTGTTGATGTGAGGCAGAGTCTTGCCATTTATTTCAACAGGTTTTTCAATGAGGCCCTTTGTGACATTTCTCCAATAGGCTTAAAGTACCCAAACCAAATCATCAGCTGAGTCTCCACTTTGTCCTTTGGCAAAACTCAGACACCTGTGGGATGTCAAGCAGCTAACATTAAACCCAGACAAGCCATACTTGTCCTGCTGAAATAAATGGGCATTTCATCACTGGTTCTTAGATTAATTTCCTATGGTGGTGACTTACACAGGACAACACAGGAACAAGAGGAGAAGGATCCACAGGTGATTTAAGGACAGTCTATACCCACTCTTCTTAAATGGAGAGTGAAACCTACTTTAAAACTGATGAATTCTGTCACTGAAACAGAAGTACATCAGAAGGAAGCTAATGTAATTGCATTTTTCTACGATGGCAATGTATTTTTAAATATCTTCATTCTCTTTTAAATAAAATACAGTGAAATAGAACAAGAACAAAATTCTATCAAATTATAACAAAACCAGCTACTTTAATCTGCAGGTGACAGCACCAATACCACTCTCATGCTTTATTGAAATGTGTTATAGATGGCCTCAATTTCTTTATTTTGTCTGTTTCAGGACAGTTCACTATTTAGGAATAAGAAGTAACAGCATGGTTCATGTTGGATTGATACTAGGTGAAGTCATTAGAACAAAACAGAAGATTAATAAACAGTCTATTTTATGTTGTTGTTTTCCAGGTCTGACATAGACATTGCTTTGTACTAATTTAATATCTATGTTCTCATTATTCTGATATAAAATTATTTCTAAGTCTCAGGTATATTCTATTGATTTGTGTGACACCTTGCTTAGGACCCATCTAAATACCAACCCTATACATTCAAATGCCAAGGGATTCAGATTAGTCATGAGATGGTTTTTGAAGTCATGAGGCTGTAAATCAATTAAGACCGGGGGAGGGGGGAGTTAAAATATATTTAAGTGGGAATTTGTCTGCACTTGTGTGACTACTGGTGCTTAATGAAACACCAGCAATATTGTGAACACAGGGAACATCACGAAGCACATAACACACCTTAAGTTAGTAAGACAAGGCCTGTTGTGAGAGAATTCCTATCTAAATAAACACACTCCCCCTCTTTGGGGTCTTTGAGCTAGATCTTAAGATTTTTCTGTCCAAAACTAATATGTCTTGTTGTTCATATTTAAGATACATTCACATGCTTATAAAAAAAAAGAGAGGTATTTACCAGGAAAAAAAAATCAGATAAAAGCTCAAGAAGGCAGGACAGACTATGTGACGTTTCAGAATTTCACTAACTTTTATTTCTGGACAGAAACCATTACCACTGTGACACTGCCACAAGGACATAGCCAATGGAAGTGGAGGAGGGGACAAGGCACCCCTGACAACCTGAGTCAGGTCCTTCCCAACCAGTGCCCCAGTGGTATGAAGGGGACCAATATCATTCTGTGTCCATAGTTGCTGTGGACCTAAGCTAGGGTGGATGAGGAAACAGAAGCAGTGGGAGTGACTACACACAATTCTTTCTACTTATGCAGCCCAGCCTTCCCACAAGTGGCTGTTATCCCACCAGGTTCCTGGCACATGATGGTCATGCTGTGAGGGAATGAGTCTCCCAGACCCATTTCGGGTCTTTTTGCCTCCCACTTCTCTGCCCTGTGGCTAAAGCAGATGCCCAAAGGTGTCTGGGTGCTCTTGTTTAGATTTGACTGTCCATCAAACTGAAAGTAGCTCATAGACAGCCACATGGACCAGAAATACACCTGACCCATTTGGTCTGACTTGAAACACAGGCTGTGCATGCTCCTATTACGCACAAGGGACAGAGTATTTGAAAATCTAGGAAAAAGCAGCACATTACAAAGCTCAGCACAGCAAAGATGTGCATCCTTGGGGCTGGGTAACACCCTCCTAACTCCATGCTTCTTCCCATCTCCTCATGTTGTCACCACAACTGAAAGCAGTGAGACCGAAGCACCTGTGAAAGAACCACTCTCTTTTAGGTGTTCTGGAATACTTTGAAGATCTGCCTCTAACAAAAAGTATAAATCCTTTGAAAAATATAATGTAAAGGAAATAAGAATCACTGTCCCACAGTGTCTCCATGGGAAAAGTCAAGAAAAACTGTGATGGGGAACAGAGGTTTCACCCAGCCATTTTTTGTCAATCACAAAGGTATCTCCTAATAAATCAAGTTAATTCAAACACCCTGAATTTACGTTTCACTTAATTTCATTTCAAAGTTGTTACAAGTAATATAACAACATGGTCATTGTTTTAACTCCACAGGGATGTTGTCAAGGCAGTATATTACAATACACAAAGTTAAAAACCCCATGTTGCTAAATATATATCATCATGCAATTTGGTTCCCAGTGCCATAAATTTCAGGTGGCAAGCTTAGCATTTTGAACAATTCATCTGGAAAAGTGACAGTATATTTATTTCTGCCTTATTTCTCCTCTGAATTCACATAATAGAAGTAACTGGAAAGGTATATCGGACTTGTAATGTAATAAATACAGCACTGCATAAGGTATTTGGAAGCCTTTGATAAGGCAAACCCGTAAATGTAGTCCTCAATAAATCTCAGGTTTGGTATAGCACCTGTTGACCAATGTCATTTCCTCTGCTTAAGTATTGTGCAAATGAGTTCTGGGGCAGATTTACTGGCAAAGGGAGAGAAATGAGAAAGGGGTTTTAGTCCTAGCCATTAATCTCAGTACTGCAATGCTCTCTCTCTTTCCAGATGACTCAGAGTAAGTCCAAAGCTACTCAACCAGTTATACTGAGGCTCTACCTACCTCTGGCATGTGGTGTGCATGTAGACATATATATTGTAGGCACCTTGTTCAGTGGCAGTTCTCATTTGTGAAAAATGCAAGTGGTTCACATAGGGACTGAATATTCAGTTCTTTCTGCTGGATGCTATAAACTGACCCACAGTAATTTGTTATTAAGAGGCTCCAGCTTCACAGAACTGACATTATGACACACATAAGATTTTCATAAACTGTGAAGGCTAATAAGTGTTATGATGGAGTAAGCACTTCTGTATTTTCATGAAGTGCTTGATAGGATTGGACTTTCTCTAGAGGTAGGATATGATTAATATAACCTCACCCTCAGATCTAAGAATACTTTGATTATTTGCCCAGGTAATTAAAGCTGTTTACTTGTGCAATGAAAGGCCAATTTAAACAGATTGTGAACCTTAGCCCTAGGGAGCATTCAAGAGTTCTGCAGCTTGTTACTGGCAAAGGATGAATTTTAATACTGACATAATTATTTCATCATTATGAACATATTGAGATCGGTTTAGATGCTTCCTAAAATTGGGATTATGATCTAAGTGTGCTGCAGTTATACAGAAAGCTATCAGCTATTTCTTGAGCCTGCCTTGTGGGTAGAAATAAATCATTCTGTAAAGAAACGTGGAACACTAACTATAACCTTTTAACATCTAAGGGAATTATGTTAACAAACACAAACATGCATGTGTGTGCAGTATAACAGAGTGACGAAGTTACTATCATTTGGGGGATCCAAACACATATTAAACTGTATGATTTCTCTCCCTGCTTTTTTTCACAGGTTTTTTCTCTTAGTATTGAGTTCATCCATATTCTCTTAGACCTCATGAGACAATGAATTATTAGAGGCAGGTATAATAGCCAAAAGGTATAGGGTGTAAAATCTTTGCACAGGGCTGGCAGGAAAAGAAGAGGATGTGTTACAGGGCCATGTATATGTCAGGAGGTCACGTCTTTGTCAGGTACAATGGAAATTTAACTTGCATTATTTCTGTTCCTTTAACTCTCTCTGCAGGTATTCATATTCAGAAGTAAGAGAGAATTTTTTGGCTTGGGATTAAACAGAACAGTTGCTGGGAGTTCAGGTGGAGTGATAGCAGCAGCCATTGCTTCTGAGAAGGATGCTGTGAGCTGCGAGGAGGGCTTGCATTAACAGACTGAATGGATGCTCTTAATCCCCTTCAGTGCAGTTGCCAAGGTTAGAGGAAGTGACCAGTAAACAACATCTCCTGCCCTCACGTGGGTCACAAATTCCAGGTTTTCTCTGTGTGTGCAGAATTACTGATTGCCTTAAAGTAAGTAAAGAAGTAAGTAAGTACATAAATACATATTGCTGTGAGACTGTGGAGAGGTCCAAGAGGTCTGTCTGCACATTTAAATCTCTGCTTATTTCTTGTGCCCTGTGAGGACTTCTATTTTTCACTGGTACTGAAGGTCAAAAGACCTTGACCGGAAGGTCTGTTGGTCAATGGAAGGGTTTTTTCCCAATTTCTGTTTTGTTATAAATACACACAAACATTGAACTGATTTTGTTTTAAAGGCAAGAAAAGAGTGGAGAGAATCCTGACTGCAGTCCATGTGAAGTTCCAATAGGACCTCTTATTTTTCCCCTCTAATTGTAGGCATAACCTGCAAAATGAGATCTCTACCCAGTGGCAGGGAAAGGTGTTTTGTGAAACAATATACTGCCATAGAGGGAAATTACACAGAAAAAGGAAGATGGAAACAATACTGAATCAATAACATATAAAATAGTGGAAAAGTAACAAAAATACATTTGGAAGGGAATATATGAATTTATGTGGGGACTATTTGATGCAGTTTACACATCCACTGATATATTAACAGGATTTACTTCTGATTGATTACTGTAATACAAAATTCAACCCAAGCACCATGCAGGTTTATTATTTTTTGCATAAAAATACATTGCAGGAAATAGTTTCAAAATGTTCCTAAGTTCAAGACACTCTTTGAAAATTTTACAAATGAACTTGCTAATGTAATATTTTGACCTTCTTCCCCCTCCTTCTCTATATTCTTTATCTGGCTATGGGCTGGATGAAGCATAATCAACTAGATTTTTTCCATTCTTGACAGCAGGAAACAAAACAGCAGAGAAAAAAAAAAGAAATAAACAACAACAAAAAAATCAAAACCTGAGCTGTTAAGAAAATCAAGAAATATTTGCTAAATGAGTCAGCAAGGTCTAGATCCTTTCTCTTCACACAATTGTGCAGAAATGACTCTGTGACCAGAAATCCTGTTAAAGAATTACATTTTTAGGTAGAAGTGTGAAAATTAAATATAGGGTTTTAAAGCCATTTGATCTCTCCTCCAAAATACTCTAATACTTTGCTAGAGAGCACTGACATGCTGGGATGCCATCCCCTTTGATTTTAAAATAAATGGGTAATGAGAAAAACAGAAAGTATCCCTAACCTCTAATTGCAAAATTCACTTTTCATTCAGTTATTTAACAAAAACCTAAAAATCATAGTGAACTTCTTATACGTGAAATGTTTTAATTAGAGTGGGGTAAGGAGGTATCTGTCCTCAGAAGACCAGATGGCTTAGAAGTAAGTAATTCCACA
The DNA here is from genome assembly GCA_013397315.1 of Donacobius atricapilla. Taxonomy (NCBI): domain Eukaryota; kingdom Metazoa; phylum Chordata; class Aves; order Passeriformes; family Mimidae; genus Donacobius; species Donacobius atricapilla. Next base: position 542,219 of record WBMY01004607.1, read on the forward strand.
TCACTGGTTTGCTGGCAATAATGGAGTGAGGCGGAAGAATGAATTAATTTTAAATCACATCCATAAGGGAATGAATTGTTCAGAATGCTCTTTGTGCCACACAATGACTGTAATTTTAAACTGCTAATACCTTACAATGAGACCCGTAAATGGGTTATTTCTTGCTTTTCATGGGGCCAAATTCTGCTCTTTTGATGTTCCTGTGTAGCTGTTATAAAGATCAGTGAAAGTCGAGCCAACTTTTACAAGTGAGGGATTTGTTTGAAATCTGTTTGGTCATAGCCAGATAAAGTTGGGCTGCCCAGCTCAGCTGTTCTTTCCTGTGTGCCACAGAGCACCTTCAGCATTAGGATGTGCAAACAGGAGGTTCCTGCCTAACTACTCTCTCTTACCACCCATAATGTGCCTTTTGGGTCAGGGATTTGTCTTCAGTTTCTTTTTTGCGGTTCTGGTTAGCTTGATGGGTGTCTCTCTATGACAGTTTGCCTGTGCTGGGCCCAGCTTACCTGATGAGCAACTTTCCTGGAAAACATAAAATGTGAGGATGTGTCTTTACATGATAGGATGCATCTGACAAAGCTGAAAATAAAATTATTGATTTAAATAGTTCAAAGCGTTGCACATTCATTACCTGGAAGAAAGCCATTGTTTTTATTTCATGTTACTCATGGTACAGTCAAGCTGGAGGCCTTGGTCTGCAGGATCAATAGGAGATTAAAATTCTCACTGTGTCTGGAGTTATACTATCCACTAGCATGTTGGCTGATATTGGCTGATTTAGATATGGAAGCATGGATACAGGTACTTAAATATATTGAACTACAATGACCATAGGTTTGAAGGACTGAAATTTAAGTAATAGCACCCATGGTTTCAGAATTTACTGCCTAGTTTCAAGCCTGCCTGGGTGGAGAGGCACCATGTTGCAGCCCTAAGGCCAGCTGGGCAGAGGGCATGCGCTGCAATTCACACAGGGGCAAACTGCCTGGATGTGACGACTGCCCACAAGCTCAGCCCACACTGCCCACCCCAGAGGCGCAGCCTGAATGTGAGAGCATGTCCTAAATCCCACTGGTGTCAGCAATGGGTGAGCCCCTCAAGGTCTAGGTGCTGTTTAATCTACAAAAGGGTCTGCCAAGCACCTACAGCTGTAACTGAAGCACCACACATCCTGCTTAAGTTTCCAACTCGCCCTGAAGACACCTGAAGCCCAGAGGTGCTCAGCTTCTCACCAGCAAAGGTTCCACAAACCCCCAGCCATGCCCTGAGCAGCTCTAGTCTGCAAACCTGGAACTGCCCTGCTGATGCTGCCTCATTGGCTGGGCTCTATACAAAATGAGAGGGGATGTGAGGCAGCGCAACATTGGTGGAAAACAGCTCTGTAGCTAAAAAATTTGAATGTAGGAGACCTCAGTTAAATTCAATCCTCTTTCAGAAGGGATTTGAGTCCACCTCTAGGGACCTGTGAGCCATTATATCATAAAGTAGATGACCACAGAGATATTAGTCATCCTCCCTGGCAGGACTGCTCCCTGGCATGTGACATAATGAAAATACCTAGGCCTCACTGAATGGTGTTTTAACTCTAAAAGCTACACTCTTTCACTCAGTATTAAACTAAATAAAGCCTTTACCCGGGTAGGTAATGGCACTCAAGTTTCCATGATTTACATTGCTAAAAAACAGGACCAGGCCTGAACCCCGTAATAAGCTGAATATTTAATTTTTCTGTGCCAGGTATAGAAGCTCAACTGAGAAAAACTGAGGAAATCAAATCCTGTCAGGTGACAGAACCTTTCCTTTTGTATCACTGCAGGAGACTTTTTCAGGGGGAAGTACTCTGGCTAAACCCTGCTAATGTATCAGCTGTGCCTCTGTGCAGGGAGCCTCTGTGCTCCAGTATTGTTTAGATCTCCCTTCTACAAAAGATAAATGAGAGATCAGGATTATTAACTGTATTAATGTTGAGAAGTGGACAGAGAAAGATGGCATGACCTAAAACAGGGAGGGCCATAAGAATATGAAAGGAATTATACTGATGCTTTCCTCCATCATTAATATTTGTGTTCTGGTGCATTCTCCTCTGAAAGCATTCATCAGCAAACATATACCATGTAAATGTAATTATTTTTTCTCATGTGGAAGCAGAAAACATACACCTGCATTTTTTTTTCCAGTATTGTTTTCCATAAAGTACATTTGTAAAAGAGTAGAATTGACTAGAAGTGCTTTGCAATGCTGTTAGTTCAGAGATAAGCATCCTACTCGATTCCTTTCTGTAGCTAGACATGTCAAAATGATGGAAAGAGGCAGAAGAACACTGGCAGAAATAGCAGTCTGATGGGCTAAAGTAACAGAACAGAAAAATTGGAAGAGGCTAAAAAACCTTCAGTGATCTTTCCATATATACAGGCAGTTTAGAAACACTGTCCTATTTGGAATATACTCATTGAAGCCTAATCAGCCTTTGAAATTCTGTTGTGAACAGCCCAGAACAACAGCTACATTGTAAGAAAGGAGATAAGCTCTTTTTTTATTTTTTTTTTTTTTTGTCCTTACAGAGACTGAAACTTTAGCTCATGTTCCACAGACCAAAGAACCTAAACTAAAATGTGAGGTTGCTTAAAAATGAGCAATACTTTTCTTCTTACAAGTAGTAAGCTCCATCAAGAATTGTAAACAAGCAGCTCTCCAGAAAGGAACCCAAATCATAGCGTAGCCCAGTGACAGACAGAATGGGTGCCTGGGTGGGTAAATGAGAGCCTGGTGTGCTGGGACCACATATCTGAGCCAGGGCAAGCTCAGCTCACAGAACAGTACTTGTCCCGTGTTTGGAAGTGATTGACCTTGATTCTAGTGCTGTTGTGGGGTACCCTCCTTTTCTGCTCTGTGCCTCTGCAGCTCCCATATGAGAGACAAAGCACTGGGGTCTGAAGCAGCTACTGTGTGTGTTAGTTGGTGGAAATTGCCGAAGGAGTGGGAGAGTTTTGTATCCTGTTTCTCCCTCATCTATCTCTGCTTCACTCACTTTTAAGTTTTCCATATAACTGTAATAAAGATTCACCTTAGTGGTCACTCCAGCCCAGTTCTAGTAACAGAGAACCAACCCTTAAAATTGCCAGTCACGTTTGCAAAAAAATTACTTTTGCCATACCAAAATATGTGAGAAAAAAAAAGGATCACTTGGTCTTAACCAGTTCTCCTTGTTCACAGTTAGATGACTACAGAGATTTCTCTTCTTGGCAGGACATCCATCCTTTTTTTTTCCAGAATAATTGAGGTACATGAAGACTTCCCACAAAGTGAGATTCACAAAGGGACTGGCAGAGACAGAGGGAATGGCCTTCATTCTCATTTGCCCTGAGGTTGATTTATATTCCGCTTCATGTGTGGTGGACATCAGAGTGCACCTGAAAAAAATAAATGTGTTCGTACCTCCCTAGCACTGCTGGGATGCTACAGTGGGTCCTCGTGTGAATTGAAACAGTCCATCTGCCTCTCAGCTGGGACTTACACAGTGTTTTGCTTTTCCTGGGCACAGGCAGTGGCCTAATGGAAGAAAAGTTCAATAAGACTGCACTGAGCAGCTCATGGAGGAACACAGACCCTCACTGAAACCGGAACAAAATGTCTCAAGTCTGGGTCTCGGAGGTGCACCCTGTATCCTCTGCCAGTGCTTACTTGACAGAAAAACTGCCAACCATAGCGGTCAAATGTGCAATACTTTGTCTTGCAGAAGCTGTTGCTGCCACACTCTGCAAACACACTCTCCCCAGGCAGCAATTGCAGTGGATATTGTGTAAATGTAGCAGCCAGCCCTAACATTCCCATTCCCAGATACACTTATTCAGCTGTCTTTGTTCTGCTCTGCCACTGTTTTACATAAGAAACCACTGAGAAGTTCAAATCTTCTGAAACTACAGAGTGGTAGAGTGGTGTGAAGATAAATAAAAGTGGTGACTCTTGTACAGCCTTGATTCTGTCCCTGACCTTGACTTACTTGGGATTGTAGGCAAGTAATTTTATTACTTTGCACATTTTCTGACTGCAAACACTGCCTTTCTTTGATGTTGTTCGGATGTTCTTCTTTCCAAATGAGTCTGCATGTCTGGGTTCTTGCTAAAACTACATGATAAAAATAAAAAACAACAGTAATAAATGACATATCTTGGAAAGTGTCTTAGCAACTCAGGAGCTAGATAAATGCAGCTCTCCTGAGCACTTTTTCCAGGGGAGCAGTACATACAAAGACAGATCTTTACCTCCTCTTCACTGAATCAGGATTACTCCATCACCTGAGAATGGATGAGCAACCTCTGCAATTCTGTGACTGCACTGCAACGTTAGTTAGCCCTGGAGATGACAGGGAGATTATTTAATAGTACTGAGCCTCAATTTCCTGGGAGAGGTAAACACTTCTAAGGTAGAGAGCAGCCACCACACTGCTCCCTTCTGGCTGATGGGAGCTCAAGAGCTGGCCCTGACTGTTGCTCCAGCCAACACAGCTGCTCTGAGTTGTTACTAACTTTTACATGGTACCAGGAGCACTGGCACAAATCCAAAAGAGAATTTTAAAAGGCAACCAGAAAGATAAGGCAGATTAAAAAGATAAGGGCTGTGAGCTAAGTCAGAAGCAATCAGGCCCTTAGCTTCATTGCTTCCTGTAGAAAATACAGGCTGTCATTGGAAAACCTTAAAGCTGTATCTCAGCAATTTGTGCCACCAAGAAGCCTGATAAACACAAAAGAGCATTGCTTCTTACAATTTTATAATTGATAGTTTTAATGCATTACACAGGTAGAATAAGAAGAAAAATTATGACTATGGAAATTTGGTATAATTTATTTTTATGAACCCACAGAAGCTTTTGTTTGGGTGGAAATACATGCTGAAATATTTTTTTAATATTTCAGGTTTACATTTTCACAAAGAGTAGATTCTAACTTTTCATTGTTAAGCATCTGGAAGGTTATTATTTCATATTTAAGTTAAATATTTTATTTGCATTGTCTCTTGCAATTTTGCCTTTCTGCATCTATAAACTTAATTGGAGAATAAAGGTCATAAGTGTTAGTCACTCATGGAGAATGATTTACCATTATGCATAGATTCACATATCTGTTCTTAATACTCCAGTAAATTTATTCATTGTATGGTAAATTTAAGAAGCACCTACATCATGTTACTTTTTTTTTTAATATATAAATGCTCTATAAACAGCCAAGGCTATAAAGCTAGCTGAAGTCTACACTGTTTGGTCTCAAAAATTCAATACACTGCAGTAAGCAGGAAAGATTAAATGACTTGAGTTCAGTAGTTTAAAAATATTTTCCAATTCTCCTCTGTAAGAGGTTCAAGATTGTTCACATGACTTTCTCCTGCTGAATTACAATCACAGAAAGAAAGCAATTACTTTTTCATGCTCAGTCCAGAAAAGAAAACTTGCATTGAAAGAAAACTGCTGAAGATGTACAGCTCAGCACTCCAGCAGTAAGAGGTACACACCGCTTTTGCCACATATTAGCATCGCTGTATCAGTATCACCATTTTACAGATGGGAAATCCTTACACAGAGAGATTAAGGTAAAAAATACCCACTAATTCTGGTTGCTCTGTTTGAAATACCTTGAACCTACTTTTTCAAAGGATTTACTGTATACAGCAACTGTATCAAAAGACAGTTTCCATGGATTTCAACAGTATTTGGAAGTTATCACTTTTTCTGCAAATGAGACCCTGATGTATCAAATCAGATATCCAGAAAATGAAGAAAACACAGTAAAAATACCACCAGTGAAATACCTGCTTTATGCGATTTTCAATGCCTTTTCCTCCCAAATTCTGAGTGCTGTCCCACAGAAAAAGAAGCCTCAATTCCTAAAAACTTACACACCACAAGCAAACTGAAATTTGAATACAAAATTAGTTTGATGCTTTACTATAAGACCATTTTTTCTTGTAAATCAGTGATGTAATAAAAGGAGATAATTTTGAGGAGCGTGCTGGCATGAATGCTTTGAATTTATTTTTTCTCTACTGCTGTTAGCTCATTATAGCTTCAGAATAATACAGTTATACCTGTAATTCAAAATCACTTTTTTAAGATGTATTTTATTTTATGCTTAAAGGGATAAATGTCAAAATTTACATTCAACTTTTCGAACACTATGAATGAAAAACGTTACCTGGCTTTCTTTTTCTTTTTTCACAAGTTCATCTGAAAAATGTTTGGGTTTGTTTGTTTTTTTAAAAACTGTGGTTTCCTTTGCCTTTTCAGAACGTAGCCTCTAGTCCCAGTCATTAAATTCTACAATTTCATACAAACTGGAAAAACTAGATCTTGCAAATGTCACAGGGCACTTTAACACACATATATGGTCTGTTTTTCAAGTTGTGCAGTCTGGGCTTTTCCTGCTTCTTTGCTCATAAATTTCCATTTTCCTCACTGTATTTATTTTCCAGCTCCCTTTACCTTCTTTTATCCACCTCTGTTGGTCCTTATTCCCAGGCTTTTTTGCCTTCCCACTCTTTGCATCTTTTTCTTCTATTGCTTACCAACCTTCACTCCTATTTCTCTTTCCTAAGGAGCTCCTTGACAAAGTCTCCTTTTTTCACCAGGCTTATTTTCTTCTTATCCTTCTGCCAGAGGAAGCAATTTTTTTCCTGAGCTCCATCATAACAGCATGGAGAGCTTTGAAACAACCTTGTTACTCATGGTCCAGTTGGACAAATGGAGATGTGAATGCTGCTGCTTACAGCTGCATTTGCCAGATGTTGTACAGCATCACACTGGATTGTGCTCAACAGAAGTTGGAAGTTTGGGGAATTTTAGCTGTGAGCAATGACTACATTTTAAGAGTCTTTTTTCAACCTTGTACAAATACAAGGTTTACATCCCTGTCCTAACAGTCTCTCCTCACCAAACTTCTTGAACTTACTTCAGATAATGAGGAATAGAAAATAAAAATTACTGGTGCTTAAAGAAAAAAGATTATCAGGTACCATTTTTTTTTCATCCCATGTGAAACAACCAAAGCTTCTCAGGCATATTCTCTAAAAAATCTGGAATGTATTGAAAATATATACCCTAAATAAACCCAACAAAAAGCCAATAGAGGCATACAGCTTATTAGCATGAAATTTTAAACATCAGTAGTTTAAAACCTAGACAAAGTTATAAGAAACTGAGGAGAGTTTCAAGGGCAACCAGTTTTAATAGTAGGCAGTGCTATCTGTTCCACTGCTAATAAAATATGAAGGGAAATAACCCATGAGTAAAGCAATATGTTAGCAACAGTGTTAGCAGATATTAGTCTCCCTCTAGTCAAATCCTTCTAGTGCAACATTAAACCTCTAAGGTAGTAGAAAAAAAGTTGACAACATGCTTTGGGATTGAATTGGAGGATTCTAGCTTCTAAAGTTACCTTGCCCTTTTTTCACTCAAATCACACAAGTGTATGATCGAGTTTCCAGTGGTTATATGAGCCCTGCTTGAACCTGAGCTGACCTGTGCAGAGCCAGCTAAAACACCTAGGTATTGATGTTAGAATTTATAAAGAAAATCCGGATAAAATATCACCCATGGAGATGAAGAAACTGGCTATACTGACAATGCTAGTGAGCAGGACACACTATAAAATTGTTTCTGTCACATGGCATCTGGGCAGAGTCCATGAAAGATGCTTTAAAAGATGCCAACACTGTATATCTCCTCAGAAATTATTAAACATAAAAGAATAAAAAGAAAGAAAGGTTGTGGCTTAGGTATAGTTTGCATGAGGTTTGCTGAGAATATTCCCTTTCAGCATAATAAAAGTGACTGTTAATGACAGAAAAATCTTATTTCTTTTGTGGCAGCATTTGGCTTTATTTGCATCAATCATGAGAGTTCATTCAGTCTTTTTTATTAGGTTGGGCTGTAGTGAATACAAAACGGCTGGCAGGAAACTTGGTGTACTCTGGAGGAACAAACTATGTGGGCTTAGTCTCATCAGAGCCATTGTGCTGATCATGGTTATGCAGACAATGGTTAACAGCTGTTCAAACCTCCCCCCCCCCTCCATTTTTATTCCTTTTTGGACTTTTTATTTTTAAAGAAGAAAGAATAAAAGGAGTTATTTTTAAAATTTGGTTAGAACAGGGATATATTGGGGTTTCTTGCATAGGACGATGCTCTCAATGTTCACTCTTCACACTGAGTTAATTACAGATCTAGGATAGCTCTTAATGCAGTATTTGACTATGGACTAATGCAGTCATCAATGCCTGTGCCCTTGAGATCATTGTGGTGTGTTTTGGGATGTCAGTAAATTTTGACAAAGTGGTCCATCCTCTTTGATTTGCAAGCTCCACAAAAATCCATGCACAAAGCAGCTGCACAGCCCAGCCTCCAGGCCAAGCTTCAGCTAATGTTAGTTGTATAGTCTGATATTGGCTGTTTATAAATTGTCACCAATATTTACCAGCTAGTATGCTCAGTGGAGGAGTAAAAGCATCATGAAACAAGACAAAAACTGTCAAATGACAAAATGCAGCAGCATATTATTGTACTAATACATCTAGAATTTTCCACAGATACAACAGACTCTTGGAAGGCAAGAATTTCAGGCAAGAGTTTGGAATTTGTTTTCTTCTAAAAAGAGATGACATTATGGAAAGGCATAGGGAGATAAAGGACTATCTCCATCCTAATACATGGGGGTCAGACAAACTATATTTGCAGGATCCAGGGCATGTGTTTCAATCACTAGCCAAACTATGATACAGATATAGAAAGTACTCCATTGCCAGAAAAAATGACTTGTTTGCAAGATAATTGGCTTCCCATGTGAAAAATAAAAAAAAAAAAAAATGGAACCATTTATAGCAGACTTCAATTTGGCAAGTCTGACATGCTGTTTTTTGGGTTTGTACAATCTCTAATGTAAGATCAGATTGTACTGGGCCTCAGAGACATGGAACAAAGATAAAAAATACTTCTGAAAATAAGCTTAAGCATAAGAGAATAAGAAACTGAAATTTGCCAGCCTGCAGAATGTACTAGATCAGATTACAAGTTTTGATTTCTCTTTTTGCAACTCCTTGGTGCCATTTCGGTCTGGGTTTAAAAGGAAAATAAAACAAAACCCAGGAATATTCAGAAGGAAAATAAAAGTGAACCTGCAAGAGGCTGGAAGAAAGAATGTCAAGAGGACAGTGATAACCACAGAACTGAGCAATCACCAGCATTTGGCAGAGTTGCTCTCTCTGTAAAGAAATAAAGCCATTACCTTACAGCCTCACTGACAGCACCAAAGGGGATAAAAGGCACATGTCTAAGGAAATACATTAGTTAGTTGTAGAAATTGCTCAAAACAGAGTCACTTCCCTTGTCTGGAATACTGTCTAGAAGCTTTGACACTCCAGAGACCTCACAAGTGAGCGTGGTATCCGAAGTCAAAGTGAAAGATTTAGAGAGAAAATGTAGGCATAAGGAAGATGTAACAATGATGCATTGCAGAAATTATTCTAAGAGTGGGTGGATGTGGATGGGGCATATAAGAAAGACATATTATTCAAAACAAAAAGGTTGGATTTGCTTCAAAAATTCTCAGGCTGAACACATATATTACACTGACTACCAATTATACTTTATTTCATAGAAGAGAAGGCAGACAATAAGGTGGCAAACATGGATATTCAAATTAAATAAAGGGAAAGAATAGCTACGGTTTCAGCAACTAGCCATATAAAGGAAAACAGCTTTCTCAACCTTCAGAAAGCTTGGTAACAAATAAAAATTATGGAAATGTATGAAAAAAAGATACAGAAAAGTATCACTTTGATACAACTCATCCAAATAAAACAAAAAATACTGGTTGATATCAGATTGGTTTAGATCTCTTAGTGCTGGATCATTTGTGAGCCACTTCTTAATTCTTATTCCCATTACACAGAAATAGCACTGAGACCCCTTGTATCTCCCTATCTATACAACCAAGCATTATATTAGGGTATTTTTCTTGCAGACATTTTCAGGAATTTTTATTGAATTTTTCATCTTTTGTGAAGTTTCCACTTTTAAATTCTCATAGGTTTTGTTTAGCCTTTCACCTTCCTGTAGATTAAATGTGAGAACTGCATTTGTGAGACAAGCAACAATTCTGGAAACAGCCTGGTACTGAACGGTAAAAATTTCTGTTGGGCTGGCACCACCAATTATTACTTTTCACTTAAAATATTTGTGCCACCTTAAACTGTCAACAGTGAAATTTATAATAATTGGTAGGTCACAACTAGACACAAAAGGCCTGCTAGCCCCTATAAATCATGAAAATGTTTCATTGTTTTATGAAAGAAAAGAGGAAGACAAAAAAGGCAAGAAAAAAAAAAAAAGGGCAAGTTCTAAATCTTTAATCAGCCACTCAGATTCACTGATGGAGAAATACAAGTGCAGGGGATTTATGCTCAATATCAAGAAGGAGCCTACTCGGCATGAAACCAAGGCTTTTGAAAAATCCTAGTAGTCACAGAGAAAGGATTATTGGCCCTTTTTAAATGCTTGCAGCCTATTTATTATGAGGAGATTTTCACAGAGATGGCATAAGAAAAAGCTATAAGCAACAGATGCTAGGGATCTCCTTGTAGGGAACACAAGGCAATTTTTGATAAAGCAGGATACAATTAATAAGCATAATTGAGCAAATAAATATTGACCACAGCTTTGAGGTTGATCTGTCCAGGCTTTCATCTCCAATGAACTCTTCCTCCAAGACAAAAGCCATTAAAGTCAGACAAGTCAGGTTTTACTGTAGTATTAACTAAGATTCCTAAGTTGTCTGAAGAGAGAAAATCTGAAGTGACTCTGCCAGATGGAGTCTAAATATCAACAATTAAATTAAAAGGTTCATAAATAACTCATCCTTCCCACTGTGTCCTTGCAGGTGAGTCATTTCCTCAAACCTACTTTCAATGACAACTCAGAGACTGTCTGAATTGCAGCAAAATTCACCTAGCAACTCCTGGTCCCTGGGATATTTTTCAGGAGAACTTGGCTCCCAGCTCTACTTGCATCCTCTTTTCTGCCACACACAGTGGGCCAAAATATTGCAGCCCCAGAGACAGGTTCAGTTCTCCACAACAGCGTATCAAACTCCTCTTGCTCCTGGGAATTTTCCTCAGTTCAGGCTTTTTATGGAAACATAAAACTACTGCAAATAAATAAATGAATGCATGTATATGTATGTATATGTATTGTATATGTATATGTATATGTATATGTATATGTATATGTATATGTATATGTATATGTATATGTATATGTATATGTATATAATACGTGTATATATATACATGTATATGTATATAATATTTATATAGATATAGATATAGATGATATAGATATAGATATAGATAGATATAGATATAGATATAGATATAGATGTAGATAGATATAGATAGACACAAATGAATATTTGGAATAAAACTCCACTGAAGACTACTAAGCTTTTGAAGTCTTCAGAGATGCAAGTAGCTGACTACTGGGAATGTATGAGGGTAAATATCATGTTGCCCTGTTCTTTGTCCACTGCTGGGACAGAATACTGGGCCAGTACTCTGGTCTGAATCAGCAAGCTCTTCATAAACTTTTGCATAACAAAGAAAAGCTTACAAGGTATTGTTTTTCTAAACCACAGATATGGATGCTTACAAACTAAGCACATAGAGAGTCTCATGCTTCTCAGCACACATATATATCTCAGTACAGATCACTGACACATCACTGCAGCAGAGTCATTACAAAATCTTGCTAGATGTATCTGCATGTACACACACGTCTGTATTTATTTATCTATGCATGTATATCTGCATAGAAGTAAATATCTATGCATGTGTGGATGTGCCTCTCTCTCCCTATCTACTTATTTTTAGCCCATCCTTTTGTTTTCTGAGATATCTAGTCTTTCCTCTGTTGATCACAACCAGCATCAATCTCAGAGTGCAGAATGCATTAAACACCAATTACGACTCTTTATTCTGCAGGTGAGCTTACTTGTTTAGTTTTGTTTTCTTTCCAGTCATGGCCCATTTGCTGCTTTTATTCCTCAGAATACCTAGCTTGGATTATTTTTCCTTCAGTTAAGATTTGCTTCACATAAAAGCAGACTGCAAACATATCATTTTTAGATGAGCCACCTGGATATTTTCATTGCTGTTATCATTTCCCATTTTTGTATCATTGCATTTCTTTCTTTACCAAATGTTCACCAAGTCTCTGTGGATCACCTTATCATTTGCTGACATATTGAGCACCAAACTGGTTTAATTATTTCAGGGCTGGTCACTTCTTTTTTCTCTAGCACTTTAGAAGATAGTCATCCCATAAGGGATGGCTTGTCAATTTGAAAATTTCTCAATATGAGATCCTTCTCCCAGTGCATCAACAACTCCACATTAGGTTGGGGCCCCAAAGAGGCAAGGAAACCTTGTAGCTAATGAAATGAGTGTTGTTTTTGAAAATATTCTTTATACATTTCAAAAATATCATGATGGAGCAGATGAGGAAGTTTCACTATAACTTGTAACAAAACATAAACTTCTACTATGTGATATTTCTTTTTATTTAAATCACCCACTACCTTTGTGAAGTGTGAAGCTCAGAGTGATGTGCCAAGATCCTGACACCCTTGCAGAGACACTGTTCCCTAGGATAATAAGAAGGAGTTGATGTTGGCTGGACAGTCAGCGTGGAGTACTACATGAAATGAAAAAGGAGTGGCCAACACTAAAACACCAGGATCTTAAATTAACACTGCAGGATTCAGGACAAGGAGCAAACACCAAGTCAGTCACAAATTTTCAGTCTGAAGGCACAACAAGCAACATCTAGGCAATGCCTATCTGGATCAGGTTTACCTACACTAAGTTATTAGGGGGAAGACAGCCAAGGCTTGCTACCACCAGCCCCAAAGAGCCAGTGATCTAGACAGGAACATATATAGACTAAGATTCCTCTTGAGGTATCAACTGCAGAAACTTCTAAACCCCAAACATATGAAATAGTCCAGAAGTAGTACTGCTGTACTTACTGCTTGTTCACAGAATCACAGAACAGGTAGGACTAGAAAGGATGACTGGAGGTCATCTAGTCCAACATCCTGCATCAAGCAGGGTCCCTTAGAGCATAGTACTCACAGGTTTTTGAATACAGCCTCATTCACATGGGCCTTGTAAGATGGAGTCATTAAGTTGTGCAAATGGTACGAATACTGAATTTCACAGAAATCTGTCTTTTGTTGCACTGAAGTTACTCATTATGATCAGCAGTTTGAAGCTTATGAGCAAGGGAGATATTTAGTGTCTCTTAACTACCTAACTGTGACTGAAACCAGAATCAGCCAAGGTTTTGTGAGGGAACTGCCTAGACCTTTTCTTTATAATGAGATCCCCAAAGAAGATTGAAAGACTTGAAACTCAGAAAGCGATTTTTTATTAAACCTTGGACTAAAACCAAAAGACTGAAAAGAAAAAGCACAAAATTGCCAATTCAAGCAGATTAAAAACAAAGATTTCCTAAACATGTCTTCCTTGGTTACAGGTTTGCTTTCCGTCCACTCTGGACTTTCTTAGCTTGTCACAAACTTGACTAATCCCCTCTCATCCTAGGTAGTCTTTCCCACCAGCTTTTGAAGTCTGTTGGTCTGCTCCTCCTGAGCTGCAGGATCCAGTTCTCTGCTGTAACACTTCTTCGTGCCACACTCAGCTGTCTTGCAAAGTTTTTCCACCCACGTATGCCCAGCTGCTGGATAGACAGGAACCATCTGCTTTACCCTCCAAGGAGCTGCACCTGACCTAGCCTTCATAAAGGGACATACTACAACTGTGAACGAAGGAGAAAAACCAGAAATTAATGTCCAGTATGCAAATCTTCAACAATTTGATGATAATCTGTTTACGGTTTTTAGTATAAAGGGAAATGCTAACAATAATAGATGCAGCACCACTCTAAAATTAGTTTTTCTGGAGTTTAACTCAGACAAAGCCACACTGTTACTAGCCATATCCAGATACATTTGACAGTAAGAAGGAATATGTTAGTCATAGCCTTTTTAAAGATCTGATCAAGGAAGAGGAGGTATGGGCAGAAGCAATTAGATTTCACATTTTCTGAAGCTGACACAACACAAAATAAGATCTGTTCTTTACATGCTAAAACACAGTAAATGTAATATATGATTTAGAATAAATTCGTGCTAAGGACTAAAACTACAGTATCTTTTAATGGAAACCAAGTAATGGGAAAAAGCAAAATGCACCAGGTGATAAGAGGAAAGTTATTCGCTACCTGGGATGAATTCCTGTCTCAAAAGAAGGGAATTCTGGAGGATTATTTTGTCTGGCAAAACACCAGCAATATGCATTAATGGTAAGATGAATATTTGGTGCCAGAAAAAGATATTCAAGAGGATTATCGTCTAACAAGATTCCAGCGATAGGGGTATTCCGAGAAACTCTTCGTCAGAAGCGGCAGCAAGAAAGAACACACATTAATATGTGAAAAAGGACAAGATTAGCAGAGGAAGCAGGAAGACCCCCCCAGTATCTTGCAAAGTCTGAAAATAGTATTAAAAAGACCCTGTGGGGACAGTATTTCGTGAACTACAGGGGTATGGAGCAGTCTGAACCTGGTTCACCCAGCACCGATTGCCCGGCTTGGCGCTGTTTTGTTTGCAGCTTTTTCCATTTTACTTTGATTATTTAATAAATTCTTTTAATCATTAAATTGGCTGATTCATTTATGACAGTGAACACATAAATGTCTCAGATATCACCACTGTGGTACTGGAACAGAAAGGGATACCTTAATTAAATGTCTTAGAATAGCAGAAGACACCAAAACATTGGGAGAAGAAAGCATTGCAAAGTTTTGAATATAGGTATAAGATGGCTATGTGAAAGTGAGGTTAATGGCTGTACAGAGGCTAACCATGGTGGTTCCTCTGGTTCAGCATGAAGTATGAAGGATGAGAGATCTACAAAGGCATGGAAAATCATTGTGTCATGGTTTAACTCCAGCCTGCCACCAATCACCGAGCAGCCACTCACTCCTCCACCAGCGGGACTGGGGAGAAAATAGGAAGGGTAGAAGCTGAAGAACTTGTGGGTTGATATAAAGGCAGTTTAATAGGGAAAGTAAAGGCCACACACACAAACGAAGTAAAACAAGGAATTCACTGCTTCCCATGGGCGGGCAGGTGTCCAGCCATTGCCAGGAAAGCAGGGCTCCATTACATGGTAGTTATTTGGGAAGACAAACTCCATGACTCCAAACATATCCTTGCATTTCCTCTTTCTTTCCCCCATGTTTATATGCTAGGCATGATGTCGTGTGATCTGGAATACCCCTTTGGTCAGTTTGAGTCACCTGTCCTGGATATGTCTCCTCCCAATATCCCATACAGCCACAACTTCCTCGTCAGCAGTATGAAAACCAAAAAGGTCTTGGCTCTGTGTAAGTCCTGCTCAGCAAAACATCTCTATTTTCTCAACCTTGTACCCAGCACGAATCCAAAATATAGCCCCACACCTTCCACTGTGAAGAAAATTCACCAAAACCCCAGCCAAAACCAGCACACATGGGCATGCAAGAAGGACAAAAGGACATGGGTCTCATACAGAATCACCCCCAAGCATCTTGCACATGCCTTATGCAAAGGAGTTATCAGGCTTAAGTTTAAAGCCAGTGCTGAAAGTCCATAACACAAACCAGTCTGTCAGACTCTGCACAGGATTTAACAGATATGATGCTAATAGGAAGGCTGTGTGCCTTCCCACTACGTGATGACTCTTGTGATCAGGGTGGCTGTGGCCTGACAAAAGCAGGGAAATGAGCTATGACTTGGTAAGGTTTTGCCTCTTGCGTATCCTTTAGCTTTAGTGTGGGGGAGACTAAAAGGAAAATGCAGCATTATGCAACAGCCAACATTATATGACCTCCAGCATGACTGTCAAGAGTGGGAAACCAATGGGCTCAAATGGCAAAGATCGAAAGGAACAGCTAAAGGCCATTAATTTGCCTGTCTTCTGTGAATTACACCATTAAAAGTATGTTCCAACTTAAATAGTATCAAGCTAATTTACTTCAATTCCACTAAGTAAATTAAATACTCAAACATTTAAAATCAT
This sequence comes from Donacobius atricapilla, assembly GCA_013397315.1. Taxonomy (NCBI): domain Eukaryota; kingdom Metazoa; phylum Chordata; class Aves; order Passeriformes; family Mimidae; genus Donacobius; species Donacobius atricapilla. The sequence goes on from WBMY01004607.1 coordinate 558,383, forward strand.
GCCACAGACTAAAAGAAATAGGCATATCCATAGGCTCAAATTTCAAATTACCAAATCAGTATAACATGAATTCAGATTCATGACAACCCTTTCATTGAAACCTGACAATGGCAGCGCCCTTTAAAAGTAGGTACATTTCCAAGATAATGCAAGTGACAGAATCCCTACCTTAGGCTGGAGTAGGCTAGATTTGAGGATCTGAAGATAGGGCTTTCCACAGCCAGCCAAGATTTGGCAATAATATTGAATTAAACGTGCCTTGCACTTGCTGCATGGAGAAATTTCATTTCAGCAGAATAGGTATGTTCACTGATGACTGGAACCTTATTATTTTTGTTAAAATTGTCTAGTATTTGACTTCATTTGCTTCAGTTGTCAGAGCTCATTCAGTCTTTCTTTTTGATTAGTTTGGGATATAAGGGCTAGTAAGAGCTCTGTCAGCTCCAGAGGAACAAACTGTGTGGGCTGAATCTTGTCAGATTCACTGATGTTATGCTGATCATGTTTAATATCTGTTCAGGGATGTAAAAACTTTTTCCAGTAGTGAAATTATACTGCCCAGTACCTATAAAAGAAAGCTAATCTAAGGGCAACTGAGGGAATACTATTCACTTGTTAAAAATTCCTGTTTAAAACACATTCTAAAGTTGGCTCTAAGCAAAGACACTTTTTCCAGATTAATAACCCCCTCCTTTTTCAGAATATTAAGCAGATTTACATAGAACCCTAAAGTTAGTTCATAAAACGTGTTCAAAGTGGTGTGAGAGAATTTTATGATAGAATAAATTCCACTGTTTCTTAACATATACAAAAATGTACTCAATATTTCTATTTTGTAAAGGAGCAGAAACCTATGGATATGCTTGTTATTGACTGACTCCTTCCTGTTAAAATATATATTTTAAATGCAGTCCTCCTTTATTCTCAAACTTCCAAAAGAGATGCCTTTTTAAAAACCTGTTCTTTAAACAAAATAAATCATGAGGCCAGAAGAGTGGTCATGTAACAATTCATTCATAGCTCTGAATTTCTAAAAGACGCAAAATCAAAATGAGCCTGCGGCTTGTATTTACAGGTCCTTGAAAAGATGAATCTTTAAACCTGCCTTCTCCTTTTCAGGTGCTTGCAGACATCCTCTGCTCTTCCTCTGCCTAATCTTCTTGTTCTAAGATCTCCAGCTGCCAACCTCTCTCCTTTAATTTCTTTGCCACTGTGGCACGTGTACCTCCCCCAGTCCTCTGCCACCACACTTTCCTTACGTCTGCCAAGGATCTTTCTTGGGTTTAGCCATCCCCTCAGCCCTCCCACTTAGCTGCCCATCCCAGCAGGCACCTGGGAGTGAGGGACTCCGGGCTGCTGATGGGCTGTCAGCCATACTATCCTGCTATGAGACCTCCCAGGTCCTGCTGAACCTATCCTGTTCCCCAAGTCTTAATGAGAAAAGGCTTCCTGGGTGGGGCAGGAGGAAAACTGAACCATGGGTAAGGCATGAGAGCGCAAAAGTTGTGATTTCCAACATCCCAAATGCTCCTTATGAGGCACAGGGTGCCCTTGTTGAGCTGCCCTCTGTGGAATGTTGACTGTGTTCAGTAACTTTTTGGGTCAGAGATATACTGCAGCTAAAACTTCTAAGCCTGTTTGGATAACTCATTTAACAGAACTAGAATCTCAAGTGATTAGTTTTCTTAGGAAAATCTTCTACTGAAATATTCTATGTCACATTCCTCCTATCCTTTAATCTATAGGCAGTGCCTTGAAAACTTATTTGGAGGTAATTTGAATTTAAAAGAGGAAATAAATCCACCCAAATCATCTCAACAGCAGCTGACTTCACTAATCAAGACAGATTTTTACATAGCCAGGGATCTTTCATCAAAGACATAAGGAAACCTTCAGTGGAGTCACTCAGGACTTTGCAGGATATTATAAAGCATCTTTCATTCAAGCCCTGTCTAAAATTCATTACTAAACTAAGACTGTCAGAAAACGAGGATGACATTGGGCAAGACTTGTGTGAACATATGAGGCTGTGGTCTTTCACAAAGCCTCAAACAATTCCAGCACTCATGCTCCCCTCAGACATCCCCTGTGGGCAGCCCTAAAGGACAGAGCCTGCTGCCCTCAGCTGTGCTCAGTGGTGCTGACTCGCTCATGGCACAAACTCTGTGTACTGTGAGGTGGCAATGTGTCTTCTCACCTCTAATTTTCATACCCATTACACTGAGTTAATGAAATAAAGAATTACCTTAGCTGACATTTTCTGTTTGCTCTTGATTGTGGACATTTTCTCTGTGGCAGACAGAACTGCCTTGGTTTCTAGAGTAAAATATCAGAAATATCTCACTGAGTGGGAGGATGTTAGCTTGATCTCCCACTGAAATGAGGCTTGTTTCATCACTCATTCTGCAAATGTAGGTCTTCTGATTTCTAATCCATTGCTGAATTTCAATCAGATTTGATAAAGATTCTCTGAGCTTGGTGAACATAAAGTGAGAAGATAAAGAGCTGTTAGTTCCCACTGGGAAAGAAGACAAATAAAATTACAATCTTATTTTTCTTGGCCAATCAGAGACTCAAAGGGTTAAGAGAGTGAAAGAGTGGAAAAAAGATATGTTGAAAGCCAGGCTTTTAGTTTCATCTGCCCGAAGAACAGCTTGTCCCATCGTTTCCTCCTATTCCTGAAGGCAGGAGCTCCATCATTCCTGCCACACCAACTATTACAATTTTAAGTTTTATTGGGAACACAGTACTTTCTGGTTTCCAAAAATTTCTTCTTATTTCTTTTTAAATTTTTTTGTGTATAGTTGGAAAAAAAATTGTCAAGGAGTCAAGAGCTGAAAGAAAGAGAATCTTTTACTGCTTATGAACTCAAATGATGGGATTTGCTGAAGTTTTCCTGATGATACCTTATATGTCAGCAGTCATTAAGTGTGAATTATTGACAGTTTCTGCTATGCACTATTTTGTTCCCATCCATTGGCTCTGTAACTAGTGTGGCAGGTGACAAACTGCATGGTTCAATGCTCAGCTCTTACTAACCAAAGGGCTTCCAGGAAACACCAAGTTGCTCAGAGGCCTTGCTGTGAGGCAAGTATGAATCATATTTGGCAAAAAAAAAACAAACCAAAAACTTGATTAATAGAACAAATGTGGGGGTTTTTTTCTGCTTATTGTTTGGGGTAATCCTTTGTGTCCTTGAATTAGGAAGGCCAATGTCATGCCAGCTGTATTGGCATGCTTTAAAATTCAGCCTTTAGCACAGAATAATGATGAAACTTGGCTTTATAGGAGAAAATCTGACTGAATTCCAAAGACAAAAATATACCCCCCCAAAATAGAAATAATGTTAGTAATTAGCTAAAAAATAGTGAGATTCAATGACCTAATAGTACCACTCACAGCTTTAAGCTCTTTATAATTAAGAAAAAGTTTAGAAGAACAGACTATGAACTCTCCTGTAATGAATGGAGGTAGTTTGCTAGGGGTGGTCTGGCAGCAGAGTAATTCCCGAAATAGAGCACTGGATTCACTCCCAGCTAAAAGGAGCAAAACTTGCAAATGTTGCTAATGCAGACAGAACCATATACACGTGACCAGATGCAGCAGTTCTAAGAATTGCATCTGGCACAGAACGTGCAGCTGTTTTAGCATCACACCAAGAAGTGTTACTCAGTCTTTATGTACTATATCTTTCAGAAGGCAAGCGTTTTAAACACGTTTAAATTAAATATGTAAGTAATCCCAGTGGAATTATTCAGATGCAGAGGAACATGTTTAAGCAACCTCCTGAATCAAAACCCTCAACAACCTGTTCTGACTATGAGTCAACTGACTAACAATAGTCACCACTTTTTCCTGGAGACAAAAGCTCTTTTATTTTTTTCAGTGCTTTTTTTGCCTCACTCTATTTCCTTCGGATTTATTTCTTCTCTTAGATTTTGGATTTCCTGCTTCCTATTGTTATCATTCATAAAATATTTCATGTACCAGAGCTTTCCAAAACAAGGCAATCAATCCAGAGCAACATATTTCCAGTAATATATAATTAACTGAGTACTTTTTCTGTCATGCAATTGTTCTAGGATTTACAAAATTATTTTCTGCATGCATTTATGCTGATAAGCTAGAAAAGTAAATAAAATTTCATGCAAAACCCTAAAGAGAGCAATAGATGATAGCTATGGGGCCTCACATTATGCATAACCACATTTTGGATTTTCAATTATATTCACAACATAATGAGGAGTTGTTGGGAAATTATAGATTTCACTACTTTCTTCTTCAGCTTCTTTCTTGAGCTCTGGACTGTCTCATCTGTTTTGCATTCATGAATTTTCTGTCTGAGGACTACCAGAGTTGGTGCAATGCAAAGCCTTGAGGACATTGACTGGTCATGGAAAATAGCAGATGGCAAAAATTCCTTAAATAAATGAAAAGGTACATCACACAGTCTCCTGCTTTTAACAAAGGAGGTAAGAGATCTGTTGGTCAAATAGTATAAAAATACTTTTTTATGTTCTACTATATTTCCCTATTTGTCCATGATTCTTTTCAACACTAAGACCACTCACCCCCATCAGTGAAAAGGAAGCAACAGAAAAGTGTCATTTTTTCCCCATCACCACCAAGAACTGACTGGGAGACACGTTCAGAAGGGGCATTATCTTCTTGTCCACTACTGGCCCTGCTTTCCTTGCTCCCTGGCCTCTCTCCTGACTGCCCAGATGAACCATTCCCCCTTGTGCCGGCTCTGGTGCTCTTCACTCTTTTCCATGGGTCAGTTTAACCTGCTAATGCAGCAGTCAGCTAGCCAGAGTTGTTCGCTGCTTTTGCTTTCTGCTCTCAGGGAGGTCCGTGGCAGTTCACAGACAGGACTGGCAATCCCTAGAGCCAGCCCAAGAGAAGAGGTGGGAAAGTGTGGCCATGGCAGGGTGGTTTCTGGGAGAGGGAAGGGAGAAGTCCCTCACTGAACATTGTGCAATTGGTCAATGTATTCACAAAGCTGTACTCTTAAGATGACATGGTTTTCCCAAAGAACTTGAACAAAAACTACTGGCAGTATCAATTTTTTATGTAATAAATTTCCCTATGTTGTCAAGGGATCATAGAGTGCCTCATCTCCTAAGGAAGAGCACCAGAAATCCCAATTCCACGTTATGCAAACAGTGCAGTGGAGAGATGGGGACTGGAAGGAAACAAACACTGAAGTGAGTTGGCCATAGTTTACAGGCAAAACCAGGTTTAATTCTTTAAACTGTTGGTAGTGAATTATTTACCTAGTTCTAATGCTTTACCTACAAGAACATCACGAGGAATTAGCTGTTATGTGTGAGGTGTTTTATGGATGAAAATGCTAAGTGTTCAGAATAAAGGCTACTACCACCAGTTTCTTTCTGGCATTCCGTAGTATATCTGCAACGGAAAGCAATGAATTTAAACAGGTTTTCTAGAAGCCATTTGATTGGAGAAAGAAAACTTCTGAAAATTCTCAAAGGCAAAGCTTCTCACACATGAAAAAAGGACAGTCCATTTCATCATTCTGGTGCAGAGGGACGCAGTACCCCTTGCCATCTAAATAACATGCTTAAAATCTTCTAGATGTGTGAGGGAACTCATTCACCAGACACAGGAATGCAGCGAAATCCTTCTCCTGTGAACTACAAAGCACCAGATTGCAGCTAGAGATTTCCTGATGCCTCCTGGAAGACAGCCCTTTCAAAGCTGAGCAGAGGGGTCATTAGGCTGTTTGCCCTGGGAGCAGGTCACCCAATTAATCTCTGTTGAGGAGAGCAGAATAACTGGCCTCTGAAGTAAAAGGTGCTTGTTCAGATAAAATCTGGATGCTGTAAACTTTGAGATTTACCTATTCGTAGTTATTAACCTTCATCAGATCTAATTAAGCCCTGTGGGTAAAGCACAAGCAGTGAGAGATTTTATACCTGTTTCATATTTTCTCAAGGCGATGACTTGAGAAGCTACCTAGAACAGAGGCTAGACAGTGTTAAAGGAATAAAGTAGGTATTTATTAAAAGGCCTTCAAAGGATACACCTTGGACAGTACAAGAGCCTGGCCGAGGCTACATCCAAGATGGAGGATGCGTCACACATTTTCAACACTTCTATAAGGTTTGTACTGTTTACATATTGGGGTCATTGTCCAATTACAGCTTCAGGTTATGTAGTCCCATCTTCCCAGTTGGCTCTCCTCAATTCTCTGTTGTTTATACTTTTTGAGCCTGAGGCTGCAACGGCATCCTTGATCCTCAGGCTAGAAAAGGATTGTTTTGTCTAACTAAACTGTGAAGAAAACTTACTAACACTTTATATGAAGTTCAGAGTCACACACTAATGCAGTACAGAATGCGGAAAATATGAAAGCTAAAACTTAAGGCATCAAAGGGAGTCTAAGTACAATGTCCTCCACCGTTTTTACTCTGTGAAGTGGGAATTCTGTCATCCATTGGTTTTCTGCAAATAGTGGATAACATCAGAGAGTACTCTCTCTGGAGTAACCTACATTCCTGCAGTTCACATGGAACATTAAGCATCAACTCCTTCTTCAGAAACCCTAATTATTGCTGCCATATAAGTCTGTTTGCTCTAAGTGTTCCATGTAAATCCTCCATCAGCACTAAGTATAGGACCAAGTGTGAGAAGCTCCCTGCTTTAAAGAGAGGAGCCATAGGCTCAAATATTTTGTTCAGTGTCTCAGCAAACAGAGCACATCTCCATATCAATTTATTTGGATAACCATTGTCAATGCACTGATGGGTACTGAAGCTACTGACATGGTAGAGCCATGCATGACCTAAACCTCAGTTCTACAGCATTTTTCATACACTTCAACTGTTTTATTGGAGAGATGTCTAAAAAGAGACCTGATCCTTTAAGGTTCACAACTGAGTCACACATAGCTGAGGTGAAGCTGATGTCAGAAGTTCCAAAATTCTCATTGGGAAGCTCTGTTACAAGAAAAACCTGTGAGAACTGTAGCTTGTCTGTCTTTACAAAAATAAGGAAACATTTTTAAAGTATTATGCCATGTCACAAAAACTGTACAGACTGTAAAATGACAAGTATGTGATTTTTTTTATTTTTTTTTTAATTTTATTTTTTATTGCTGCAGTTCCTTCCTAGTGCCAGTCCCTAGAGGTTTTACTATGTTCCAGTGATTCATTTAGAAGTACAGTGTTTGCAAATGGCCTGAGTTCAGTATTAAAACCTACAATGGTGATTTTCAAATGTAGTGGTTTTTTGTCTGTAAGGAGTCAAGTAGATCTGTGATATTGCTAGCAAGAATGCCTTAAAGCACTGGAACTGCTGCTGCTGGGACTGCTGCATTAGAGAGCCATCCTCAAGCCCAGCAGGCAGAAGCATCACTAGAAATTCACAGGATTCACAGGAGGATGGGAACTACTACTGCTGTAGAAAAAGCCACTGCACAGGACTTGCTATACTCACCAAGAGAGCAGAAGAAAGACCAACAACCACCTTGGTTTAAGGATCCTTCTGTTAGGTGTTCTGTCCATTTCATTAGAAGGGATGAGTTTGAGAGGATTGTAGGAGGGTAACAAGGTTTCTTTCTGCGTTTCATGTCTCCCTCTCCCAAGATGCCTATCTGCCCCATTCCATGCAGATATTCCATCTTCACCTCCAAGGTGATGCCCTGAACAGTTGCTGCATGCTAAGACATCCCTTCCCAGAACTGTAAATGGGGGTGGTGGAGTGAGGGCTCAATATTTCTGAGTTTGCTAATCACTGCTAGCTCTTTTCTCAAGGGAAAGCTGTCAACAGTTTCTTTTTCTTTTCAAAACATCTCTCTCCATTACTCAAAACAGGTTAAGTATACAGTGTTCCCTTTCCCATAACAACTGTCCCCAGGTGTTGTTTCCTGTTACTTAACCAATGGAGAGAAGTGTCAGTCTGATGGACCAATAATACACATTTTTAGTGCAGCATGTTATAATAGAAATTGGAAAAGAAGTTGGAATTGTAAATAAAGCCTTCTTTCTCTTCTGACAACTATATAGAGTCAATCTATTTTCATGTCCTACTGTGACAGTGGAGTGCTGGTGGGTACAGGACAAGAGTAAAAAATGGGTTGTTGGACTTTTTGCCTGATAAATCCCCTTCTCAGACCCCAACAGGAGCATAGTTCAGTGCAAATAGCAGCAGTTCTTTCAGCAGTAGCGCTAACTTCTCATTGAACAAACAGGAGAGTCATTCTGTCACTTAACGCCAGAAGGCAGAGCTGCTTTGAAACCCCTCTGAGATGGCAAGAAAAATTCACATCTTCGCTGAAGATGTCAGTCTTTCAGAGTCTTCCTCCCCTGAGGTTCAGTGTAACCTCACTCAGTGCATGCCAAATACAAGAGGGATGTTCTTTGAGTGGGAAGTCAGAAATGTTTCCAGGAGCCTTGTCATCACTGTCATCTTCACCCACAGGTTCAGAGATGACTCAGTGCGTCTGAGGATGCCACTTTAGGAAACCAAGCTGAGTGTGCTGCTCGTGCCAGAGACAAGGCTGATGCCAGTGTTACTAAACAGGCATAACATTAGTCCTAGCAGTCATACATTAGTTTTAGGCTTTGGGGTTATTTGACTTCTTTAATTGAAGGGTAAGTGGGGCTGTGTATTACAGTTCTGTGGGTAAAGTCACTACGAATTAGCTTAACCAGATTTGGTTGTGAATCAGTAGTCAGAAATTATGTAAGTATTCAAGCATATTATGTGAATGCATCATGGGACTGTATTTGAATGATCATGCACTTTACTTTCAAAAACTGATATGCAAAATCTCTGCAGCATCTTCAGGCTTCAGTGAAGGACATAAAAAAGTTATAGGTTTTTCTTTGAATGCAATACTGTTTCCATTGATAACATGGTACTATCTTATATATTGGAAAATTGGTTTCATTTCAGCTTAGTTGACATTATTCCTTTTATATTTTTAAAGAGACCTGCTATTTCTAATAATCATTCATGATCACTCTTAAAAAATATTTAGAAACCAACCACATTTTTAAACAAAACCCCATTCTTCCTGATTGTATCTCAAATGCTAGTGACGAGCTAAAGACAGGAAAAAGCAGTATGAAAAGCTCCACTGGAGCAGCAGAAGAAAAGAAATCTCCCAGGCAAGTTTTGCTAATACCAGATTGAATGGCATGGTACATTCCAAGTGTTTAAAAATAACAGTATGACATTACTGTATCAATGGTGGAAAATCAAAGGACCGCTGTCCTGGTTTGTAGGTCAGAAGTCTGGCATACACTGCTATTTTAAGTGGTAGTAAAGTCTGCATGGTGACAGTATAATCAGCAAAATGTTTCTAAAGAATATTGGTCTATTACATCAGTGACTGAAGAAAAATTTCAGTTGCAATGCTGCCTGTGCATTGCAGATTGAATCTGTCCTACTTGCCATGTATTAATCCTGGCAAAAAAAAAAAAAAAATAAAGAAAAAAAAAGGAAAAAAAAAGTGCCCATGTAAGTGTTCACAAGCAGGGTGGACATAACAAGAGGTGCACAGGTACTTGAGGAAAAGTCATCCTTTGGAGCAAGATAGCACTGCTTCTGTCCAGTAATTATAACTTGACTCTGGGGCCAAAGCAAGATGATCATGGAATTGGCTGCCAGAGTAATTATTCTGTATTATTTACTGCATTTGTGACTTCCATCTTAATGCCAGTGAAATTAAAAAGCTTATAAAAGTAGGAGCCTGCTCTGTCCAGTACATCTGAATGAGCAGTCCATGCAGGTTTATATTTGGTTGTCCTACATACATATCAAATCACTTGGATTTTCAAAGGTAGGGAAATCCATTACCTACCTTCGAACGAAGTCTTCTTTCCTTGGTTGCCAGTAAAATGGACAAATTTCTCTCTTGAGATTTCATGATCAGAATTCTGTGAACAAAATTAATTTCCCTTCAAAGTTTTGCTTAGTTAAATATAGAAATGGCAGAGTAACTCTCGTGGATAATTTTAAGTCTTCTAAGAGGATTAAAATATCTGATTCAGAGACATAGACACTAGAGGGATGACTTTTCAGAGTGAAGCAAAGCTCAGCCCTACTCTGATATTCATCCTGAAACTTCTCTACTTATTAGAGTTTACTTTGAAGGTATGTTACAGGTGTGTTGATTTTGTATTTCACTAATACTGAATGAGATTGCTTATACTTAAAGTGACTTTTACTTTATTCATAAGACATATGAAGCTATAAATACATAAATAAGGAATGAGATTTTTTTAGCTATGATCCCTATTGGCTTAAGTTTACTGGGACTTTTGAAAGCCTTCCTTGATGCCCTGCTTTAGGATCAGACTTGGGAAATAACTAGACGTTTTCACATTCTAGACCTGAAATTCTAATGCCAAAAGGAAATGTATTACTGCTGCTGTTCTTACTGCATTGCAATGTGGAGCTCAGAGCTGCCCCTCATACCCAGCACAGTGCAAAGCCTCCGCATAGCATGTCTCTCATCTAACAGCTCATCTTGTCCAGATAAAAGATGATGTATCTAAATAACATCTGCCATTTATGTGTTTTCTCCAGTAGGGATAGCCATCATTTTGCCCAAACACTTTGTTGATGCTACATCAATTACTAAAAAAGGGGTTCAAGAACTTTATATTACTCCTAACTAGTAGCAAGCTAAATTAGCTGTTGAACTTCCAGTATTATTTCCACTTCAGCAATAAACTGCAGCACATTGTCCTCCTGAACTGTGTGTTATGCCCTTTTGCAGAAAGATAGATAGTGAGAAAAATAGCTTCATGTGGTTAAAAGCATCATTCCAGATTTTGTGGTGAAACAAAACCCAAGTACACCAGCATGCCTGCGCTGTCTGTCTGCTGCTTTTTAAATTTTTGCATAAAATAAAGCAAACGGGTAATATCTAAATATGCGAGACAGAATTTGACATCCTTAGTCACCTGTGACTCAGCAACAAATTAGACTCTGATCCAAAACAAAGCATTACTCTAGCAGTCTTAAAATGCTCTTTGCTAAACACCCATCAAACCAAGGTAGAACTTTGTAATCTCTGGCCTGGAGCACAACTTAAATTAAAATTGTGGCAGAGTTTTTGATTAAAAAATAAAAGAGCTGTCAGTCCTTTTGGATTAATTGGGTTTGAATCATTACCCTCTTGGAAGTGATAGCTGGAAGAAAGTCTTGAGATTCTGCTCAGACCATAACATGCTCCCTATGGCTTTCCATGGAGATGTGACAATACAGTTTATCAGAGAATAAGTTGAACATGGCATTTGTACTGTATGAATACAGGACACTACTATTTAAAGTGGACAGATGAAACTGGGAAGTACTCCCTGCTGCTGCAACTAGACTGGTAGTGTCTAACTCATTCTGGATCAGTATTTCTTTTTTTTTATAGAAAATTGTATTCTTTCTCCTTTTACCTTAGAGAATCATGGCCTTCCCAAGGTGCAGGGTCCTTCAGCTGAAGATGCCTAATCCAACACTGGCTTATCACGTAGTTTTCTCAAAAGCATTTAGCCTAAGAAAAAATAAATAGAGTTGAAGTGTTGAGGTGAATTTACCAAGCTATGCTACCCCTGCACTTATATTCACTCATTCATACATGCATCCAATCAGCTCTTTAAGTTACTAAGTTACTTGCATGAACCTCCGTAATTTAGTTTATACACATCCAATAACGTTTACCAGCTTCACTGAAAAAAAAGGTGCAATCTCCTAGGGAGTCTCAGGTTTTAAAATATCTGCTGTCTGCTTTGTGGACAGTTTTAGGACTGAAAAGCTATTTTCAAGCCTGAAACAGCAGAAATTAGTTTTGTGAATTCCTTTCTTAGAGGGCATAGATGGAAATGAGATTAATTTTTTTTTTCCTCAAGTATGTCTTTTAGCCAGACAAGGGTCAAGCTTAATGCTGTTAAAGCTTTCAAATGCTTGAGGCATGTCTTGAGGTAGCTACTTAGGATCCAGCCCTTGCAGATGAATTTGGGTTCTATAAAATGTGTGTCTATTAGCACGCCTGTCACTCCTTGCTCTGTTTGTTCAGGACTTTTCAAGAGGACATTCTCTAAATACTGAAGGAGAATGGAGAGAGTCCTTCCATCTCTGTCACTAACTTCCTGAATTACTGCTGCTTCCTCCAGTCAGACCTGGCCATGTGTGTTGGATGAACAGTGAACCAGATCCTCGACTGCTAAAAAACAGCCCCTGATGACACTTTACTGAGAGCCACACTGACAGTCTGTCCTACTCCAGTGAGTGTCTGGCGATGTGTATTGCAGAACAAATGCATATGAATCTGCAATTTATATATAAAACATTTTGTTAACGCTTACTTTCTCTAGGTATATTAATCTTACTGTCTCCAGATTTTTATGGTTCATGGCATGCACTAAAGAGTTTGCTCATATGAATATGCTCAGTTAAAAGCAACTGAGTTATTGAAAGTTTTTGACTTTTTTACAACATCACTGTGCTAAACAGCCAGATGCATGTGATGCTCTATTTGTTTAACACAACCCTGTTAATTCCCATAAAAAAAGCCAAGTCATCTCTTCTAAATTTGTAGTCTAATCTCCAACATAATACAGGCCCCAACATTTCTAAAGTTATTAAAGTTAAATTTTTTCTGATAAAATATTAGGAAATTAGGTTCAAGTTAAATAACATAAAAATGTAGATGAATATTAAGATCAAGAAAACGAGACCATTAAAAAGAAATGGAAGTAAAAATACTCATTCAATACTACTACCCTGAAACATCCTCCACTGCACTGAAATTTATATTTTGAATCCAAGAATGGGGTTCATGTGTACTATTTTCTTGGAAAACAAGAATAATTTTGACCAAAAAAAAGCAGAACTTCATAATGGCTAATTGCATTTCCATACCACGTCTGATTACGAAGAGAATAGTGGTGATAAGGGTATTCCCTTGACATGACTACCTATTCCATCCTATTCTTTTCAATAATCATTCTTTAAACAGTTGGACACTCACAGGGTTTAATTTTCCCAAACTCATTCTGTCAATGTGCATAATAGAAGTAGTGATTAATTTTTCGAAAGGCTTTATTAAAGCCTTCACTTTTGAAAAATTAGCTAGCAGGAACGATAACACAAAACATGATTGTTGCTGTTGTCTCTATAGTACTTTCTCTTATGAAGTACTGGATTTCACTGTCTGATGTGTCTAAATACTACATTGAAATTGGCACCTGTTGAGCTGAACATTGGGCTTTTTTTAAACTGAGGAATAAATATTGCTAGAATTGAAGCTTTTTCCAATAATAACCTTGTTGGGATATACATTTTTATACTGATCAGTCATCATATACACAGCAATTTTTAATTGCTTTTTCTGTTATCGTTTTTGTAACATTGCATAACTAGAATTTTGTTCCACAAGCACTGGAATGTACCAGGGAAGAGGCCATACCACCTCTTTCAGAGGTGATCAGGTGTCCTAGGCCATCCCTGGGAGCAGTATTGGCATGGTAGTTTTTGTCCTGAATTATAATGCACAACAAGAAACAGGGAAAATAGGAATCATGGCTCTAGCAAATCATTAAGCACCACAGCCACAGACAGAAAGACAATTCCCCGGATGCCCTTCCCATCCAATTTTCTGTGCCTTTGGCACTGTCTGTAAGTGTTTATGCTGAATCTCATGACCTAAATGCAGAAGGGGTATCTTTTCTTTTCAGTCATCTAACTGTAAAAGAAAGATGTGGTTTAAAACAGCAAAATCCAGTGCCTGGAATAGGAAATTTTAGGAACTGGTCTTGCCTCTTGGTGATGTCAATGACACAATTTATGTCCTGATCTTAAACCACTGAATATTGTAGCCATAAGGAAACAAAATAAGGAGACAGAGGAACCCAAGCAACTCTGTACTATACGGTGTCTCCAAGCTATATGGATTTAGTACATAGTCATAAATACTCAGAGCAAGACAGGGCAGGCGAAACTACTTCAAAAAAAGCTTCTTCAATTTCTCAATCAGCTTTCAGGTTGAAGGCAACTAAACAGATCCTATCTGCTTGGCACAGGCCACACTAAAGAAGTTAAAGACTAACAAGCAAAGTGCAAGTCTAAGTTGTGCGAGGAGTTTATATTTATTTTGCCAAGCCACAGAGCAACCCCTTACAGTATATTGTTACTATTACCTGCATCCCCTGAACCACAGCTCACGTGTGCAGGTCTACTTGCTGTGCCAGTGCACCTCTATTTCCTACACTTATTTTCAACATTAAGCAGGAAAATTTAATTCCAAAAGGAAAGCAGATCTGATGTCTATTCGGTTTCTTAACACAGTCTCCTCCCTCCTCTCTATATTTAAGACCTTATTTAATAAATTCATTGACATATCTGCAGGATTTCACCTCAAGTTATGTTTGTGCCACTCGCAGGATATCACTGATATGCCACCATTGGTAACAATCTTCAGGAATAACACTACCCTGGGCACTCTATGGTATTCTGTCACCTTTGGAGGGAAAAAAAAAAAAAAAAAGGATAACAGATACACCCTTTTAATGTAAAATGGGGACATCCATAATGTTTCTCTAATCACAGAAAGAAAATGTGGATACCTATGGCAAATAGATATTCTCATATTCTGTTCCAGGTAATCATTTAGAAAAATTAAAACCATCTCACATAAGTATGTGAAGATTACTAAAAGGGAAGGAGCAGTGCAAAGATAGAAATAGAAGTAAAATGAAATTATTTTAAAATACACCCTCTATGCAAGATGTCAAGCCCTAGTCAGATTATAAAAGGGATTAAAAAACTTCAAAGGAAAATTAATACATAAAGTTGATTCTTAATATCAGAACCTGGTCTGCCTGAGCACAAATGTTAGAATTCCTTTAGATCTCAAAAATGTTTAATTTCTTTCTGCCCTCTAATAGCACAAATTTCCTTGCTGGGTGAAGTGCCCATGGACAAAGGGCCATCAAGTAATTTGTCAGTTTTACCGGGCTAAAACCTCTGTATTTCTTCACAAGACATAAAATATAAGGAAGGTAGATGATGACATATGATAAACTGTCGTCATTTTACTGGAGATATTCAGTAATACTCCTGTGGCTATTCATAGTCATGCTGAAGTTTAGGAATATTTATCAACTTGCTGGTATTGCCTCTCCTGTGGGGAAAAAATCCAACTTCCTTACACTGTTCAAAATTTTTATAAAGCAGTGAATAAAAATGCATTAAAAACTGAATGTTCAGAAATTTTAGAGCATATTTTTTTCTCTCCTATTATCTGTTTTTTATATTTAATCTTGGATGTTTCATGTTGCAGTAGGTTTGTACACAATCCTGAACTAAGTTGCAGGTGACCTTATTCTTTGCCAGACTTCAGACATTTAGGGTCACCTATAGAACTTGAAAGTTGTGAAAATTGTGTGGGTTTAATTAAAATTTGTTTTGGAGACCCAAACTAAGGATGCAATATAGGGCTCAAGAAATCTCAACATCAAATAGTGCAACTAAAACCTAGATAATTTTAGTGGAGTTTTTGCTTTTGAGTTATTAAAATATGAATATCAATCTAATATTGATATCCAACAGTGATGGACAAAGACTCTCTAACAGTTTAGGATTAGAAAGTGTATGTTTCATTACAATGCTGGGCAGAGCATTGAATCACTCCCTAATGCTCACTGCAAAGTTCACAGGTGATCACAAAGCCTTTTATTTACAAAAGTGTTGAATACACAAAATACAAATGCATATTCATACCCCTGTCACTTCCTCTTCTCCGCTTCGTATGCTAATTGGCAAAAAGGCTATTAAGCATGCATGGTTTGTTCCCTGAAATTAGTCAGTGGTCCTTTCTGGGGCAGGGTCCCTTAAAAAGAGGAAGTAAATTAAGTCTTCCTCGTTCTGACCTTTCTACCTTTTCAATGCATACGTGAGAAACGAATCCTTGGTAGAGCTTATGGTTTCCTATATTTAATCTGTTTCCCAGCATGGGGAAAAAGTGGCTTTTTTTTGTGTTCCTGAGATCTACTTATCACATTCTGGTTTTTGTTACAAGCACAGCTACACAAACATAAAATTGACAAGCAATGAGTTACTAGATCTGGGATAGCTTATCTAAGATCCAGCTTCTGTTAACTATGAACAAAGCTTATCTATCTACTTCAGCTAACTCTGCAACATCTACTTTAACTATAATCTTAGCTTTCCTAAAATCCTTAGTTCTTCAAAATTAATGTCTCACTTTGAAAACAAAATAGGAACAGAATGTCTAGCTCTCTTAGTCTTGTTGGAAATATCCTAAACTAATATAATTACAATTAAGAATAAACTGATATTTTCCACAGTTCATTATTTAAACCAAGACAAATTTGGAGTTATTTTTTTTATATCTGATTTTCCCCAACCTCTAGGATTTTTTCAGAGGTTCCTGAATTCAGAGCAACTGAAACAACTATTCACTGAGTCACTACAGGTTTCCTAGTGTCAATTTCTGATGTGAGTCTCCTGTTAGCTTTTGCTGGGATTTTGTATCACCCATATAAATCTTTTGAATCAGAAGCATTGTAGTGACAGCTGTGGTCACCACTTGGGACAGGATAATGAGGACTGCTGCCCAGACCTCTGGGTTTAAGGGAGTATTATATATAGACTTGCAGACCAAAATAAGGCAACATGAGGTTTCATGGATAATTTGCATCAACTGAAGAATGGCAGGATTCAGGAATCACTGGTTCTTTTCTGGCTCTGAAGAGAACTGATTTATACTGGCCACAGTCTATTCTCTCTTGGTCCCTGTTTCTTTCCCCTCTCTTGCTCTTTGTTTCTTTTCTTTCTTCAGGTTGCTCATTGACATCTTCATTCCACACTCCTCAACCTTGTCTCAGTTTTTCTCCACACTTCCAGGATCTGACCTTCCATGTGTTGTTATGTCTATACAGGTGCTGTATTTCATTATTTAGTTTTGCCAGCACCTCATAGAAATACCCCTCCTAAAGCATTGTGAGAAGTCCTTGCCTTCCCAGATAAATATTGATGTTCTGCAATTCCAAACTAGGTTTCCTGCAGGATTTTATGTCTAGTGTCTTCCTATAGGAACAAAGGAATGGGATTTTTCAGCCCAGATGACATTCTTTTTTTGTGTAGGAAACTGCTTCCTAAACCAGAAGAAACTTTGGAAAAAAAAAAAAAAATCAATATCGTGTTGTCTAGATCTCCTTTAACTCCCAGACAAATTTTAAGCTGATACAATTTATAACTTTATGCCCTTTTCCTTTGTGCCAGTATTCCACATCCCATGTTAGCTGATTTACTTACAGATTGAAAGCATGTCATCTTTTTTATTTTTACTAAACTAAGTAAGATATGCTTTAAACTGAATAAATTCTGCTCTTCTAATCCCCTTTCTCCAGGTAAAGTTTCCATTACCCAGTCATTTTAATTCTCCTGCTCTGCATCTGTTTGAGTCTGGAATAATTTTCATTTAACAGAATCACCCAGAATAGAGCAAAATATTGCAGACTTGGCCTTAGACATCTGACGCAATTCATCACACACACACAAACATACACTCACACTTTGATCAGAAGGCATGAACTACAACTCTACTTTATTTGAAAGTTTGACTCCAATATATATCATATCTACAAAAAGCCAGGGATTGGGGGAGAAGGTTGACACCTCTCCCCATCCCATTGGTCAGGACAACTGTCCATCAGCTGTCCATGTCTCTAAAAACAGGAATGTAAACTACCTTGAAGTTATGATAAACATTTGCCAGTGTTTACAGACCAGAGCGTGAGAAAGAACCCAAAACATGAAACTGTGAAACAGAAGAGAAGGCTGAAAAAATCAGGGCAACAGACATCAGCACTAGTACTTTCCTTTCTGTACTAGAGATGCTACATCTTAAGCTTTCACACACTTTTTTAGGCTATGCATGTCAGACTGATGTCTCATATATTCCAATAATAGACTTAGACTTTCTGTTGCTCTAGCCTCATCAATTTTTAAGAGTTGACAACTTCCAAATTCATCAATGAAATTTGTGTTATTCATTGCTAAACCCACTTCCAGCTACAGTACCAAACTTACTTCTGCCACTCCAGTTGTCAATGATATTCTGAAGTGTACCCTGAATTATACTGTAACTCTTCTTGAATATTTTCAGTGCCATACAACTGCTTGTTATCACATTTAGCACAGTGCCATTTTTGGTGTCAAGGTCATTAATAAAAAATATTTAATGAGTTCAGTCTCAAGACTGATATTTGAGGAGTAATCACTCTACAGCCAGATAGATGCTCTTTCAGGACATTCTAGAGCTCCCTTTCTATTCTTTTCCTTACTAATCTTATCATTGTTCTATAAAAATTGCATCTTCTCCAGTTAAACTAATACCTTCCTACATGACATCAGAGTGAAGAAGAGGCAAAGAAAATGCAGTATCTCTTATGGGTAAAATCAATTCCCTAACAAAGAAGGGTGTGAAGCCAGTGTAGTGTGAGATATTTTCAGCAGAATCAAGTCATATTTTATCACATTTTCACTTACTTTATGCTTTTAGTTATTCAGTTATTTTCCCATTTCTGCAAAGACATACCATGCCCAGGAAGCCAAACACATGGACCCTGTTATAATGCCCATCACCCCACCACACACCTCTCAAATATTTTTATTATGCTTGCTCCCATTTTGCCACATGGTCCAAACCCACAATAATTCTGTTCAATCCCTTGCTATGAATCTTTCAAACATGTGTGTCAGGTCTTTTTGTCTTCTGCAACCCATAGTGTATCCAACCACAGTGGTCAAGTGCCCTGTGTTCCTTGTATGCTGCTTCCAAGTCAGATGAGCTTATTGGGAGTTCTAAAATCTCACCTCTTTTACACTTCCTGACTTCAACCCTGTGCTAAACATCCCGTCCTTCTTACAGAGGCTGATATCTATTAGCTAGCTCTGCAGATGTTCAAAATCAACAACCTTCAATTCACCTGCCATACCAAATACTCAGCGCATCTGCTAACAAGGCTACAGGAGGATCTGAAGAAGCGACTGACACCCAGCTGGCAATCATTTCCACACGGGAAGAGAGAGAATCGCACTCCCAAGGGGAGAAAATTTAATTATTTAATTTCTCCTCAACCCAAGATACTCAGTCCAAGGTTCTGGGTGTCCCCAGATGGCCCTGCTCTCCTAGTAGTCTTGCCTGTTGCTATTCCCTCATGTACACTGGCTCCAGGGCCCCAAAGAAGTTAGGTACGCCCAGTCCACCACTAATCGGCTGTGCAAAGGAATGGCTTTCAGGGATGTTTCAGTGCAAGTAGCAGACCAGCTAGTAGAACTGCAGCTGGGAAGGACGTGGCTTTCAGCTCTGGCTCTTAGGATGGATCTCCATCTGGGACTTAAGAGAAACCAGATGAAACTGAGAACATGATTTTGAAAAGGGAGTTCAAGGCAGCAGGATGCATCTTCCAGCTGATGCTGGGATATAAGGGTACACCAATGCTACCATCCTAATTTGGGGCCAGGACACACACTGGAGCCACAACCTGCTGAGCACCCACACTAACTGATTTGTAACATAGCTCATGTCAGCTGGCTCTCCAAGACGGGTGCAGGGCTAGGATGTGCTGCAAATCTGACAGTTGCACTGGCAAGAAGTTGGCACTGGCCATGATCAAAAAGAAGTTTCTTCTGAAAGAAGCTCAAGCCCACCTTCCTGCACAGCCAACAGAGGGACATCTCACACCTCTGGACTCCTTTAAAACCACAAATAGTGTCAAAATAGTGCTGATATCTTGGCCACTGTGAAGCAGTACAGAAGGCTCTGACTATAAATAATTTGTTCAAAGTCAAGTAGGAAACCTGTTGGCACAAAAAAGGAGAAAAAAGATCAGTTTTTCCAAATTTCAGAGATAATTTCAGCCATATTTGTTCACACTTTAAAAGAAAAATTAAAGCTTTACAGTTGAAGATGGATGAACTATTCATAGGAAATAATGTAGCCATCAAACAGAGACTTTTAGTCACTTGATGTATTATCAATGAATAGACTGATTTTTATGAATATGCTCATTAGTTGTAATTGTTTAACAAATTATTTATCTGAAAAAGTTTCATCCCCTGAGTTGTCTCTGATCACTTGCTTTTTGATTATTCACTAGATGTGGTACATTATTACTTTGCTCCCTCATAGAACAAATGAAATATTAGCAGTATCTGTGAACACTTGCAGCATGAATATTCATTTGTGAATGCACATGTTATATGACTTGTCATTAAAGGCATTCATTATTGCCCTATGAAGAGTAGTTTGACTTTTTAAAAAAATAAATGTGATTAATTGTGGCATCTATTCATTATCAAGGTTACTCTAAAATACAACTAAGTAATTACCTTTAAATGTTAATTCATCCCTTGATGCAAATATTTTTTCTTTTAAATACAAATTTTAAATGCTGCTGTAAACAGAGAAATGGACGTAACTCTTGCATTGCCAAGCATGGGTTATTTTCAGAGAATGAGCGTGTCAACACTGAAACTCATTATATGATAATAAGTTGCATTCACATATACTATGTGTTTCTGAAAGAATTTACACTGTAAGAGGCTGAGAAAAAAGCCATCCAAAAGTTAAAGAGAAAGAAAAGAGTGAAGGGAAGAAATATGAGACATTCACAGGAAAAACTAAATTCCTCAGAAAACAATAAAAATGCCATAAAGTAAACAAGCTGAAGTGCTGTGGAATGGTTAAAAAGCTTGACAGCATGTAACAATAAATGACTCAAGACTGGAAGACACAGAAGATGGAAATTCTGCTTGTAATTCAAGCATATTAAAGCAAACCAAATCTGTGTAAAGGGCTAGCATTAATTTATTTGCTTACATTGGAAAATATTGCAAATTGTTTTGATTTTTTTAATCCAGATTTAGCACTCTGAGTGCTACTGCTGTGCTGTTGCAATAGCTTCCTACATGTAAAATCAATATCTGCTAAATATGGCATACCAAGTGAGGTAGTGACAAATAATGAGCCACAATATGATTTGTTAGGAGTTCTTCTGATGTTCTGCTAAAGAATACGGTTTTAAACGCTCCAGTGTCTGGTACACCCACAGTGAATTGCCCTTATAAAAACTCTGCTGAATATTTTTAAAAACAGAACTTCAAAAGCCTTAGAAAGAAATTCAGATCCCTGCTTGGTGACACAGAGTTTCAGGGAATGGTTGTAATAATTGCATAGAAATGTTTTCATGCAGTTCATAGGAAGCAGACAATCTCTTATGTCATCACTACTGCTAATGACAGTATAGATATTTCTTATTAGCTATGATAAAATGAAGCAGATTATGTTACGAAAAGTAAAGGAAGTTAAAGCTCTTTCATCCATAAACCACTAGATATAGAAAGAACAGCAATACATGGGTGCAGAAGGCAAGTGTCTCTCTGGAAGATGTTACCTGTTCACTGTAGAAATTGCTAAGTAGAGGTAGAACAAGTAGGAGAAACAGGAAGCAGACACCTCCATAGGAAGGAAAAAAAAGAAGCTGCACCCCAAGCCTACAAATAGTAAGTCAGAATGGGCCAAAAAGGATGTAGTGGATTAGATGCCATAGTGGAGTGAAATGTGTAAATATGTCCAGAAATTAAAACCTGGGACCTGTGAAGGAATACAAGACTGAAGAGACTGACTCTGACCCTTGTGTTGTAAGTACTGTGTATCTTCAGTCAGGAAGATGGACATACTTGACAAAGCCCCACTTAGAGCTGGGGCTTGGCATTTGTGGATGTCCCAGTTTAGGGCAAATTCTNTTTCCATGTGCTTCCAAAGAAATTTTTTAGAATCTACCACTGGAGAACTACACTTGGTACCTGGAAACAGAAAAACAGAAGCAAAGGTAGTAAAACAGTGGAGCAACTAAGGAATACAGTATATTTAGGGCACTTACAACTGCAGGAGTAAAAAGGGAAAGGTCCAAATGAGAATTTGGGATCTTTGTGGAAGTGGGTAGAGCCACAGAGAAGAATGATAAGTTGTTTTAATATGCAAAATGAAAATAGAATAGACTCAGAGTGTTGAAGAAAACAGAGACCGAAACAGAAATCTGCTTTCGAACAGAGTTGCTCTATTAGTGAGAAACAAAATAATTTTCCAAAAGAGACTAAACAAGAATAAAATGGGCTGATAAGAACAGCTGTGTATGTATTTTCAAGAAAGAAAAGTATTCAGGAACAATCAAGACCATTATAATAGATCACTAAGGATTTTCAGTGGAAGAATTAGGTCCAACAACTTGAATAGTACCTTGAATATAAATGGAGCATGTGTTAATTTCAAATTGGATGGCAGACATCAAGTCCACTTGCATATCAAAATTACAATTAAAAACTGAAAAGAAAAACTACTCATGAACACAGGTGGTAAATTGTGGGAATTTTAACATTTTATATTGGAAAGCCTACTCCTAGTGTGAATACTTGAGAACTGATAATTAAGTGAAATAAAATCCTGACAGATTATGTAAATTTGCTCTGGTCTTCCTTTCCATGCTCTAATCTATGTAACTAAATTTGATTTTACTACTAATATCTTCAAAATTGTGCTGCTTATGATGGTTAGGGTACCAAAGATAAACCAGGCTATTCACATGCTTCACTGTAAATTATTCTTTTCTGGTTCTTCTGTCCTAATATAGATGTTACAAATTTCCAAAATACAGCTAGAGCTATGCTGCCCATGTTTTTATGGATATATTATTCATACAACATGGATTGAAGACAAATTGCCTCAATAAATTGTGTTATTTGATGCAACACAGATTATAATGTTCTTCTTGTGTTGGCATCGTTGGAAAGATATTTCATTGTTGTAATATCATGGAGATTTTTATTTTTTATTCAGTTTAGCACCATGCAGTTTATTGCTTTGAGCTGATGTTTTGATTTTTATTCCTGTGCCACCAGACAGTCCATTTAAAAATCATAATCATATGACTTCCTTTATGGTGAATGAATTCTACCTTGTAAAAATCCCTAATAGAATTTAATTAAATTCATTAGAGTTTTCAGCAGTCCATTCCATCCTGAATAAGAATAGACACAAATTTTTCCCTCTCTAAACTAGTGGTAAAAACATTCTTTTATAACATGAGACTTAGGAATAGAATATTTTCTTAGATCCCCACTTGAAATACTGCACCATTGATTCCTGAAATCTTCCTGGCATAAAAATTTTTAAGGCTGAAGCAGAGCCTGCAGAAAACCCCAAATCCCAGTATTTGCCTCTCGGGTTTAAGAAAATTTTCATCTGAAAACTGGTTGCTTTGTTAATTGATTGGTTTTATCCAAAATGGTGATGCAGTAGAAGAACTGCATGAGTAAAATTGGGAATTCTCTATATTTTGGCTAAAAATCTTCGTAAATATTCATCTCTAGCCAGTGTGTTGGGTGTCTTCACTGATACTGTTACTTTGTGTGGATATAGTTGAATGAACAGAATTCAAAAATTAATAATATTTCAAGATTTGAAAGCACTGAGGCAACTTGTGTGACTTTTTTCCAAGTGTCAGCATACAACCCAAAATGCATGGTGAAACCCTCTTTCTAAAATAATTTCTTGTCTTTCTTATGAGTTTCCAAATATATGACAAAAGAGAGCAAGAAAAAAAAGAGACAAATATAGATGCTGATAATTATAGGAAAAGCCTTCTGGCACGTCCAGAAATAGAACGCAAACTTCTGACTCATAGGTCTGCATCCTGGCCACTGCACCACACTGCTTTTCCTAGCGACTTATTTTTATGGAGTAAATGCATATTTCATAAATATTAAGATTGATATATATCGCAAAATTTTCACCAAAACCTCATTTTAAGTACTGCTAAGAGTTTACTATGTTTATACACATTTTAAAATAATGCCCCACAAAAAAGCCCCCAGACTGCAAGATGTTACATAATTTCACTATAATGCTTAATATTTTATAAATCAACAACGTTAATCTATCTGAGCTGAACTATGAAAATCTTTCAAGTGTAACTAATTGGAATTTTGCAAGGATCTTTATTTTATGAGGAAATACAAAAATGCCAAATGATTAAGGTGTTTTCATGGACAGAGACAGTATGCTATTCTGAATTAAATTAGTTTTAACTTAACATTTTGTCAACATAAAGGAACTCTGTGTGTGTCTCTGATCTTCACTATCCATTCTCACTGACTTCATTGCTTTTAGGAAGGCATCTTGTATACCATTTGAAGGATATGTTAATTAAAAAATCCTGAGTATAAAACATTCTGGTTTCTAAGAAATACATGAGCTTAGTATCTTAACTCTGTTCTCCACGTAGTGTTTACTGTCTTAAATGTGTGCCCCTTTTGCTCAGTTCACTCAGTTCTAGAAGCTCAATTTGCACTTTTTGAATACAAGTATTCCCCTGTTTCTTGGACACATAAACTATAAGGAAATACTCCAGTACCAGAAGGGAACCTACAGGAAAGATGGAGAAGGACTTTTTACAAGGGCATGTAGTAACTGGACATGGGGCAATGGCTTCAAACTGAAAGAGAGTAGTTTTATATGAAATATCAGGAAAGAATTCTTAGCTGTGAAAGTGCTGAGGCACTGGAACAAGTAATCCAGAGAAACTGTGGATGCCTCATCCTGGAAGTGTTCCAGGCCAGGTAGGATGGGGCTTGGAGCAACCTAGTCTAATGAAGTGTCCCTGTCCATGGCAGGGGGTTGGAACTGTATGACCTTTAAGGTTCTTTCCAACCCAGGCCATTCTGCAATTCTATAATACATATTTGGGAAGCACAAGAAATACAGCTCTAAAGTCATCCATTTACGCAGATTAGTAGAAATAATATATGTATATACCAACATTCTTTACATTTATGACTTTTGGGCAAACCAGCATGGTCCTTAACATATTTTAATATATGGGAAATGAGAAGGTTTCGGGTTTGTGGAACCCCTAACTCCATTCCCTTCTATGTGCACAGGAAACCAAGCAGTAAGGATGGTCTACTTGGCACAGGAAACTATCTTCAGGAGAATAGTCTAGCTGCAGCCACTGGTGGTACGTGGGCAGCAAAAGGAGACAGAAATAAAATCAGCTTGTATTTAGTTCAAAATCTAAATGCTGAGGAAAAAATAAATCAAAAGACCAGAAGACATGAAGACTCTTTATATGCTGATGTATGGGCAGCGGGTGAGAGCTATTCAGACTGCTTCCTTATTAGCACATATTTCATTTATTTACTGAAGCAGGAAGGGGGCATATTAACCAAATTTTTAAAAACTTGATATGTCCTAATATATTCATTCTAAGGAATGAAACAGCGAAAGCAACAGAGAAAGGGTCTTCTTGCTCATCCAGCACTCCCAAGTAATTGAATGCCTGAAAACAAAAGGTTTTCAATCATTATGTACCAGTATTCCAACAAAAAAAAATCACAATATGGATGAAGTGATTATGCTTTTTCTTTCATCAAATCTGAGTGCAGAGTGAGCTCCAAAAGTATTCTTTAATAACATGCAGGGAGGAAAGTTAATTACTGTGAGTTCTTTCTCTCCATCTGACAGATGTTTCAGCAAAAGCTACTCTTCTGCTCCTGGAACTTGTGAAACCGTAAGTGAATATTTCCTGACCTGTAACAGTGTTTGACCCTGGGGACATTGTAGACTACAGAAATTCCTTGATTGTCAGGCTAGTGATGCCTAATTCAGGGGGAGAGATGAAGTCTGATTTAAATTTCTTATTTGGAAACAGAATATATAACTGTGTAACCAGTGTGTTCTAGACTTGGTGCTTTAATAGGGCCAACTTGGAAATGCTGAAAATAACTATGAGTCAAATCAGTCAAGAAAAAAAATATAAACGGAAGCATCTGAGAGATGACTGGAACTATTTCACATTATCTTCAAAATTCACAGTCTAAAGAAGTAGAAAAATATCCAGACTGCTTAAAAAGCAACTTAATAAGGGAAAAAAAAAAGTAGAAGCAAAATTATATTTAATTTATACATGTAGGTATATGTATTTTAAAAATGAAATGGGGAGTTTATTCATAAATGTTCAAAGCTTTCTGACTGGTTCATTATTTTAAAATGTGTATAAACATGGGGTAAACTCTCAACAGAGTGCTCATAATAAGCTTTTGATGAGGATACTCTTCATTCCTTGTTTAATATTTATGAAATAAGCATTTACTTAGTGAAAGTAAGCCTTTAAGTGAGGCACATTTCTCTGTGACTAGAATGTAATGAATATAAATAAGTTAGAAAATAAGAGTTATAGGAAATATATAAAATGAAGAAAAAGAAACATGCTCAAAAACCTCTAGTCAGCCGAGTTAAAAACAATGCAAATTAGACTCTTAAGTAAACTAGGAACAAAAGAAACCTTGAAAACAGTGTCAGGCCATTGTTTATAGATAGAAATTCTGGTCTCCTTCTTGGCTCAACTCAGAATCCCATTGCAACAATGATGCAATCTCAGTGCAGGAGGAGGTGGTAGTCTTATTCCACTCGATTGAGGAAAGGTAAAGTGGTCTGTCAGAAATGTGCTTTTCCAGCAGTAGAACGATGCAGCTAAGCCCAGTGATGATGAGGGCACTGGGATAGTTCCCGCACTGCCAACACTGGTCACTTCTGTTCTGCTGCTTCATTAAGTGAGGTGTTCTAAAGGAGCACATCCGTATAACTGTATTTTAGACAGGAGCTGATTTTTGTGGTTGCATTGTGTTTGCGTAGCCAAGCTTGGGAGGGGGGACACTTATAGAGGTGGCTTCCGTGAGAAGCTGACAGAAGCTTCCTCCATGTCCAGCAGAGCAAATCTCTGGCAGTCCCAAAGCTGGACATGCTGCTGGTCAAGGCTGGGCCAATTAAAAATGGTAATGTCTGTATGATAGCATATTTAAAGAAGAAGGAAAAAACAAGATATTGCACAACTGTAATTTTGGCAAGAGAACAGTGGAGTGAGAACATGTGAGAACAACCCTGCTGACACCAAAGTCAGTGGGGAAGGAGGAGGAGCAGGTATTCCAGGCACCAGAGCTGGGATTCCTCTGCAACCCGTGGTAAAGACCAAGGTGAAGCTGTGCCCTCACAGCCCACAGCAGGGGGTTCAGAGAACCACCCACAGTTCATGAAAGAGTGATCCAGGTTGCAGCAGTTCACAGAGAGCTGTTGCCTGTGGGATGGACTCATGCTAGAGAAGTTCATGGTGAACTGTCTCCCATGAGAGGGACCCCATGTTGGAGCAGAAGGACTCCTCTCCCTGAGGAGAGGGAGAAGCAATGTGTGATGAACTGACCGTAATCCCCACTCCCGTTCCCCTGAATCCCTGGGGCAGGAGGAAAAGCTGGGAAAGAGGGAGAGAGGGGTGAGGAGAAGGTGTTTTTAAAGTTTTATTTTACTTTTCATTATCCTACTCTGTTAGTAATAAATTCAATTAATATCTCTTATTTGTGCTGTTTTGCCTGTGATGATGGTATTTCGCGAGTTATTTCTCACGCTCCTTTTATCAGCTCATGAAACCTTTGTAATATTTTCTCTCCTCTGTTCGGCTATGGAGGGGAGTGAAAGAGAGGCTTTGGTGCCTGGAATCCAGCCAGGGTCAACCCTGTAAAATTGTCTTGATCTTCCCAGTGGGAGCTAAGTATTTACCTTTTTAAAATTTGTTTGTTAGCTCTGAAGACTCCCTGGAAGCTGTGTGAAGAGGACCTCTGTAAGATCTTGCATTCCCACGTCATCTATAACATGCTGGTCAGGCAGCTGTCAAAGAGCCTTAATCACCTTCCAACAAAATGATGGAGGGCCAGAATCCTCAAAGATTACAGCTCTGCTAACTTCATGTATAACCTGGCTCTTTTGCAATGCCAGCTCTCATAGGTGTGGTGATGCGTGGTTTCTAGATGGGTATTTTATTGCTGTTCCTACAATGGTTCATTCCTGTTTGGTATCTCCTGAGTTGTCACCTCCTTCTCCCTATTGCCCATCATACCCCAAACCTGCCTACCTAGATGTCAGTCCTTCCCAAACTCTTCCCCTTGTTCCAGAATGTCCCATGTCAATCCTCCTTTGAACTGACCCCCTGCCCAAACTCCTCTTTGACCCCACCTCCAAGTCCAGAAATTTCCATGCTCCTCGACACCCTGTTTCTCCGCTAAAGTTGTGTCTTCCCCTCGCATTCCCCCACTGGGCACTGTTTTGTGATTATCCCTGATTGATCTCTGTATTGTACCCTCCCCTTGTTCTGCTCTCGCTTAAAAGATGGGTATAAAGCTCTGCACTTGTCCTCTGTCCCTGACCCTTCCTCAGAAACAAACCTTCCTTGGGAGACACACAGAAGATCCCTCTCTTGTCTCTTACCCCAATCCTCGGTGCATTCCATCCAAGGTGTCCTACAGAGAGGCCTTGCTGCTGCGAGGGAGAGCGGTGGCCCCACTCCACCACTGCCCAGACCAGCGGTGGTCAGAGAGCAGCCATTCTTGGCACGGTGCGGGAAGGGGCTAGCTGGAGTTTTCCCAGGCACGGTGTCACATGGCAATCTGGGAACATACTGATGAGCTAGGAGGAGCAAGGGCTGCAGGGTTTTCAGGTAAAGGTCAGGGAGTTACATGAACTGCCCCAGAGTCCTGATTCTTGGCTTTTCATTTCCCAAAAGGACTTCTTCATCTGTCGGGGCTTTGACTGCATACTCTAAAAGTGAGTGTATTGCAAATCCTGTGCAAAAAAAACCCCCTGTCTACGCAGGTCCTGATATGAGCTAGTGGAAGAGGTTTTATATTGGGGGCTTTTATATTAATGGAGTGACTTAAGCTCTAGCTTCTCCATTGGGGAAGAGGAGGGGAAAATACATCCCAGCACAGGACACTATGGAGTTTTATGCAGTGTGAAGTGGAAGAAAACACCATATCAGAAGTGTGTTACTGCAGATGGGAAAATATGGTGGGAGTGGTATTCCTAGTCCCACAGACACGGGCACCAACCAACGTTGACGCACTCATTCAACGTCACTATGTCCCAAACAATTATTTAGTCAGGCTGGAGCTTGGGGGTGACCCACTGGGTCATCATTCAGCATGGCAGCATTTTTTGTGTGGAAATGGCAAGGTGTTTATACAATTACAGGAGAAAGGGGAGGTCAGAGGGGTTTGTACAAGATCTGTAGCTAGAGGAAGGCATTGCCTGGAATTTCTGGACAGCAACTTGGGAGCAGGTCTCAAAAGCCATAACAGTCATTCTACTGTATCTACCAACATGCTTTTCAGACATACCCTGTATCCCACAATAACAAGGTCTTGAGATCTTTCCATTTTGATGGATGCTACACATAAATGGTGGAAGGACTTCTCCATCCAAAGCAGTTTGGCTGACACAAAGAAAATCTCCAAATAGAAGCCAGCTATTTTTTATGTTCTTTCTGGTCCACAGATTTTTAAAATTACTTTTATGGAAGCTGTCTGTTTCTTCTCCTGAACAATGTTGTTCCTATGATTTTGCTCAGTCCTATCTCAAAGTTTTAGTCCCTCAGTGCACCTACACCCACCTGTAGGCAACGCTTCATGTGATTTGGGAATGTTCGGCACCTTTTTCAAGTCAAGTCCTTCCTTTTCTCAGGACTTCTTCCAACCACAGAAAGTTAATTGTCACACCACTGTTAGCCCCATGCCAGAGATAAGTTTTCAGCTCAGTTCCTCACAACATGCCTGGACTAAAACTCACAGTACAGTCTTCCAAAAAAGGCACCATCCCAGGTTTGCTGTGGCATACTTAATTCTCTTAAAGCCCAGGGCATTTCAGCAATGCTGGACTGGAAAATCAGTGCAGTTCTACGTCGCATTGAAGGTCACATCTGAAGGTTTTTTGTGTTAAGCAATCATAGACCAGCGCTTCCAAATCAATGTTATTTAGGAAATTTCAGTTTTACAGGTGTTTTATCAAAAAGGCTGTAAAGAATTAATTTTCTCTGAAACTACTGAGGATTTGCCTTAGAAATCAACTCTTATAAAAAGAAGAAACCATTTAAAAAAGGAAAAAGGAAAAAAGAGTCATTATCAGCTTGCTTTCCCTGCAGTAATATTTTCCCTCATTTTTAAAACAAGTTGATTTTTGGAGAATGCATCAAATCTCCCTTTTCTCTCTCTTGAAATATGGTTTGAACCAATTCTTCAGACACATGTATTTCAAACTATTTATTTTAAATTGTGATTTGCATACTGCCAAGTATTTAAACGTAGATGTAATTACAGTGGTTGGGAGTGACAAACACTAGGAAACCATCTATCAAACTAATTTATCTCCCTATCTGTATCAGTATCAATCCACTCACTGTTCTGCTTTTACCGTATCCAAGATAATATGGTATTTACAGTGTTATGTGTTTGCCAGATGCATGTTAATTAAGAAAGAGGAGATTCAAATGCGTCTTTGGCTGGTTTCTTCATTCAACTGCCTTGAGAAATACTCAGAAGTAATTTCCATTAACTGCTGTGCTATTTACTGGTGAGGACAGAAGTGGTCATTAGTGACTCCCTGCTGCTGAGTGCAGCCCTCCATCATAATTCTTGGGGAAGGTTTACTTCAATGCTAAAAGAAACTCTGTGTATCTTTGTTCCAAAACTCCTGCCTTGTGGCAAATGACAGCATAGACTGATATTTAAAGATTAGAATGTGAATTTTAACAGCTGGAACAAAATCTATGCATTAGCAAAGGGAACACATTTTCTAACAAACTTCAGGAAAGGGGGAAAAGAGCAGTCATGAGTCCAGTTAATCTAGTATTCTCATAAAAACCTAGGCCTGGGCCTTCAATATCTTAAACCAGGAAAAGTTTTTGGAAGATTTCTTTTACACCTTTTCTGTTTCCTTCTTTGCACCAATATGATGTGCAAAACTGTCTGGAACAAGAGAGGGGTGGTGTCACTTCCAGTTAAACACAGGGAAATGACTTACTGCTTACTTATGCCCTGTGCCATTCTGTGTTGTACCCTCCCTAGGGCTGAGTTTTTTTAATGAATCATTTTAGCATGTACAGACCTTGCTTTTTAGGCCTTCCTGTGTCATATTTTCACATAGATGAACTATTATTGAAGAGTTTCTCCATTCTATAGGACAAAAATAGACTTTTCTTTAACAGCAGATTACTACTGAACATATCCTTGTCTCACCCAGCTATTCCACAAACACTGTATTTATTGCACAACCAATATATTTATTGTGGAATTTGGGAGAGAATGTCACTTGGCATTATTTTTATAGCTCCCATATTTTTCTCTCACTGTATCTCGAGGTTGTAGCCTCATCAACATTGTGAGGCTTTTTTGTGATACAAAAAAACAATAAGTGGCTGTTGGTTTGGTTTTGTTGGTTCGGTTTTTTGTTTGGATTTTTTGGGGTTTGTTTTTTTTTGGGGGGGGGGGGGGGGGGGGGTTGTTTNGGGGCGGGGTGTTTCCGTCTTGTTTGGTTTTGGTTTTGGTTTTTTCCCTATAGTATTTTTTACTTTCCCCATAGCATTCTGACTGTTTAGGAATGTGATAAACCTTATCTTGCTGGGAAGTAACTAGAGGATGATTTTTTGTGGGAATTCAGCCTTACTTAAGACATACTATGTGAATACACAGAAGGCATAAGTTTTCAAACATCTTAATTAACAGATTTAAAGCCATCTTTAAATCAATTCATGGAAATTCATGGTAGGGTAAAGTAATTTTTTTACTTTTATAGGTACAAGCTACTTCCATGAATCACTGCACTTTTAGCAATTTCATGTGCTTAATCACTATGGAGAGCTGTCTCTTTTAGGTACACTGCCTTGCAAAGGTACCAAATGATCTTCTCCATTCAAAATTCCCTGTTAGTCTTTTAAATAGACTCTCCCCTTCCAAAAGAGCATATGAAATATCTCTTTAATTAAACAGGCACCTAAACCTACCCATAAATTGATGCTAATATGCATATCAAAGATTTTCTACAGAATCATACAATGCCAGAAGCATTTTTCTGTTTCATAAAAATCTTAATGAAGCTTAAAACAGCAACTTCTTAACATCTTACTTAGAGATATAGAACCTTGTAGGTTTTTTTTAACAAATATGCTCACTGATTTCTTTAATTACGTGCAATAAAGTGTACAGGTTTATATACATATTGGATGAATAAAATGATGTTATCTAGACAAATGATGTTCTTATGCATGGAGAATATCTGTTAAAATGGGAATGAGGACCCATGCTGAGTCCATGAACTATGACTGCTTTGAGAGGAACAGTATAATTTATGACTTACAAGAGAGCTGTCCTCTCCACCAAGAAACTGCCTCTCATTCCCTTCCAATTTGGGGAAATTTTCATCATTTTTCAGCACTTTAGTTTAGGGAGTACTGGCCAGGCATGGTTTATAGACAATTGAAAAATAGAGGAAAATTCCATTTCACACCCACACAATTGTGACCAGTGGGGAGGTTTGTGATTTGCAATTATTAAAGGAAATGCATAGCCTTTGCAGGTATAGGGTCTTACTTATTTCCTGTCTTTGAGGAATGATAATGCAGTAAATCATACACCTATGAAGTTTTATTAAATATTTATCATAAAGATTTACCAGCCTTATTAGTTTCACCTCTTCCAGCAGAAGAACTTTCACAAAATGGAATGGGATTTCTATTTTCCACTTCTCAGCCTTTGACTACAATGCATTAAGAAAATACAGTGACTTATTTTTCCAGATGTGTTTTTCTTTCTTTAAGCATAATTTTCTCCCTGGTTTTGTTTAATTTTACACTTGACTGAGGTGTATAAACTGAAGGAGCTGAGGCAATTTCAGGAAAATACATATGTGGGTTCAAAAAATGTTTGAATCATCATTTTGACCAAAAAAACAAAACTAGATGCAGCAATAACATAATTATCTGGATTCAGAACAGAATTTTCTTAAGAAAACACATGATCCATAGCAGTGGCACAGCAGTGGTGTAAGAAATACTACTCCCAGCTTAGATCAAGTGATGGACTGGAGATAGGTGTTTCATTTCTAACTTGACCTCAAGCTTTTTGATTCATGTCACAACTCAAGCAAGGCCATCTAGAGCTGGTTGTCCAGGCCTGTGTCCAGATGGCCTTGCAACATTTCAAAGGATGGAGACTCCACAGCTTCTCTGTTGGACACTATTCCAGTGTACAACCACTTTCACCAAAATAAAAAAAAGATTTTCTGACGTCCAGAAGGATTTTCATATGTTTCAGTTTGTGCCCATTGCCTCACATCCTCAAGGCAAGGGGACCTTGAGGACTGTGGGACCTTACCTTCCATTCAAATGTGAAAAATCAAATGAGACAAAAAGCCCTTGAAAATGCCTCACATTATGCACATTTAGCAATTATGCTAAATATGATGAAGTAAGGTCAATGAGTCAGAACGGGAGTTTGGATTGCCTTTATGATGCAGGTAGTCAGTTTGGTATTTTAGGTCAAAATAATAGTTATGTAGTGCTCTGTGCAATGGGAGACTTGCTTCCTGCCTAGACCAGTCCATCCATCTACAGCAACCTAACATGACTTCAGGCTTTTTTTTCTAATTTGCTGGACACTTCTGGCATTTTTTAAACAAAATCAGCCCTGAGTTATTAACTAAAGCCATTCTTGACATTAATAACTTGATATATGGCCCTAGCCTTGCAAGCTGTGCTCCCCACAACATCATGTCTTTACAACCAACAACTGCTCAGAAATGATCTGTCAGATGCGCCACCTCTGGGTTCCTCAGCTCCATGACTGTGTCTTTCACTGACTTGCTGAAAGATTGACCACAGGACTGGCTCATGTCTGAGCACAGACAGGTTGTAGTAGAAGCCTGCTGAGTTTCCACAAACCCATTTGTAACTGGAAGGAATGTGGCCTGCATCCCTCCTGTGTATAGGCCTCTGTCCAAGGAAAGTCAGCTCTCTCCTGACCAGAGTCTACTGCAAGTTCTCCAAACCACTGTGATACTCCCATGTTTGCTAAGGTATAAACTCCATCCTGTAGCAGCAGTACAGGATGGAAGATTTAGGCTAGCACCAGGTAGCTGATAGCCATATGCACCTTCACTCCCATCTTGGTATTGTCCTGGCATTGATTTCTTCTGTGGTAGCCATAGGTTTGAAGTTTGATTTCAGATCACATGAGGAAATATTTTGTCCTGTTTTGAATTTATTCAGAGATTTTGCTGTCCCACTATTTATAAAACCCTATTCCTGATTAAAACATTTGTTGGCAAAACACTTGGAAAGCAGCATAAAAGCATATATCACAAATTTTGCAAAGAAAATGCCTCTGACTAAAAAGGTCTGTCTTGACAAAGACCTTATCATTTCCTACATGCTTGAAGTAGCTATAAATGTTCCCTTTTCCTAAATCCCCCATCCTTAGATAGAAATATGGCATAATGTGTAGGAGGGGAGAAGCAGCCCTGGTTGTGTCCATGCACCCAAGAAAGGCATCCAGGTAAAGCTACTGATATAAAGGTGACAGAAGCTGTGGGAGTTTCCCTTGTAATGACCTTGCTCATCTACTACTTGATTTTTATTTCCTCCTGACCAGCCCCATGCCACCTCCTTGGGCTTTGTACTTGCCAAAGCAGGAGCACTCCTACCCCAACTTCAGCAATTTTCCAGTGACTCCCAAGCTTATGACAAAGAACACCAGTCTGTAGCAAACCAACTTAGGGTCAAAGGCCTTGAGCTGCTTTGTTGCCAAAAAATATCCAAACAAAACAAACCAAAACTAACCCAACCCAAAAACAAAACAAAAAACCCCACAAAAATAAACAAACAGAAGAAAAAATGCTGCTGTACAGAAACATTAGAGGTCTTGTGTGATATCTTGCTCATAAACTCAGGCATCAGCTACAGGATCATCCCTTTTTATTACAGGAAGGCATATTAAGTTTCCCTTGTACTATTAAAATCTGTACCTTTGAGAATTTGTTCACCCATACATCCAGAAAAGAAATCACATAGTAGAGTAATCCTCCTTCCCTAAGTCTTTAATTTTACTTCCTTACCTTCTGCTACCTTTGGCTTTTCCTTCAGTTGGCAAGTAACTGTTTCTGACAGCTCATTAATTGGTCTCCTGTATTGCAGTTAGGAATAAGAAATGTCCCATTTGCTTTCAGCTTGTGCTGCTCTTGTTGTATTTACTTGTGAAGTTTCTCTTTGAGGTTTTCATGCCTTTCTAGCTAAACCATCCATTCCTTTAATGTTTTGGATTTTCTGTCATGTCCAGACTGCAAACCATCCACAAATTAAAGGCTTGTATTACATTGCTTGTTCTGATTGGTAAATTCTATTTGCTTTAATCATAGCTTAATTCTGCATCTCCTCTTTTCAAGATCTGTTCTCTTATTCAAGACACAGGAACTGAAAATTGCAAGCCTAGCTCCACAGTCTTATATCAGGCAGAAACTCCCCTATGTTTTTCTCCCATTCACACAATCTCTGCCAAAATGCATCTTTTTCTGTATATATAAATATATTTTCATATGGAACACAATACTCCTCACATTTCTGTAATAAAGTTTCATAGTCAACCTCCTCTTTCTGGGATAGCTAAAAACTGAAAAAAAAAATTGCTGCTTCAGAATCTCCTATTATGAGAAATAGAGCACCTCCACCTATCTACCTGACTTCTACTGCTGGTGGGCACTTTTAAAATCCTCTTTTATCTCTGATACCATGTGCTGTCCATGCGGAGCCGAGGATTTTAACAGAGAATTTTTTCCTACCACATTCCAACAAATCAGCCCATTATATTATGGGCTTTGGCATAAACAACACCACTTTGACCAATTAACACCAGAAACTTCTAAAGGGTCCCTACAATCTCTGTAGTAGTAGAGCTCCTGCATTTTTACTCCCTTTATTTTCCCCTGAAACTATTCTGAATTGATTTCTATGCTGTTTTGTGGTGTTTTTTAAAGTAGTAGAACATCTTCACCTCAAATACAACTCTCTCCACTGATACCACTAATACATTTTCTATGGGAAAGGAAAGGCATGAAAACTTCACAGAAAAATTGTCTTTATAAAACCTTCAAACCAGTTTGTCTCTATTGCTTCCTCATGGCTTCCCCTGCCACCCCTTCCTGTAATAGCTTTCATGAATATATTCAGAAAATTCAAAAACGTTTTTTCCAGATATGAAATTGTCACACTGCAATTCAAGTCTGAGGTGTTACATGTTCTCAGAATCTTTTGATGTTTTGCCACCACTGACTTTCCCAAAGAAAGGAGATGGCTAACATCGCCCTTTTATTACCCCGCACAGAGCTAGGGAAAAAAATATGCCTACCACTTGTTGAGAAAGGACTAAAGGCAAGTTAGAATGGTGATTCCATTTTCAAAATTTTATCAAATTTGGTAGATTAAATGCTGATTATGGTTTATCTTTTTCTGCAGTAATTTTGAGACTGTGTTGAGCTTCCTGCTTCTTATCATCTCGAATCTGTATGTCAAAGTCCCACAGGGCAGACTCAGTAACCCTAGTACAATTTAAGGTAAGGGGAGTAGGAGGCATTTCATCCCACCCAGAAGTTTGCACAACCACATTTTACCAACCTGAGTTCACTTGGTCACTATCAAACTTAAACTTTAGACCCTGCTTTGGCAGAAAAGGAGGGGTCTGCCCCTCACTAACCCTCACTGTGAGGAAATGCCTCCCTGTCAGAGGTTGCTACAGCCAGTAATCTGCATGTGAGAAAGTTCACAGGCTCTACCTCATTGAAGAGAAAATGAATTTAAACTGTTTACACTAACCCAGCTGAACTTGCCTGCAGCAAACGGAGCGTTCACCACTGCTGCTGGTGACTGTGGCTCCCACCCCATCCCCTGGTACCCTGAAATGGAGACGCCCCAGGCTCAGGGCCAGGGTGAAATAACTCTGGGACATGTTTGGAAGACTATTAGTGCAAATGAGATTCTTGAAAGGACTCCTAAATGATCCAGGATCCCTGTCTCAAGGAACCTCAAGGGACTTTTGATTCTTCTGCCTGAGGCATGTTTGTGCTCAGGAGTCACCAAACAATTGGTATTGAGTGCCAGTAGAAACTTTCTGAAGAAGGTCAGATTGATGAACAAAGATTATTGTAAAACGGGGCTCAGGATGAAAAGATTCTTGAAATATTGATGGACTTTGATATGTCAAATGGGAAACATAAGCTATTTCTGTTGTTGGTTGAAGCAAAAATACAGAAGAATCAAATTATTCACAGGAGTCTGCTTCTTCCTAGTTGACATAATCAAATAATACAAACGAATACATACACTAATTCAATTAATTTGGCAAATTTGCTGTTCAACACTCAATATTTAACAATTTCAAATAATGAATATAACTTCCTCTTATTAAAATTAAAATAACTTGAGTGTGTGCCTCTCGTTTCCATACTAAAGTACTATGTCTTGTCTGATCTTGTTATCACATACCAGAAATAGTAACACACCTTCTTCATGCCAGTTTAAAAATAAAAAGGAGTGCTTTTTCCTGACAATCTTTACATTAGACTGGATTTAAACTATTTAGGTCAGTTCCATAAATCTGATGCTTCATGCATTATTTTCTGAAAGGAGAAATTAATTGTGGTAACTGAGATTATCAAATATGTCAGATCATGCATGAATTTAAATATAAAAGTGAGAGTAAATTGGATTATGGGTCAGATTTATAAGCATAAGGATAAAGTACACTTAATACAGTTGAATTGCTCTGATTAATTCACAGATAGCTATCTCATTCCAAATACAGTCAGAAGTTACTGTTCATGATATAACTATGAGACCATAAAGTAAATATGTATGTTCCATTGAAATATTTTTTTATTCTCTTTTGTATTTTCATTTCACTTGTCCTGGTAAGTAACATTTTCATTCATGCTGTGGTTCAGCTATTTTGAAAGCAGAATGTGAAATCTAGTGCAAAAAGAATCAGAGCTACAACTGTTGTAAAAGATTTGAGAAGTTTTCTATTTTTTCCCTATATTCAGCTTATTAATGGAATTTAGACCATGAAACATGAAAAAGGTAAAACTGTGAAATACTAAAGGGCTGTCAGATATTTTAACACAACAAAGTAATAGGAATTTACATTTAGCTTAAAATATACTTCTGAATGTGAAAGTATAAAATGATATTGCATTTGATTCTCATTTTGTGAAATTGCTCATCAGTCCACGGTTGACAAGGACAATGAGAACTGTGCCTAAATCTGTGATTAGGAAGCAAGAGGAAAATGACAGCACAAAAATCTGAGTTGACAGAGAAATAGCAGAAGAACTGATAATGGAAGGGCTGAAGATACATGAAATTGGAAGTTGTACCAATAAAGGTGAAAGAAGCATTTTTTACATGGGTTGAAAAAATGCTAGACACAACTAATGATGATCTAATCTAAACTCTCCTGGTGTAAAACTACACTCACATTGCTGCAAATTCAAATTCTGATTCACTGTAAATTAGTAGTCCCTTCCTAATAAAATAAGCAGTGAACCAAATACATACCTAAGTAAGGAAACAGAGCAAAATGTGGTCAGCTACTGACCTGATGCTACTTTGGCGATAGGAAATTCATGATACAGGTCAGGACACAGACAGAAGTTGGGCAACAGAAAGTAGAAACCAAGGGAAAAAGAGACATCTTAATAGGAAATCCTACAGACATCCATGGCAAGTAGAGATACTTTCATCATAGCAGAATAAGATGAAATAGTAAAAATGAAGGCAACTTGAAGGAGAGAACAAAGAGATGAAATATAATGACTTAGTAAGATGTTTTCCCTTTTTGGCACAGTCATAAGAGCAAAGTACCAGCTGCCACCGAAACAGGTAAAATAAACACGTATACTCAAGCTTTTTCCCTTACTTCCATAGAAGTTTTATTATTCTATAACTACATTATACTTATGGAAACCACAATTTTCCTCCTTACTCTTTTGTTCCATCCTTTCTTTTCTCTTTCCAGTTCTTACACAGGTTGGCTTTGTTTCCTTTTTCTCTAGTTTTCCTTTTTCCCCTCCATCCTCCTCTTTGTCTTGTTTCTCAACTGGCTTATTGCTAGACACCTAGTTTGTATCCCCTCTTTTTCTGTGGTCCCACCTGTCGGCATAAAAACACATGAAAAAGTGAGCAGAGATAATTCCCTTGTTCCTTTCACCACCACTTCACCAACAGCTCTTGGCTCTGAATGCACTAATAAGCCTTACTGGCACTAACCAGCTGTGCTGGGGCCTTGACTCACACCACTGCCTATGGACACACAGGCTTTTATAAGCTCATAGCCTCTTTCGTGGCTCTGCTTCAGGAGTGCTTGTCTTGGGCTTAGCCAAATTTACGCCTGGCCAGGTATGTTTATGATTTGCAGTCTGAATTTCCAGCTTAATCTCAGATCTCCTCTGTCATGATGGACATGCCCAGAAATCACTGGACTTGATTTTGTCCCCAACTGATTTCACACAAACTTGTGTGATGATTTGGATTTTTGCTTGACTCTGACAATGAACTTGCTTTGTTCAACTTACTTGGCTGTTGTGAGATGAAATCCAGAGTAGGTCTATGCAGAAGATTACAGGACTGGAGAGTCTTTCTGATGAGGAGGAAAGGCTGAGGAGCTAGGCCTGTTTAATCTGGAGAGAAGATGACTGAGAAGCAATCTGGTCAATACACACAAATATCTCAAGGACAGGTGTCCAGAGGATGGGGCCAGACTTTCAGTGATGCCCAGTGACAGGACAATGGGCACATGAGGCAGTGGCAACAGACTTAAACACAAGGAGTTCCATCTGAGTGTGAAGAAAAACTACTGTGATGGTGACAGAGCAACAGAACAGGCTGTCCAGGGAAATTGTGCGGTCTTGTTTTCTGGAGATACTCAAAACCTGGATGCGATCCTATGTAACCAGTCCTAGGTGAGCCTGCTGGGGTTGGACTAGGTCATCTCCAGAGGCCTCTTTTAACATCAATCAAGCTGTGATTGATCCTGTGATTCTAAGTGATTAATATCCTTGGAATGCAAAAACTTGAAAAGCTCACTGGAATTTAAAAGAATTCAGCTGCTTCCTTAAGAGAATCCTGATGACACTTTTTAACATGTACAATGACAGAAGAGGGAAACTTCATGTCTTTCTGTCTCAAGCATCAGAGACAAAGAAAATAAGACCAAACAGACAAAGCTTGTGTAGCTGTGAGTGGAGCAGGACTCTTCTGTATGTTGCTGTTCTATTTTATTGGCTTGATCTTGCCAATGATGTCCTGTAGCACATGCTATGAGCTATATACATGCACTGTGAAGTCAAGCAATCTCATTCTTACTGTTCACAACATATTTTCTATAAGTACTTGAGATGAGTTGTAATCTCTGACTCACTGTATATGATGGGAAAGACAGATTTGACAAATGAAGAGAAAGCTTTGCCTTTTTTCTGAGAAATGGAGAACATGGACTGACAGCCAAATGAGAAATCTATTCTAGTCTCCTTTTAAAATGAATGAACCTGTCAGTAATCTTCTTGGTCAGATAAGAATTACCAATAAGTCTGAACAGATAGCCTACCAAAGTTTAATAAATAAGCTAATAGTATGGGGGAAGAGCTAGTGTCATTCTGATCCATTGGAAAGAGCTTATAGAGGTCAGCCTTGTGTGTGTGGTGCCAGGTGCCAAAACAAGCAGCATGCTCTCATGCTCATGGGCAAATAGGGTGTGGTGCATTGTCCAGGGCATGGCACAGCACTTCGCGCAGGCAGGGCGAGCACCAAGGGCACTGGGTCAGTGCAACTCAAGCAGCCAGTTTAGGGGGTGGCCATTGCCCTTGCCAAGAGAGCTCAGGTATGGTGTCCATTTGAAGGGGACACAAGTCATTTACACTCACCAAAAAGAATGTTGCATGGCAAGCACAGCTCCCCCAAAAATATGGAGCTGTTCAGGTTTCAGGCTGTAGAGTACTTGAGCCTTTCACTGGACTGTAGCAGAGATAGCTGTTGTGTCAAATGTGACCAGGTGGATGACTTGCTCAGCCTCGTAGGAGTTACAGCATGAGGTAGAAAGGTTAAGGAATATAAGAGAATCAAAAAGTGAGATAGACTGATACAATCAAGCTCTAGCCTCTCTGAGACAGAAGCAGACATGAGAAATAATTCAAGATCAAGGGGATCCTCTATTCATCCCCCAGCAAGGAGAAGGTAGAAGTTGTAAAGAAAGGAGTGCATGGAGGGTAGTCCACGTTCACTCTTGGTGGCAAGTGAAATCCTTTGCCCACCTCACTCCCCAGGTGCCTTGGCACAACATACATGAGGCTTTGTGCATAGAAGGCCAGCCAAAGGACAAAGAGTATGAAGG
The DNA here is from genome assembly GCA_013397315.1 of Donacobius atricapilla. Classification (NCBI taxonomy): domain Eukaryota; kingdom Metazoa; phylum Chordata; class Aves; order Passeriformes; family Mimidae; genus Donacobius; species Donacobius atricapilla. The sequence goes on from WBMY01004607.1 coordinate 599,744, forward strand.
TCCAATCACACCAGAGGGGTCACCACAATCAGAAAGGTTAACTCACCTCATTACAACCACTTCTAAGAGTAAGAAAAGGCGGGTAATAGTTGTAGGCAATTGCATCCTAAGGGGAATGGAGGGAATATGTTGACCTGGCCAAACTCACTGGGAGGTCTGCTACCTCCCTAGGACTGTGTTTAAGGACACCACCAGGAAGCTTTGAGCCTGGTGCAGCCCTCAGACTACTACCCATTACTGCTTTGCCATGTAGAGGATGATGAAGTGGCAAGGCATAGTCAAAGAATGATCAACAAGGACTTCAGGGCCTTGGGACTGTTGCTAAGGGAATCTGGGACACAAGTTATTTTCTCCTCTATACTTCCTGTTGAAGGCAGTGACATTGGAAGCAACAGATGGCATGAGCCTATTAACACATGGCTCCACAGCTGTTTCCACCACCAAAATGTTGTGGGTTTTGACCATGGAATGGCCTACTCAGCACTGGGCATGCTGGCATCAGACAAAACCCACCCTTCTCAGTGAGGGAGCAGAGTCTTTGCTCCACAACTAGTGGGGCTCATTGGCAGAGCTTTGAACTAGATGTGATGGGAGAGAACTGTACCAGGCTTGTCCCTGGCAAGCTCTGGGATGGTATGCAAATATTAGGACAGGGTGCTAACAAGGGCAGGTTGGATGGGGCTCTGAGCAACCTGGTCTAGCGAAAGCTGTCCATGCCCGTGGCAGGAGGGTTGGAACTAGATGACCTTTAAGATCCCTCCCCAACAAGCCATTCCTGATTCTATTACTCACTTTCTAAAATGCAATTGTAATTTCAGAAATTGTTGAAATGCAATGTAACTTTGAGAACTTGTTGAGTGTTTTCCTGAAGAAGTATGTTTGGTGGTGGGAGAAAAATCCCTTTGCATCACTTCTGGGGAGTTTGTGACATACCCATTGAAAGAGAAAAGTGAATGGGAGTAATACAACTTTCACAAATGTCCAATAGTCCTGGTCTGTGTGACATCCTTGGAAGGATGCAGGAAATAGATTGTTACTCAATAACAAAAAGCAATTAAATGGTGGGAGTATAGAGGCTGGAAGTGCTCATCACCATTGTCTAGAGACACATATTTACCAGCTTATCCTAGAGAGGACTGACGGGACAGCAGTATTAATGAATACTGAAAGTTTAGGTATGACAACCCTCCACAAAACCCAATACAAGCCAAAGTATCACAAGTAATCTGTAAGAGTTTAAGCAGTTTTGACTGGAAGCAGACACTTCAATACAGCTTTGACTTTGGACTAGTGATCACAATAGGTATTTTCTTTGATAGAGGGTAGAAGCTTTCATATTAACAGGGAGCTTAGGAAAACAGCTCCTTCTCTGCTGAGGGAGAGGGATTTCCCCTCCATAACTCCATCATTTGTCTACTCAAGTTCCAGCTCAACTTCTCTGCCTCAGTCAGGAACAAAAGATTTGCCCACAAGTGCACACTATTAGTTTGCTTTATGTAATTCAAATTATGTAAAATTGTATCCAAATCTATCACAATGCTAATAATTTTAGACCAAAAGTATGACAATGCAGGTCATATTTCTATGAATATGTAGTTAGATATTTAAAATTCCTGTCATTTGAATCAAACTGCAATCAAATACCAAACAATTCACTCAACACTACATAGTATTAGGAATGTTTATAATTTTAAAGACATGTAGGCTATAATAATAGCATTTTAAAAGAATCCTTTGATGACAATTGGCAAAGTGCGTAAAAATTTTAACAAAATAATTGATAGGCTATAAAATCATGAGAATATTTAGGCTGGTGATCTAGTCTTAAGACTAGACTAGACTAGACTAGTTTCATTTCAGTGTTGTTTCCTATTTTTTTTTTTTTTAATTCGGAAGCCTTTTTTATCTTTTAAGGCCTCATGCCATTTTTAGAATTCTAACATTGGTTGCTTGTGAAATACTTTCTTTCATAAATTCAGTAAATCTTACTGTTAAAACACAAGAAACTCATGCTTCTATTGTGTTGTACAAGAGAAAATAACGTTGTAGGGCTATACCTCTTACACAATAATAGGTAACAGGGAGGTGATTTCTTAAAGGGCATAGTCTAAAGTAATTGGCATATCTATGATCTCTAGGGACTTGCCAGTCATTTCAAGTACTACTGCTTGCACATCCACACTAGATTTGAGAGTGTACATTAAATGAAGGTTTTTACATGCTCTGTGAGAAGTTCCCAAGAATGTCAATAATCTGTGAAGGGGTTATCACACTCAGGCAGGACTGACAGATCATATCATACTCAGGTAAAGCAGACAAAAGCCTAGACATCAGGGACAGTCAGAGAATCCCAAACTGACTGAAACAATAAATACATATTTCAATTTACGATTGATATTATTTAAAATAATGTGATAATATTATTTTAAAAATATACTTTTTGGCCTGAATTTCACTTTCTAACTTACACTGATAAAACAAGCATCTGCACATACCAATAGCAAGGACAGATAGACTGGCATCGTGCCTCTTTCAAGACATATGACTAACATGCACCATTCAATTGATGCCTGGTGATTTAGAAAGAATTTTTTTAGAGGAGAGGAGAGGAGAGGAGAGGAGAGG
>WBMY01004607.1:606733-619354 GCA_013397315.1 Donacobius atricapilla
GTGTTTCTTTTTTTTTTTTTCCCCATTTAGGGCAGGTTTTAGGGAGGAGAGAATGTGGAGGAGAGAATTTCATGGGGAGTCAGGCAAAGCCTTATTTTGCCTTCTGCAGCCTCAGCATCATTCCGGACTGCTCCCTTTTATCCCAAGGATGTAGCTAGCTGATGAAAGTGGGGAACTACTCTTCCTTAGCGCTGCATGCTTGGGAGCCACAGCAACAGCAGGGAAAAAACAAGCTTCTCTTTTTTCCTTCGTCCTACCCCCCACTCCCTTCCTCATTCCCTCCTCCTTTCTGTGTCGGTTTTTTTTGGGTTTTGTTTTTAATATTTTGATGGGATGTTTGGTTGGGATTTGATGGGGGTGGTTGGGATTTTTTTTTTGGTTTGTTGTTATGGGGATTTTTGTTTGTTTGTTTTTTGGGGTTTTGTTTTGTTTTGTTTTTCTGTGTGTATGCTTGGTTTCTGTTTTTAAGCAATACACAGGGGACTTGGAATGAATTGCATGTAGTGCCAGGGGAGCTGTGTGTATGTGCACGTGTGTCTTGAGAGTGAGTGAGTGTGTGTGTGCATATGTGTGTGTGCAAAGTGCATTTGTATTTTGTGTTCCTGGGATGATGAGTGTTAAAGCTTCCAAACAGTCCCTCTACATAGAGCAGGGAGCACAGCAGAAGCTGCTAGGGGAGAAACCGGTCAGGGATGCAGGAAAGCTACAGAGCTTTCCACAGAGTTCAGTCCCTTTTGCTCCGGAACATCTTTCCATAGAACATTACTGGCACCTTCAAGGTGATGGTCCCCATTCATCTCCTGGCTTCTTAGGAGTGCAGAAAAGGAGAACTTTACAGCTAATGTGAAGGGATAGCCTTTCTGTTCCTCCAGCAGCCTGAGACAGTGTTATTCCAAGGATGAGTGGGGAAAATAGAGCTGTGATCCAGAGTAAATGGATCATTTGCTGTTACATATTAGTGTTCAGTAAGAAAAGGAGACATGAAACATTATCAGTTTGGCCAGCCAGCAGAAGCATTGGAGCCCGGCTTACTCCCCAATTCCAAAGTTGTTTTAGACCATTTTTTTATTCTTTGGAAAACTGTGCCTATTGATGCAGAAACATGTTTTTACGGTAAAACAGTCTATTATAAATCTGCTGGGGAATGATTTATTATTCAGAGGCAATCAAGTAATTTACATGTTTCATGGATTTCCCCCAAGTCTTTTAGTGTGCCTTCCATTCTGTATTTTACCTGTGTGTGAAGCGGGGTAATACAGATTTTAGTTGCATTTTAACAAGGTGTTAAGGCATAACTTGCAGGGTGCCATTTGCAAAGTGTCACTTAATATGAAGCAAAATAACAGCCTCTAGCTCTTTTTCATGGATTTTTCACATCTCCCTTGTTTGTTTCAAAACAAGCGGTGATTTTGCTCAAGAACTTGTAAGGAACACTGGCTTCACAATGGTACACAGTTTCAGATATTAGCTCAAAAGTATTATACTTGTCTGGCTGTGAGACTTGAATTTACTTATAAAATGTAGTTAATACAATGTAGATGAAAGAGCACTTTGTATACATAGTTTTCTAACAGGTTGAATCATTTTTGTATCTAAAAGTTTACAAATGAGCTAAAATGGTTGTACTCAGTGTTTCGAGGCCCTCATGGATACAGGAACATTAATGTTTCCTGTCTAGTTAATGGATTTCCAAAATATCCTGTCTTTCCACATGCTGCAGAGATAACACTCAGCAAAAATGAGCATCGTGGAAGTAGTCTTGTGCTATCAAGGGTCATTTCATCATTTCTTGTTAGCCTAAATTAAAATATTTAAAACAAGTTTGCCTTGTTGTTTTTTGGGGGTTTTTTATGCTGTGGCTGGCTGATTGTGAAAGTGGGAAGTACGCTTTGAGTGAGATGTGACATTCCTAATGCTTGATAGCTGTGAGGGGAGAGACACCTGATGTGCTATGTACATCATCCTTGAAGGGATGCAGGGTAAGAAAAAGGGATGGAAAATGAGCACAGTACGCTGGCAGTTTAGATAAATAAATATGGGTGATGCATGTTAGCTTGTCAGCTGCTGTTCTGCTGAACCCTGACTGCTGGCTAAACATATTTTCTTGATAAGCACAGCATTGTGATACAATTTTTCCAATTTGATAGAGTTTGCTATTAAAATCATATGTAGCACAGAACAGCACTTGTTCTGTAAATAAAAATTGTGCCACCTTGTTTGAATCCACAGAAGACTGAAATATCCACTGCTCCTCCTGAAGTCACCAGGAGTTACCTGTGATCAGCATTTTTTATCTTGACATGTCAGGATTTAGGATATTTCCAAAGGATGCTATTGACAGCAGATCTCATTTTGTTTAGATTTGACTTTGGGTGTATATTCTATGTTCACAGGTAGATATTGTCTTTTACCACAGCAACACTAAAATGTGTCAGGAAATAGAAAACTCTTAACATTGTTTTTCTCGTGAGCTTTTAAAGGGAATTCTCCCAGTGTCTTTTAACTGTTTCTGGAAAAGTCGAGCTCACTTCACAAATCTACACACTAAGAACCTTAAGTTGGTTGCTTAGCTGTTGGTGAGAAAAAAAAAAAAAATAGAATGTTTGTACACAAAAAGAGCAAGTCATGTGTTTGGGGTTTTTTATGACAACTGAAAGACAGGAGTGTTTTCAGCTGGATATGAAAGTGTTGAAGTAAGGTTAATGTTGAGTTTGATCTGGGGGTTGTTCCCATTGGCATGAGTGACAGCACACCTACACTTAGCTTATTCTGTGATGTACTAACCTAGATTAAACGTCTCTAAATTATATTTTGAGACTTGGATATGACATCAAGCCTTGGATTTATTAACTTCTAAAGCCTTTTTTTTTTGTTTGTTTTGTCTTTGAAACAAGCCTTTTAAAGCTGTGAACTGCTATAAACAAAGTAATGGAGTGCTCAGAAGTCACTCCAACTTTGTGGACCTTATTGCTCTGCAAGTCAGGTGGGATTTCTCTCTACTGCTAACCAACTGAAATTATTTTCTTGTATTATTGCACCTTGTTGTTCTGCAATATCAGTCTAAAATGCTTAGTCAAAGGAGTTTTTATTCTGTGGATGTTGTGGTTCCACAAGAGAAGAACATGTACTTTTTGTCTTGTCCTAAAGTACAACTATCCATCAGGTTGAGTGACATTTTGTTCCAGGGCAAAGTTGCTGTTTCATTTGGATATACTTATCAAGGAAACTGTATTGACATGGATTTTCTTAGATTTTTAACAAAGTAAATGAAAACTAACACAGGGCTGCCTGGTAGTTTAGGGGATGGGGTGCAGTAGTTTTATCTGTATCCATGCAGAATGCGATCACAATATACATTAAAAATCAGTAGCATCTGAAAACATTAATCCATTTTTCTCTTTAGATACCTCTTTCCTTACTAGTTTAAAAAGATATTATATGTGTATGTTTCCATCTGAGTGTATATTCGTAATTTTAAGATGTTTAGATGAATGATGTGACCTTATGCAAAGATGACTATTTATTTGCATTTTGTCTGCTGGAAATACAGTTTTTATAATAAAATAGGTATTTTTATTCTGCTGTACTTGCTTATGCATAGAAGAAAATTAGTATTTTCCTCCTGGGAAACATGTTACCCTGAAGAGCCAGATGCTGAACAGATCTACAAGCAGTTCCCTTCGCAGTCTTGGTGCATCTGGATGAGTGTCAGAGGGAACAAGTGCTCAGGCATGGCAGGGAAAGGAAGGGGATGGCTCTCTGGAAAGCAGGGGGTCCAGTGATCTGGTGCTGCAGTGGCTGAGTTATTCAGGGCTAAGAGAGCAAAGGGCTCCCTCACCCTTTACAGTATTAAACTCCTCTGTCATGTGGTTTGCATTCATCAGTCTGCTTGGTTTTCCCTTTATTAGATAGAGAAGACTTAATTACAGTCCAGTAGTGCTAACACAGCTCTCTGATGACAACTGTTTGTAGGAGGTCAAGTGGAAAGTAATTCTGGAGAGGGGTGTCCAGCTACAGCATTTCTTCTTTGCGGTGTGTTTTTATTTACTCCAGTTTTCCCTGGATTTGCATCAAGCTGTTATACCCTACTTGCCAGCATAGGCTGTTTTGAGTGCAGAAAGTGTTTGTAGGAAAGGGAAAAGAATATTATCATTAACTTTGGACAACACAGTGCAACTGCTCCACCAGTTCCAACCACATGCAAGAAGAGCTGTGGCATTGAAGCTAAAATGTTCAGAATTTTCTTGATATAAATATGAGATTTCATGTCTTGTGAGGAGAGACACATTTTTAAACATAATTCAAAGGGATTGTGTTTTTCTGAATGAGCTTTACTGTAAGTCCCTGTGATCACTCATATCCCATAGAATCTGCTAGAAGCAGCCCAACTAATTACAGGTTACACTGGGGTGAGGCAGGTTCTTCTACTGAATCCACTGCTGCAACTCCTTGCTGGTAGATAGGTACCTGTTCCATCACTGCCATTGTATCAGTAACAAAACTTAAATTTTGTTTATAGGGCGATGTACATAATGCCCCATTGATTTCTGCTAGCAGGCAAGGCTTTTAACAAGGAGTATGAATCCAATAATTTTGATTATGGATCCTGCAACATCTGACTTTGTCATCTATGCATTAGATATATTTAGATGCTGTGGACATTTAATCCAAGGAAGCAAAATGCTTATCTTCTGTAAATGGCAGATGAAATACTTAATTTGTTCATTCATTTGGCCTTTTGAGGTGTGGATGGCTCAGGACTATACCTCTCTCAACTACAATTTGGCTCTTGGTTTATTTAAAAATAGTTGCAGCAGGATTTATTATTAATAATTTTTGGCATGCACTTTTGTATGCATTTTAAAAATAGTTAGTTTTAGGGCCAGGTTTTAGGGCCAGCCTCAGAAGTCTGATGAGAACTTAGTCCTCTTAATAGCTAGTAGTTAACAGAAGTGACATGGTGTTGTGGTTTAACTCTGGTTGGCAACTAAGCCCCACACAGCCACTTGCTCACTATCCCACCAGCAGGATGGGGCAGAGAGTCCAAATCCAGAGTGGAAAAGAAAAACTCATGGGTTGCGACAAAGACAGTTTAACAGGTAAAGCAAAAGTCACACACACAAGAAAAACAAAATGAGGAACTCTTTCACCACTTCCTGCGGGCAGGCAGGTGTTGAGTTATCCCCAGGAAAGCCTGTCTCTGTCTCCTCTAACAGTGACTTGGGGAGACAAACACCATCATTCTGAACATCTCCCCACTTCCTTCTCCCCCCCAGCTCTATATTCTGCCCATGATGCCATATGCTAAGGAATATCTCTTGGATCAGTTGGGGTCAGCTCTCCCTGCTCTGTCCTTTCCTAGCTTCTTGTGCACTCCCAGCCTCCTCGCTGGTGGAGTGGTGTGAGAAGCAGGGAATGTCTCAACACTGTGCAAGCACTGATCAGAAGTAACAAAAATATCCCTGTGTTATCAACACTGTTTCCAGGAAAAATCCAAACCTTAGCTCCATGCTGGCTCCTGTGAAGAAAATTTGTTTTATGCCAGGTAAAACCAGCACATATATATCGTGGCATGGTCTGTTTCAAACGTACTGGCACTTTCCATACAACAGTATCTTCTATAATGAGGCATCTGGAGCTCCCACAAAATTTTTTTAATCTGCAATCAAAGTTTGAAAATTTTATGCAAATCAAAGTGGTAGGGTTCTTTGAGCTCTAGTAGAATAAGGCACCATGACTGTATGCTTCTCTCAGCAGTCATACAACTGCCATTCTTTCACCTGGTGAATGCAGTATAAAACAGCTACAAGTCAACCTTAGCAGTTTCAGGCAATATCTTTAGGCCATGATGACTGCCTCAGTAACCTTGAGTACACCAGTATTCAAAGACAATATGGTGAAATGCAGGGAACATGAACTGGGAAGGAAATAGGATCCTGATGTGGGCTTAGAAAACCCCTCAGGATAAACAAAAAACCAGTCTTTCTGAAGGAGAATACAAGTACTTGGCCATGATGTACTTGATGTACTCCCAAGCTTCTTTGGACTTCCTTGCCGGACAAAATCCCAGTGTTTATCAGGAGTGCAGAAACTTAATGAAATTTCGCAGAATCATAGAACCATAGAATAACTTGGGATTGAAAAAGATGTTAAAGATCACCTGGTTCCAAACCCTGTGATGGCCATCTTCCAGGGACATCTCAGAGTAGATCAGGTTTCAAATTTGTATAACCCAGCTGAAGCTGTAACAGGAACAGAAAGGCAGAACTTAGCAAATGTAAATACTCGTATTTAAATAAGAATGTGAGTAGTTCTTTCTCCTGTTGGGATATCAATGGAGAAGTGTGTTCTGTTTCATTTGTGTGCCTTTTGAAAGGGTTTATACATTTTGCCTTATAGTATTGAATGGGGAATGACTTGGGCTATAAAAGTATGGAAATTCAATGTTAAGGCTTAGCTTTCAGTTAACCATTACAGAGGCAGGGCCCATGTGTCAGGAGTTCCTATTACAGGTCTTAGAAACATCTCCTAAAGTAGAACTGAATGTGGGGTTTGTGCAAAGCTGTTCCTACCTGCAAAATGGGATAGCAGAGCTATTGCTAAATTCAGCAATTCCTATTCGTGTTAAATAATTTCTTGACTTCAGTAGGATTTCTTGCCTAAGTGAGAGACTCCAAACAGGCTCCTAGAACACTGACAACAGGGAAGGTGTGAAGTATCTATTATTATTACTTCAGAGAATCTTATCTTCTTTGAGATGGCTCGTGTTTCAGGCAGCCTGCATAACTAAACCAAAACTCCTTGGCACTTTCATTTGATTTCTGCAACACGACACTGCTCGATTCCATCACAGGATGAAATAAATTGAGAGTTCTTTCTAAAATCTGTGGTCTAAATAAAGCATATGCCAAGTATAGGAATATTTTAAATATATTAATTCTATATGATACAAAAATATAGTCTTTTAGCTGTATGTTTCTCGTTGTCCATCTATGGGCAAGAAATTATTTTGTCTGTATTTGGATTTTCACCTAATATAAAAATATTTTATGAATTGTAGAAGCAGGTAGATACTTCATTGGTTGCTCTTTACATGTCAGAGATGAGACACTGGTGAGGCACTGGAACCGGTTATGCATAGAAGTTGTGGATCCCCCATCCTTGGAAGTCTTTGAGACCAGGTTAGATAGGGCTTTCAGCAACCCGATCTAATAAAAGGCATCCCTGCCCGTGGCAGGGGGATTCGAACTAGATGATCTTAAAGGTACCTTCTAACCCAAACCACTGTTTCTCTGTCACAGATATCAACTTGTTAGTCATCTCAGCAGCCCCCACCCTTGTGTTTTGTAGTACACAGATTTTAAATTTTAAGCAGGAGTAATAGTAAAATAAAAGATCAGGAATATATTTTCCTTCTCTTTTTATAATTTATAGTTAGCTTTCAGTGGTAATGTGGGGTAGAGACTAGAAAAGAATTGTAAATGTGACTGTTCCTAGCCACCAGCTTAGTTTTAAAACTGTGTTTTGAGTGGGGATAGGTGCCTGTGTTAGCATTTGGGATTGGCAGAATTCTCCTGCCTGGCAATACGGAAGAATCTGGGAAGAGGAGGATTTTGATTCTTTCAAATCTGAAGGTGAAATCTGCAGTGCCATATGGATGATATCAGATCCTTCACTCCTGTGAGATCTTTCCAGTATGTATTGCAAAGGCAAACTCATGCTTGATCTTCAAGGCTGAAATCTTAAAAGCATCTTCTAAATTTGCACTCTCACGCAGATTTTGCTTGTTTGTGACACCTACAAGTGCAGCCTAGAGGTATACTCAATGTAAGGCAGAATTGAGAATAGTAGAATAGATGGAATCAGAGAAACAATTAAACAAAAGGGTAACAAAATACCTACATAAGCAAAAGTTAAAAAAAAAAAAAAAAAAAAAAGTAAGTGTGAGGGAGTCCTTAAGAGAGGATGGAAGAGGTAAAAGCGTTGCTCTGGGATGGGATTAATAAGATTTAACAGAATATGAGATAAAAGGCATATAACAAATATCAGAGATTGGAAGCTGGTTTGGAAGAAAGCACAACTAATGTTAGAAGGCAAAATGGCAGGCTGAAAGGGAGCCGTACACTGTCAGTTTAAAGTATAGTTTCAATATATATAGCTGATATATAGATCAGCTTAAGTCAGTCTAAATTCCAGCTGCTTCTGCAGAGGGAGTCCTGCACAATCCTCCTTCTTTCCTCCAAATGGTGTGCTGCAACTGGTAATATAAAAAAATAAAAATTTATCCCAATCACATCCTTGATCCATCTGACTATTTGCTCATATTAACACTACAGTTGCCTCAAGGCAAAGTGGAGAGGAGGCATAGGAAAAGGCAGCATAAGATTGGCTTGGGCTGATGATAGATCTGTGCTCTTGGTCTGAAAGTCCTGGTGAGTCTCAGTTATAAATTATTTAGAAGAGAGACTGGCTAGGAAGACATGGAGTGGTAACACAATGGAAGGAAGAAGCCACCGGGACAGTACTGAGCAGTTAAAATGGCTGTATGCAAAGAAGAGAAGATGCTAAAAACATCTAAGAGGCAAAATCAAGCATTTAAAAGTCACAAAAAGAGAGTATTTATGTTGTCTTTGTGTTTAATTCAGTGTCCATGGACACACCTGCTGATGCAGTCTTTAATTACATGATCAAGTTGGGCATTTTTCCTACTCCTCACAAGCAGCTACCCTGTCCCTCATGACCCCAGCTGAGCAGAGCAGTGTCTGTGACCTGGGGCTTACTTCACCTCCTTGTATCATGAATGACAAAGTCCAGTGCTCAGCAGTCCTGCTGGAAGCTTCAGGCTTCCATCTCACATCCTTCATGTGCATCTCCATCATGGGCCTCCAGCACATTCCATACTGAGTTTTTATGAACCCAGTGTTACACCCATTGTTTCATTAACCCTGTGTTTATGGCTCCGAAACAAAACGTTTTTCGTCCTCTTTTGTCTCAGAGCTGCACCTGCAGTGTGCCATGCATGTGCAGAATATGTTAAGCTTACTTTTAAATGGTAGTACATGATTCAAGTTTCTCTTGGAATAAGACGAAACTATATAGAAGGATAAAAGTAAATTAGAATAAAATGCCTTCCGAGAAAAGCAGGCGAAGATCAGAATATGTTTTGTAATTAATGAAATATAAAGCTCCCAGGTCTTATTGGTTATCTTTTTAATGATTTGTTTTAAAATATTAAATGGAGAAATTAGGTTGTGCAGAAATACACAGACACATACTAAACCACATTATGGATCCATTCTTTAAAAGAGAGGGTTGAAAAAAAGCAGTTTACCCAGCCCTGTGAGAAATAAGATGCAGGCAGATGATGTCATACTGTCTAGACTGGAATGAAATATGTATTTAAAAAAAATCTTAGCTAACTTATTTAAATAAAATATTTTGAAAGTCTAAGAAATCATGAGTGCTAGCTGATGATCTTAGATTTTGCTTTGATCATATCTATGGTTTCTGGTGTCTTTTCATAATATTTTATGAAAACTATATTTTCTCCCTTTAAACATACCTATAGAGAACTGCATGCTCATAAGAAGATATGACTGATTCTTCTGGGTTATCCAGTTCAGTCCCTTGCTTTTGCAGCCAGGATGTCATACAATTCCTTTCATGTACTGATCAAACTCCTTCTTACAACTAGTTAGGGATTTTTTTACTTCCCATGCTCCATTTGGAGGCTGTTCCAGTTTTCTGATTTCTTTTTGCTTAAATATGTTCATGGCCTGCTTTTATTACTTTGTTTTTGGACTACTTGAGCTGTTGTACTTAAGCTTCAATGTAAGTGTTTACTGATTCAGTATGGAGCAGTCCTGCTCACTGCTAGACTTAAAAAGCAAAGGTTTTGCTGGACAGAGGCCAGGTCTGGTGATGACTCCCAAGTTCTTGTGGAGGATAGATGATGGTGTAGAGTTAGGCACAATAGGTTTCTGGTCATGCCCCACATTTATGGATGAATAACCTTAAACCAGACTTCACTATTGACCTTCAGAGTGTAAATGGTATGTCAAGAGCCTTACCCACATTTCTCTTTTGGGAGGTTTGACCATCCAGTGCACAGTGCTCCACGGAGTTTTTGCAGACTCATTTTCATTTGGCTTAGTTCTGCTTTCTCACTATAAATAGTTCCAGTAAGACAGAAGGAATCTTTGTTTATAGTTCGAAAAAAAGTCCTGTTTCCCCTTTGGATTAAATTTCAGTTGGTGAGAGTTGAGTTCTTAACAATTGCACAGATGCAATATTCTTAGCATTAGTCTTTCAAATAGGAGGTAGCCATTATGCTCTAAGCAAAGTTATTTTCATGTCAGACTATCTAAAACTCTTAATCAGGAATGCATTGGATTTCATGTTGCTTTGGCACTCTGTTAGGGATATGTACTTCGTTTGGGAAGCCAGAAATTACTAACTTTTGACTCTAAGCACATTTTCTTGTTTTAAAATCACTGGTAAAGGGAACATGTATTTTTTATTTGTGATCCTTGAAGTATAGTGTAAATAGAGGACAGGAAATTCAAGTGGTTGGCATTTTTATGTTTCAAGAATTTATTTCAAATAGCTTTCAAAAAGCTACCAATGGTACCAAGGATACCAATGCTGGCATACACTCACCCTGAGTACTGTGTGCCTTTCTGGGCCCTGGAATTTAAGAAAAATGTGAAGGTTCTCGAGTGTGTCCAGAAGAGGGCAACAAAGCTGGAACCTATGTCCTGTGAGGGGCATCTGAAAACTTTGGGTTTGTTTGGTTTAGAGAAGAGGAGGTTGAAGAGTGACCTTTCTACAGCTTCCTAAGGAGACAACATGAGGAGAGAGGTTCTCAGCTCTTCTCCTGGGTACCCAGTGACAGGATACATGGGAATGGTTTAAAACTGGACCAGCAAAGGTTCAGACTAGATATAAAGGAACATCTCTTTACTGAGAGAATGGTCAAACGTTGGAACAGGCTCCTTGTAGAGGTGATCCAATGCTCCAAGCCTTTTCGTGTTTAAGAGGTATTTTGACAATAACCTGCTTGAACTTTTAGTCAGCCCTGAATTGGTCAGGCAGTTGGGCTAGATGATCATTTTAGGTTCCTTTCAAGTGAAATATTCTATCCATTCACAATGCTTTCAGTTTTCTATTTCTGTTCTTTTTCAAAAACCAAGGAGTAAAGTCATGATATTGAAGCTTTATGTCATTTGCAACTTTAAAGTCATAGCCCCCTATGTGTGAAATATTTTAAGCAACTTTATACATTACTATGTTATACACGTAGTTCGTGTTTACCTAAAGTGGAATTATTGCATTTTTTATTTATAAAAAATAATTCTTTGCATATTATTTGTCATTATTTTTCTGTTGGAAATTTAACATGGATGAATAAGATAAAGTTCTATTTATCAGATATTTTTAAATACCACAATAAGTAGTATCTACTATGACAATGCTATAATACTACCACGAGAAGCAGTATTTGAAACAGTAAAATTCCACAGTGAATGAAGCAGCTGGAACTGTAACTCATATCAGCTGCCCAACACCAAACACTCGTTTCAGCTTTCTCCTGGGGCCATTGACATTTGCCTTGCCTGCAGAATGACTGTGCATGTTATCTGCAAGGCATTAATCCATTAGTAATGAGCTACCTTTAATCCTAGTGTAGATATCCTCTTCCTGGGAAAGGGTGTGTGTCACAGCATCAAGATTTCTGTATAGCTATGTGGGCAAATAACTTCCCTCATTGGATTTGTGCCATTTAACCTAGCGGGACTGCGGTTTCACATTTGAGTGTTTGTAGGAGTCAGCTCTGAGTCATGTTTGTCCTGCCAACCTGGGCATGGAAGGGATTCAAAATGTATGTAGGGGAATAGATTGTCAGCATGTGTGTGTGCTAAAAGGTTAGGGCTGGGAAGGAGCCTGGAGTCCTTAGCACTAACTGTTCATCAATCTGGAATGCTTATGCTGGCTTGAACGAATGCAGCAATGCACTCGGAAGTGTTGTTTACATTGCTGTTGTTAAAGAAAAAAAACAGAAAAAAACCCCACCAGATATTTTTTTATTAAAAAAATGAATTATAGATCTGGAAAAAATATAATAATTATATGTCTTGGCTGTGTCTGATCTGTTTTCCTGGGATGCTTCAGATGCTTTTTGATTTCAAATTTCTTTTTCTATGTGCTGTTGCTATGGTAAGAATCAGCACATGAGGGAGAGGTATCATAGCAAATAATGTCATAAGATATAACCTATAAGAGCTTTGTATTTCATGGGGGAGCATAGGGCTCATAGTTTGGAGTTATTACTGAATCCCTATCGAAACAATTTCAAACCGTGGGTGGCATCTCATTATTCAGGGATTGTTTTTACATGACCAAAGCAAATCAAGAAAGTCAATATTTTTATCAATTAGATTATATTAACTACAAATTAATTCTTACCTCCTTTAGAAAATATTAGGTCTTCCATAAATCAAGAGGGGAAAATAAAATAAAATAAAAGAGCCAAAAGGAAATATGATAGGGCAATAGAGATGAAGCTAAGAAAATCAAAATCAGAGATTTTCAGCTTTTGCGGGAAGTGGGGGGGGGGGGGGG
>WBMY01004607.1:624894-635329 GCA_013397315.1 Donacobius atricapilla
AAAAAAAAAAAAAAAAGAAGCAGTTGATCAGAATCAAAAAGTGCAAAGGAGGCTAAAACCTAAAATGTGACAGCTTAGTGATATTTTCATGGCATCTTGTTTCCATGGCCAGAAATTCAAGGACTTATATCACTTGATGAATTTGACTTTCTGACCAACCAAGAATAAGGAGAGGCCCTTTTCCCTTATGTAGGGGGACTATGGGAATCTGATGGCAAACAGCATCATGGAAAATCTAGTCCAGCCAGAGAAATGAATGGGAGTAAATACATTTCAAATCACTTGCGGGAAAAATTGTTACTTCAAGTGCAAGTTTGACTTGAGAGGTTTGACTAACACTGGAAAAGCCTTTTGCTCAGACTTTTCCATAGGAAGCAAGTTTTTCTGCCAGAACAGGGTGAAAAAAAACAGGTGGAGGTGGGCATGGAGTGTTCATCTCTGAGGTATTTTTTCTGTTGGAATGAGTTTCTGAAAGAAAGTATTCAATCTTGTGCCCCAGCACCACAGGAGCAGGATGTGGCAGAATGTTGTCATAGCACTGCATGATCAGTATAAGAAGTATTTGTAGCTGAAACCACAGCTACACATATTTTTGGGCAGCCAAAAGTTCCTGGGATCTTATCTGTAGCTGTAACAGAGAGCTTGATGAAATACAAGACTTGAAAATAATAAGAAAAAAAAGGCACTAAATATTTTGAGTGTAATACAACTATATGCCAGCAGGCAGTGGGGACTAACAGAATGAGTCTCATTAAGTTGTCATATGTGTATTCATACAGAGAGATATATGGAAAAAATACAAGAACTTACAATTTATGTGACATTATAAGCAGAAAACAGTGCTTGTTAAAAAAACTAAAGTGATTATTTTTTATGTCAGATGACCTAAAGATTGGATGAAGAAAACTAAAAAGTGCTGTCAGGTGACTCTGAAGAGATTCTACTTATTTTTTAGGCACACTCTTAACCAGCATCAATTTTGAAGTTACTGATTTTTGATAATCCTTAGAAGGTGCCAAGTGAACCGTCCTCTGTTAAAGCTCTGTCACTTTTTTGCAGTACAACTTATTGCAGGCTACAGAGCTGGACTACAGACTAGAATAATCTCTAAGAAAAAGGCTAAGATCTTGGTACAATAGCTCTCAAACAGAAACAGTAGAAGGAGATGCAGAGGGATCACTCAAAAAACCTAGTTGCCTTATTCTAGTTCATTATTATTGTTATTTACACATGCTGCTGCAAATTATACCTAGACTGAGTTAGTATAATTTGAGACCTGCCCTGGCCTCAACTATTTGTTGTGTAATAAACATCATTATCTGCAGTGTACCTCCTTTCCGTTGGCATACGAATACAGTTGTGTATAGAAGCATGTAGGAGACACTTTGATGTGTTTTCATTATCAGTTCTTTCAAGGAGAGATACTATCCTGGCTGGACTCCTACAGAGTCCCTCCAACGCTTGAAGAACATTTTCTGCTGGTTGGAGTGAAGGTTGTGTAGTCATATTCACATGAACTGAGGACTTAATGAATAAGACTGTCTCATACAGTTGCTTAAAGAATTTTTTCCTCCTGAGCTTGCTCTTGTGAGATTTATTATGAGAAAGACTAAAGACTATTCCAGGTCAGTATTTGCCAAGTGCTTAGTTACAACTGAGATTTTTTTGCAATCTGCTATCTGCCTAGATATTCCCAGTTTTCACAAAACTCAACCTCAAGAAATGCACATATGCATGTAGTTACTGTTTTCTTTTTTCCTCTGTAATGATATTTCATGGAATGCACTTGTGTATTCCATGTAGAGAATCAAGTTTGAATGTCCTTATTCAAGGCCCAGTGTAGTTACAGTCTTCTGTGGTTTTGATTTTCACTGTAAAACTTCTCACATACAGCTTTACTGGTGTTTTATTATGGGTCATGGTAGTCTGCTAGTCTCATCTGTTTCTGCCTAATCTCATCTGAAAATTTTAAAGTAATATTGAGTTTCCTTTTTACTGAAAGTTTAAACTACAGGATAAAATATAAAACATTACTAAGATATTGCCATTCAATGTGATTCAGCCTAGCAGTTATATTTCCTTCAAAATACACTCCAGTAGCTAACATTCAGAAGCACTGAGGATTCTGACTCTGGGTAAGCTCAGTGTTGAAATCCCTCTTATTTATTTCACCATTTTGAACACTTTAACATATTCTACCACAAGGTCTCTCGCTGCACAGAAATATTTTAAATAGTTCTGTTAGAGCGAGTTCAAAGGATGATCTCTCTGACATGCATTCTTCAAAGCAAGACTACATTTCTCTGCAACAAAAAAAATGTCTTACCTCTCCCCCTTCCTACTGTGAGTTGTGCCAGAGCTGTCATTTTTTCAGTAGGGACTGTTTATAAAAAGGACCTATATTCTGCTGTTCAGCACAGTAGAAACTGTTGAGTTTTCCGTTTCAGTGTATAAATATTGATTTTTGTACCTCACCAGCTTTGTTAGTTAACTCAGAGGTTATAGAATTTTTTGTTGAATGAATGTCTTTAAGGAAATAAATATAGCACCCTCCTGGAGACTGAGTGCTTGTTTCAGGAAGTGACTGTTTAATCCCAGCAGCTAACTATGGTCTGCTTGGGGTATTCTTTCTTGGATCTGATGGGGTTTGTTGCTTGAGAAAGCCCTTGTCAAAAATGACCACAGATGGCTGTTTATGTGCAAGCTATGCAAAATTTACATGTAGATTCAAGTTAGTCATCAAAGCTCTTGATTCTTGTTAGATGTGTATAGCTGTCCTTGATGTAGTCCCTATAGCAGTTTGCTTAATTCTTTCAAGATATCTTCAGATTAAACATAAGTATTATTCCTCATTAGAAAGCACTTGATTTTGCAGGACCCTCTTGATTTCACATTTCTGTTTTCAGTACTTCAAGAAGTTAAGAACAGAGGATAATTTAGAACTGGGAATGGTCCCATGCTTTGATGCAGTGAAAGTGCTCTTCATAAAAAGACTTTATAGCTAGTTATCCATGGAAAAACTGCACTTTGAACCTCAGGCTCATGCTGTGGGATTTGATTCCTGGAAGTCATATTTGTGGCTCAGTGACCAACCTTTGCTCCCCTTCCTGTGAACCTGACTTCAGAACTCCAGCCAATTGGAAAGCGCTTCTGTAACCAGAATGAGGCTTGCAAAGATTACAGATAGAGGATACTTGGCAATGTGAAAAATCATCCTCACTGGTGTATATTTCAGCACTTCTCTGAAAGCTCAGTTTTGCAGGTTGTTGTGCATTGCTTAAGCCACCATGAATTCCTCATGAAACCAGTGGACCAAACCCTCAGCTTCATATATCAGGGAAACTATTGCTGTCTCAAAGAGATGCTTGATTACTACACAAAAAAAGACAAATCAAGCTTGGAGATGGTCTGAATTTTCAGGTCTGTATATTTTAAATCTTGAGTTCTACCCAATGCTTTTTAGTACTAGAAAAACTTTCTGATCAAATAGATTTGTGGGTGGTTTTGATGCATCGATTAGGAAGTTCCCTTATTTTTTTTCTTTTCAGAGAGCATTTTTTTTTCCACATAAACATTGTATGTCTCATTCCTCCTCCATTGATTAGTAAGATGTGAAAAGCCACCTGTGACTTACCATCATTTCTTCTTTCAAGTACCTTCAGATGACATTTGATGAGTAGCACCAGTTGTGCAGTATAAACAGGTGGCAACATTTCAGTTACTCTGTGCAGGTAGTCTCTGCCTCAGATGATGAATTGAAGACTTGATGGTGTTCCCCAGCAAATAGGAGGAACAGATCTTCATTGTATTGAGGAGATCGTGGAAAAAAACTGAGGAAGAATGAACACAGCAGTTGACATAACTCAGTAACACCTGCTTTTGTCCAAAATTCCACAAGTTTGGCAAACACAAACAAGAGCAAGGAAGGAATGGGACATGAAAGGGTAGCAAGTGCTCTTGTGTTTGCACTTGTCCTCATCCTTCAGTCTTCCAGAGAGCCTCGCAAAGTGCTCCCCACAGAGCAAGGTTTTTAACCCTCTGAGCCCTAACAGCTCACCCTTAGGGTTTCCCACCGTCTTGCCTACATGGAGAATCACAGCTCAAGGCTTTTTGTCAGGAGGCTTTTTGTTCATTAATGAATCAGAATTTCAGTCTTGAAAGAAGGCATGCCCTGCTCAGAATCACTACTTTCTAAATGTTTTTCCTTTCATATTTTGAAGCTATTCAGCAGGGCAGCCACTCCTAGCTCTCTCCTTCCTCTGCCAGGCTTTCATTCCTTCCTGTTTCATCAACAGCATGAAGGAGGTAATTCACACTTACCTGCAATGCCTGAATGGCACAACTGCAGATTTGGTTTGGGGCAGCAATCTGACTCTAGTTGTGCAAGCCTGTCTTCACAGGTGCAGTGGTGACAATTTTATCTGCCTCTTAGTGTATAGGTAGGAGCAAATGTTCTTCTTATGCTGTTTATTTAGTTAGAATCTGAGTATTGAATCTTGTTGTTGGAATTGTACCAGAAAGAAAGCTCAACTTTTCACAGCTCTTTTACAGTTTAATGTCCTGCAGTTTCTTTGGTCACTGAAATTCTCAACTTTACTATAAGGAAAAAAACACCTTGCAAGCTGTCTCCATAAAGATATTGCCTCTCCATAACTGTCTTCCTAACCCTTTAAGCCTCTCCCAGCCCAAATTCCTGTCAAATTCATAGGAATACACAAAATCTAGGACAACAACTTAAAACAATTACCCAGATCAGTCTGTGTTTGAATAATGCAATAGTTGTATAAATATTGGAGTTAGGACTCCACAGTTCTATTTGCATTATTTCTGGTAACTAATCCTTCAAGAAGCCAGAGGGTTCATAAGTGAGAACTGCTGATAGCTTACATAACCTTGTTTTGATGTTTGTTTTCATTGTGAATCCTTGCCTGGATGTAGACAGAAAAAAAATGCAGCTAACATTCCATTCACTACATATTAATTTTTAAAAATTTTTATTTGTCTTTTATGGGTAGCTCAGCTAGCAAAGAAGCTACATCTGCATATATTATTTCAGATAACTTTCTATTTTTAAGGTAGGGGCTGCGTAAAAATTATTTGCATAATGACTGTGGTGGTATGGCAGTACTACACAAATCTTGTCAATAGAACTGTCAATAGAACTAGGATGGAGAAAAACAATTGAGAGCACATTAGCACTCCAAAGTCTATCCTGTTAGTTCCACAAGAAGATACTTACTGAGATGACAAACACTGGGAAAGGTTTTCCTTGCTGCAGATAGACTGCAGCTTTTCATTCCCATTTTAAAACAATATTTGCAATTAAATGTCTAATCAATAAGTATATAGACATAAAGCAGATTTACTGATAACTGTTTGCTTAGGCATGAGTGCAACCCAATCTCTTTCTTTCCAGAGTCTTTGCTTCCTATTGCTCAACATCCATTTCCTGCTATGTATTGGTGCTCGACATCTCAGGGAATTGGGGGGGAAAGACTTTGAGAAAGAGAGCACTTTTCTCCTTTAAAAAAAAAAGACGCAAATGTTAAAAATCTTAACCCAAACTTAAGGCTTAAAAATTAGTTTGGGACATGGGGCACTGACAAATGCTACAGCTTTCCATACCCTTGCTTTTGCCCTCTGCTCCTCCCAGGTAAAGACAGAGTTCCTAGCAGTGTTTTCACAAAGGAAGTGCCATGAGCAGTCAAGCTGCTATTCTGAAACTGGTGTCCAAGCAGCAATATTCTTAGCTAGTTTTGAATCTTCTGATACAAAATACACTGCTTGCTTTGATTAACATAATGTCTACAGGAATCGGTGTGAATCTGTGTTGAACATAACCTGTATGAGAAATTCTTATATTTGCCCCTTTAGGATGACCTAAAAAAAGACCTGCACAGGACCTAGTCTCCCAAAGGCACCAAATGTCCACAATGTTTTCTGTGAATCTTCACATGAATGCCTTTGAAGATCTCAGTCTTGCCTTTTGATAAGCCAACCTGAAATGATGTACCCTAAGCCTTGAAGCAACTACTGAACTGAAATATTATTTTGCGAATCGACATCTATCACAACAAGGCTTCTTTTAGTCTCAATCAGATATGCATTTTAGGATGAGATGCCTCTTCAGAGAACCATTGACTATAAATACAGTGCATTTCCCTTTAAGCTCTTGAACAGCTCCCTTAAGCCCACTTGTTAGTCAATGTAGAGAGCTGGGAATTTCCAGAGGGCCACTCAGTTACTAGATGGATCAAGGTACCCTCAGTTTTAAGAGGACAATAGCCTCCTAGTAAATGAAGTGTTTTTCTGTAGGAACATAAACATTGTTGCAAGGATTGTAATGGTTGTCAGCTATGGTCTTACAGACCCCCAGGCATCCCTCCTTAGGGATCAGTGAAAGGTCATTAACAATAACAATTCACTGTTAAAAATTTTAATTTTGCTATCTAGGCATTTATGCATTCATCATAAAATTATTGGGGAATATAAATGGAAAAAAAACCCTGAACAACACAGAGGGCAGCTTTGTCACAGCCAAATGATTTTAGCATGACAGATTATGATGCAATCAAAGATATTCCTTAAGTATCCCAAAATCATAGAGTTTTTTTGTCGATACATCTAGAAACAGTAGTTATCTTGCACCACTTCGAGCTCCATTTTCCATGTTACTGTATTTTCATGAGACTCACTGAAGCTTCATTTCTCCTAAAAGCAATCAGCCTGAAATAGGTCTGTGTTTCTGAGTCAGTTTTTCCAGTCTTATATTTATGAGTGTGAAAGGGGAGGTTTGAAGTGTGGTGCTGTTGTTGTCCATGTGCCTGTATGTGATGTCTGCTTGCCCAGTAGGTAAAGAGTGAGACCTTGCAAGAGTCCAATTCTTTGAGCTCTTTCTGTTCACACTAATGGCAAAGAACAGAAGTAGGAAACCGTGTAAAAAGACAGAGGTAGCTCACCTCCGAAGACCACAGCCAGTGAAAGCTACAGGGACATTTACACAGATGTTGGGAGATTTTGTGTTGAGGGCATACTGGCAGAGAGGGCATCACTGATTCATCTTTATTTACTTCCCAGCAGCATTTGAAAAATATGTCCCTTTCTCCTACTTGTATTCATTCAGATCTGTGCAAATTACCCTGCCTGAGGTTCTCATGACTAACCAAGAGGGACAATTTACATTAGCAACTTCATAGAGAGCTGTGTTGGTAGAGTGGTGCAGGCAGTTGAATAAGAAGAGATCACACAAAAGGGTTTTGTTCAGAAAAGGAAAATCTACAAAGGAAAATAAATCACCACCCCAATAGGTAGTATAACCTGAAGTGAAAATTGTGATTGTGCAACACTGGGTGTTTAAACATTTCATTAGAAACACAGATTTACTCAGAAAAAAAACATTCTAATGCTCAATTTACAGCTGCCTACTTTTTTTTCTTTTTTTTTTTTTTTTCAAATGAAGATCAAAAAACCCCAAGCCTTTCTTCTGAATTTATTAGTTTGTGGTGAATTTTGCCAAGGCAGACCCACAAGCGCTTTTTCTAGGTGCTCTGGAGGGGGCATGCCCAGACCTAATATCTGCAGTGTTTGAGTATGGCAAGTGCTAATTTTGAAAAGGTCTGTGATTTTTCTTTTCCTCTTTTCTTCTTCAGGAACATGAAAACATTTCTGATCTGATTGTCATTGTCTTAAGACAATGTCTAGTAACTGCAAAACAGGCGATGTTTGATGTGGTAGTTTGAGTCAGCTTTGTTTAGTTGTACAAAAATAAATAAAGACTTCAAATTTGTATCTTTTCTTATTAGCACATGAAAATTCCATTCAAATTATGCAAAAAGACCATACTGCCTTGTCCATAAAATGCTCTTAGGGCATGGTAATATGATAATAACCAAACACCATGGAGTAATCTTGTTGGTTTTTTTATAAAATCTTATTATTAATGTGAGTAAAAGTATGTGGAAAAAGATGAGAGATGAGATTGCTCATTTGGAACATCTTCTCTTCAGGTTATTAATCTCTTCCCTTAAATGTTGATCAGGTACTCTGAGTTCCTCAGTGAAATCATTTCTGGGAGTAAGTCTGCATTATCTGTGATCAGTATGACTTGATAGAGGCAAGGAGAATGATGCAAATCTTTGAATTTTCTTAAATCTCTCTGTCATTCTCTGTTGTCATTTTGGTGGTGACTTTTTTCACCTCTCTGTTTGCCATCAGGTAGGCTTGAATTTTGAGCAAGTTGTTAATCAGTCTAGGGTATGTGCATGCATGTGTGTCAGATTTCAAGTGCATGTCCTGGTTTAGGGCAAATTTGTGAGGAAACCTCTGAATGGGGCTCCTCTGGAAAAGTAAACTTAAACGGCCTCTTTCCTACAACTGGTCTGGAAAAAATTTCCTTGGAGAAAAGTGGAAAAAGCTATTTATTTAACAAACAAAATGCCCACGAGCACACAGAATAAATAATATGAAACAATAAAACCTTTCATTCTGAAGTGAGGTGGCAAATTGAGAAAAGTCCTTGCCATGGGTGCAGCTTGTTTTTCTCAATTTTTTATCAATTTCTCCGGTGCTGGAGAAAAATTTCGTCCTGGGCCCCAGAGGGGAGAGGGATGATCTCTCAGTTCTTTTCTGGGTTTTCAGTCTGGAGCAGGTTTAAACCGTCCCAAGAAAAAGGAAAAAAAAAAACAGTCCAGGGAACTTCTTTGCCCTAGCTAGCTAAAACTAACTGAAAAGCACAGGAAAGCTCTGTCCTGCAGCAGTCTGTCTGAGCCTCAGCCGAACACACCATCCAGGAGAAGAATGCAGAGGAGTAAAATAGTTTTTCAAAACAAACTGTGCACTCTGAGAATCAGTCTTAAAGATCCAGAACACAATATACAGAACAGAAAATTGGGGATTCAAGCATCATAAAGTCACTCTAGGACAGTGGATGTGGTCAGTTTTTCAAAGGAGCTTAAGACCTAAAACTCTTTCACGTGCCTCAGGCTAAGATCAGGGCTCACTCTGGTGAGCTATTATAAAAAGATGGACATAAAAGTAAGGAGTGAAACTCAAGTATCACATGGCATGAAATCATGTTCCATAGATTGATTCTGCAGAACCAGACCCAGGAAAGCCTTCAGGAGGTAGATACTTTGCTCCAGGATAGCCCTTTAACAACCCATTAGATTTTCATCAAAGTGATTTCTGTTAGCTATTAAATCAGTGAACTCTTCTTGGCCAATATCCCTTCTCAGTTCTCAGAAGTCTCTCTGGAGCATCAATATATAATGCTAGAATTAACAGGGAACAGTGAAGTCAGAGTTCATGAGGCTCAGTTCTCTATCCCAGTGTTTACTGATTATGAGATAGGATCTCTTTGAGGTAATTTATTTCCCCTGAAATTTTCTGAAATCTCCGTATTTGTGAGATAATTCTCTGTCTCTATCCTACAAAAATGTTTGGATGGCTGTGCTGCTAAACTGAAGTGCTAACAGGTAAAAAAAATATGTATAGTGATCTCTGCCAGGTGTTGATTCTTACATAGGAAGGAATTCCATATTCAGGTTCAAGCCTGAAACTAGGCTGCTGGTCTTCAGCATTTGTGGCAGCAATTCTAAGCTTTTGGGTGACATCAGCAGTATGCGAACATCTTGAATAATGAACCCACCTGTTCATCCATCATTCAAAACTCCCTGATCTTGAGCAAATCCTACTCTAGTTTTGGCTCTAGAGTCTCCTCTGAAACCTATGTCTGTTTGGTATGTAAGTATGAACAAAGTCAATGAGCATCTTAAGGGATGAGATTTTTCTTTCCTCTTTGGAATTGATTTCACCCGAAGGGAAGGCTCACTATAGACCAAAAAATTAATACAAGTATTTCAATCAAGTGAGGCACTTCAGTCAGCAGTTCCAAGATTCACTGAGTTAAGGTCATTGACAATACTAATTAACATTAGAGCATTAAATCTTTCCACCTGTAGAGAAGTTCTTCATGATTTATGTTTTGAGATTTCAAGAAATCTTTGGAAGTGAATTATGATAGTGGCAGTGCTTCTGCTTCTTTAGTGGTAGGAAGGTGCATCAGGGCTATCTCATAAATAACAAGAGATGGTTTCATGGTTCATATCCTGAAATTTAACAGATGTGATTACTGGTCTGGGCTCTACTCTTGTCACAGGTTGTTTTTTGTGTGAGCACCATATCTTAGTTTTCTAGCAATAAAACAGAAACTGGCATTTTCTTGACTGAAAGGGTTATCAAGCACTTGGGAACAGGCTGCCCAGGGAAGTTCTTGAGTCACCATCCCTGGAGATATTTAAAAGTCATGTAATTGTGACACTGAGGGACATTGTTAAGGGATGGACTTGGCAGTATTACTTTAATGGCTGTATTCCATCACCGTAAGGGTTTTTTCCAACCTAAATATTTCTATGATTCTATGATGTATTGGGGGGGG
>WBMY01004607.1:635349-695426 GCA_013397315.1 Donacobius atricapilla
TGGTGGCTTAAATTATGTGTTTTAAAGTCGTTATCAAAATCTATTTAAGTATTCATAGTAAGTTTAAGAAACTGACTGGGGAAATTAACGAGGAAAGAGTCCTTAGTTCTACATTAACATGGTATAGTTTATCTTCCAACATATTCAGCACAATCTTTTAAAGTAGTAAATTGTGTTCAGAAGATTATTGCTCAATCATTATTATTCAGCATTATTTAAATAAATTCATGTTGGCTCTCAATTGATGCTTTCCCACTTTATTTTCATTTTGGGTCATAAGAACCATGAATTTTTTCTGCCTGGTAAAACAAATGTAATAAAAAAAATAACACCTACTTCACATAGTTGCATGACATTACCTATAAGGGCTTCTATTTGTTCTTTCGTAGCATTTTGTAAAAAGAAAATTTATTGTAAATTTAAGGCTGATGAATACTTTTGCACTTTGAGACAGTGCACATACATAAAGTTAGAAGTTTTGAAACTTTTTTCAAGAGAAGGGTTAAAGCTTTTGTCTTGAAGTCTTTGAAGGGTAATATGGATCATAAAGGAGAACACAGCTGAGCAGATATCTGGTTAAATATGTTTTGAAGTGACCTATAGAAGATATACATTTTGATCCTTTGTTTGTTTGGGTAGATAGGGTTTTTTTGGGTTTTTTTCTGCTTTTCATCAGAACATTAAACTTTCACATGTTCAGTCATGTATAATTGAGGTAGTTCAGGTTTGTCAGGTGCCAAAGCTGCCTATCCAGCCCTGAGCTGTCAGTCAAGTTGATGAGTGTGTGTCCTGTTGACTGCTTCTGTAAAAAGAAAGGTGGCAATGGAAATCATGGGTTTTTTTCACTAAGTAACATTAAGAATATTTCATTGGCTTGAATAACATTTTTCCTGCTCATAAACTAATTTTTAGCATCCAAGAAGAGTCTAATTTGACTGAATATAAATGTAAGTTGGATTTTTCTCTTCCCAAACTAACCCTTCCACAATTCTGCATCAAGGGCTTTCTCTCCCATCTTCTGTACCACTATTTCTTAAAAATACTGACTTTCTTTTTGTAGTCCAGCTAGGTATTATTCTGTCCTGAACTTATGTCCCTACTCTGTTCTAAGGAGAATTACCTGTTCTTCATAATTACATTTCCCAAAACATTAGTTACAGAGTATATTAGGACACCACTTTAACCATGAATAATTCATGCCAGCATGTTTTCTTTCATTTTACATTTGACTCAGTAGAACAATTCAGTAATAGGGATGCTAAGACTTGATTTTACTGACAGTTCAAGAAGAGCTATTGGATGTGGATTTTAGGGTACTTAAGAGCATTCAGTTTTATCTAACTTCTGGTCAGGTATCACACCTGTATCTGGTCAGGTTTCACAACCTGTATCCTTACTCCATTAGTCTTGTGCTACCAACTACCATTCCAGTGACTCCAAAGAAGTTTTGCACCATACAACAGGTTAATATAATAGGATGTCAGGTCCAACTAAGTATGATATTTGAGATGAAGTGTAGAGACCTAGAGTGTCTTCAACTTCAAAGATTTTTTTATTTTATTTTTATGTGTAATAATGCCTTTATTGTTTTACTGGATATAGTAACAGTATCCATTTGTAGGTTAAGAATCAGCTTTTGCAGATTTAGGCTGAATGATTCATCCTGGAAAGTGTATTTTAGATGAACCATAGAGTGGAACAGAGTGATGATAAATGAGCTAATGCACTAGCCTTTTTCATTGGCTAGTTATAATAATACCTGTGTTGGTCTGCATTGGCTCTCATAACAAATGCAGCCAGACAGGGTTACTGTTTTCATGTGGTTTTGCTTTAATTTTCTTTCTTTTTTTCACCTTCCTGTGAGAAATACTGAAAATTTTATACTGGAGTTAAGACTTGTATGAGGAAGTTGGTATCCTGTTTGTCAAGAGTACAAAAGTTAACTATTAAACAGGTGTTTGAAGTTCTGACACAAGCTTTATCAACTCATATTTCCTGTCTGCTGTGTTCAAGTTACTACAGATGTCCTCTGCTTTAAATTATATAGAAAGCATGGTATTTTCTTGAAGGAAGCCTCTGTGAGATCTATTATTGGATAGAGCTGTAGACTGATTTAGGAGTTTCAATACCATTCTTTTTCTGAAACCTTAACATTCTGCTGAAATTAATGACCAAGTGTTAACCACAACCCCTCTTTAATCCTTCATCTCCTAACTCTATGCTTGATGTTTTTTACACTAATTTGGAGCACTTCTTCTGCTGTTCTAAGAAACTCTTAACTCATCACTGATGCATTTGAAACTCAGGAGCATTACAGTGCAGTGTAGTTAATAACAGCTTTCCATCTCATGGACTTAGTACTTTTACTGTAACCACTAGCAACTTAGTTTGCTGGGTGTACAGCATAACACAAAATCTATCTCTTTTGGTTTGTCCAGAAATTAACATTGTCAGCTGGATTGATTAGGAGCATGCAACAGTCCTTTATGTCACACATTAGAGAGTGTCCTTGGAGATCTGAAGAGTACCTTGGGAGAGAGAGGAGAACAACATTGAATTTTTTTTCCCCTCTAACTCCAATTATTCAGTGTCTTTGAATAAAGTATGTTTCAATTTTTTATGCATTTCCTATTTGTAGAACATGGAATTATAGGTTGGGTACAATCCATGTCATGGAACATTGCAGGAGAGTTGTTTTCTTTGGCTGGCTGGACTAAGTCTGGCCCATCAATCAGTGTGTTTGGGTAATGAGTGAGTTTGGGCAAGAAGTGAGTTTTGATTTGGCAGCACACACCATTTCCCAGGAAGCAGAGAGACAGTTCCTCCTCTGTAGCACAGTCACGTCCTTGCCTTGGTGCAGGCAGCATATCCCAGCACGTTTTACCAATAGCTCCTCTCTTCCCTGGTTTTCCCTAGAGCTGGAGCCTTGCCTTTGGCTCTTCTTGTTTTGGTGTGATTTCTCGCTTGCCCTTCCATCTCCCTGCCTGCGGCCACAGCAGGGCACTAACTCCTTACTAGCTTCTAAGATAAGCCATGCAGCTTATGACCCATTCTGTTCCATGAGCCACTTCCTGGAAACCTAGCTGCCCAGAGGCACATCTGGAGGAGGGATGATTCACAGGTATCACACAGAGCAAGACCTCTTCCATTTCCCTAATGGCTTTTTGCTTTTCTTTCTGAAAACAATGCTGCTGGTATTTTCAGTGAAAAACTTCTGAATGAACACTTTTTCTTGATGAATGTTCTTTTCCTCTTCTTTTGTTTTCCATCTGTCCTTCTTATATATCAGAAATACATATAAGTATGTATTCTTCTCCTTTCTCCCACAAACAAATCCCAGATCCAAAAGTCGGGCAAATATTTTCAGTCTACTTTATGTCACCATCATTTGTCTGGTTATGTGTAACGAAAGTTTATACTATGGAATATGGAAGCTTGTCATGGGCTAACTAATTTTGAACAGGAGAATCTTCTGTGGGAAAACCGATATAAAACCTGGCATGTGCAGTGACTGTTGTTAAATAATACTTTGGAATTTAGTAGTAGTAGTAATGGAATAGGAAGTGGATAAATACTTTCAATTTATAGCCCCTGATGTTTGAATTCAACTTCATTGTGACTAGCAGAAAATGGGTCATATTCACAGCACCGCTATGAAAATTTCCCTTCTCACTGTGACAAAGAGAAAATGAAAAGATGTAGGGAGGTAAGATAAACAGGAAATTTCACTTCAATGTTAGGCACCAAGAACGGTGAGGTTCTATTTTGAGGAAAAACGTTGCAAATGCTGTGGCAACTGGCATTATCTTTGAATCAGTATTCATGAAGTTTATAATTAATTAGAATGTGTTGTTACTCTCCGAGCTGAATTTTAACTCTACAGCGTTTTAGCACTCTCTTTTTTCTTTGACCTAAATCCGTCTAATTTTTTGTCTTTGTTAAAAGTACAGAACAAAACCACTATTGTGTCTTGTGCTGTGCTCAAGCAGATAAAGTTTGCATTGCTAAGCAAAGCCATATACATTTTAGTCATCCTAGAAATGTATGACCCCAACATAATTAAATGAGATGAGTGTCCACATGATGGAAATGTTAACTATTTTTGCTTAAACCCGTTTGTAAAACAGACAGTCCAATGGTGGAACAAAGGAGAGGGACAAATCTGAAAACGTAATCAGGCATAATAACGCTGAAGTTTAGAGAGGAGAAAAGCATTTCATTTGTCGATGTAAATTAAATATCCTTATGATTCAGTGTCTTCAGGAGAGTTCTTCATTTACATTGGTAATTGTTAGCATTTCTTAAGGGTGATTTAATATATATATTCAGAAGCATTTTTTTTAAACTGGTAGATGATTCAGGAGAGCATGGCTGCATTCTTGCCGATGTAATACAATCCACACTTCCTAGTCCTGTGATTTAGATTTCTATTCTAACCAGTAGAAAATAGAATACATTTAAAAATGCTTTGAAAAATAATGGAACACCCTATGTGCTAACACATTCAAGACAATTGCGCATGATATTATTGGATTCTGTTTTGTTATTTGAAAGTTAGTTCTATTCACTCTCTTAAAAATACCTGATTTTTATTAAAAACATGCTGGGTTCGTTGGGGATTTTTTTGCCATGAAAGCAATGATCTTTGAGCTATTGGTGAGGTGGGATCACCAGCTGCCTTACAAACCTTCATGCAGGCATGTCTTGCTGGTGCCTCATGGCCCCAGGTGAAAGACAGTGTCCTTGCAGCCCCGTGGGCATGTTGTCACCATGTGCCCACAGGGCTAATCCTCTAAATCAGCCCTAGGCCTGAAGTCCAATGCCAAACCAGGAAAAGACGCTGCTACCTGCTAAGAAATGGGGTGGCCACCAATTCTTTTTAGTATGGCTGAAGAGCTGGGATTCTAGGACAAAGGCTAATATCAGTGTTTGAGTTTTTCTCATCAGGAATGTGAGCCAAACTGAACGAATAAAACTACATAGAAGGAATTTTAAAGGCTTTGGAACAGAGCAGATCCTGCAAACTACAGTGTGTATTGCAATGTTTATTGAAGAACCTTCAGTCTACAGCATTCACATCTTTTGCAAGATGCAATACTTAGATCCATTATAAACAACAAAAAAATCACTATGTTTTGATTTTTTAAATAAGTTATTTTTTTTCTGTCTTCAAAACTTCTAAGCTTACCTACATTTTTTCAGAAAAGATTTTGCTATACTGGATCTACAATTTGCTGTCAAATGTACATACAACAATTGCCTGTAGAAATTTTCTAAGAGTAGACACTGGACAGCTACATCCTGAGTTTTGTTCACTTACTACCCTCCTACAGATAAACCTGTGGACAAATAAAACATCCCTGGAATGTGATGAGAATCAGAAGGCAGAATTGTGCATAAGAACAATTGCATATTCAGGATCTCACAGCAAAGAGAAGACACATGACAAGCTATAAATCCTGTTCTTGGTGTCTTTCCTTCTGCCATCTGGATCACTTTCTGTGGATTGAGATACAGAGGTAGAGAGTTCCTTTTATTTCCAGGAAAATGATTTTCCAGGCAGATTAAAGGAAGATGTAACTCCAGACTGAACCTTTTGGCTGTATGCACAAAGCATTGGTGTAGCTATACCAGAGTGAATTCCATGAGGTGGATTATTTCTGCAGGTAGGCGAAGAGAAAGGAAGATCTGCTTGCCCTATTTCAGGACTGTTTTATCACATCTTTTTTCCTCAGTGAGGAATGCGTTTATACTCATATGGCTTTAAACTGTGACCCAGATAAAGAGGTATGTGTCATATCACCATACCTAAGCCACCTAGTCTCCTTCTCATAGCTTTTGTTATTTTCTTGGATACATTCCACCTTCCTCTCCTCCATGGCATTTCTTGGGTTTAGAAATTTTAGAAGCATACTGTTTTTTGAACAACTGGGTTTCAGGTGAGCTGATGCTCAAGAAGCCTGATTTTTGATGTTGGCAGTGTTATTTCAAATGTGATTGTATATTTGTCATAAATGTATGTTATTATGCTCTATATTTTACCCTTTTTTAAAACTTTGAATTCTCTGATGCCTTTTTCATCTGGCAATTCCTTTATTTAAAATTTGTTTTCAGGCAGTCCCTGGAGTTTTTCTAGAGTTAGCCAAGCACAATCGCAGTTGACATTATTTTGTTAGTGATAGTCCTTGCTATGAATTGGAGGTTTAACTAGATGACCTCCAGGGTTTTTTACAGCCATTATTTCTATGATTCATCATGTATTAGTCATTCTTTTTACTGTGTATCACAGGTGTCCTTAACTTTATATGCTTCCTGTGACTTCTTAATGAGTTTGAGGTGGGGTGGGAAGTCATTTCCTGTGGTTCCACAACAGACTGAGATTTTGAGAGAGACACAAACTCCTGCGAGTGACAGGCAATACGACATTCAGATAGCATGTGCTATTAGTAAAAATCTGAGTTCTTCTGTAGCTGGTGCTCTGATCTTTCCTTGTGGAAGAATCACTGCACACTTGCAGTGATGGAGAGACCTCAGAAACTGAGTGTTCAGATTTATTTCAGTGGCTGTCGGAAGAGTTTCTCATTTTGTGCCCACTTCTGTGAGGGCCGAGTTTGACCAGATAGATAAGTAGCAGCGAAGAAGGAAAGAAATTACCCAGCTGGAGAGCAGGATGTAGCAGTACACAGTACATGTGGGACTTAATTCACTGGGGTTTCTCCTGTACTATGCCAGCTGCAGTGTTGACAAAGCAGTGTAGTTATTTGACATAGATCCTTGATATTTGCTTGAAAAGACATGTGCAGAACTGTAAATGTGCTACATGTGTTGCTGTATTTGTTGGGCCAAGGTGTGGTAGCTCACCAAAAACTCCAGCAGACCCTGTACCCATGCACTTTCACACAGCAAGAAATAAATAGAGTGGTGGTGAGGAATGGAAAAGTAATAATCAGTTGAGGAATGACAGAAGTTGTATAATGAGCTGAAGATAAAAAATGAATAAAATTTAAATGCGTATCTTGGCTAAGCGAGAGACAGATGGAGGAAATCTACAAATTTTGGGGGTGTGAAACCTCTCCTGGAAAATGCAGCTCTGTTGAAATCAAAATACTTTACAAAGCAGATCAACTGCAGTAGACTTTTGCTTCAAAAATATAAAAATAGAAAGAGTTCTGTGTCAGACAGAACACATTTTAATATTTCGGAATACCTCTTTTTGAATTCTTAGTTTTGAAGTGATCCTTTGGATTCATTTTTATCTATTTTGATTTATTTCTAAATAAGTGCGAACAATAAACAAATAATCAAAGGAGGCATGGAATTTTCTTTCCAAGATGATTTGAAGTGTTTCAGTTTTGATGCAATTTGGAGCAAAGCCAGAGTATAAAACCCTTGAAAATTGCTGCCATCCATTCAGTTCCCAGGGGGCCTGAGAAGGACTCTGTTCTGTGTCGCACTTCAGCTGGTATCTCTTGAGATGCAGAAGTGCCAGTAATTGCCAGTAGCTGTACTACAGCTCGTTTGCTTTGCACTCTGCATTGCAAGGGATTGAATGTGCAAGTGGTTTCAACACCCCGCTATGCCTGATGTCCAGCTGTAGTGGTACCACTTCTCCTGTCACACGGCTCTGAAAAGTAGAAGCCTTGCTTTTTCACCACATGCTACATCAAATCTCTTTCAGGATCAAAACAATTTAGGAAGGGAAGATTTTCCTATTAACACTTTCTGGGGACTATATAAGAGATTTAATAGAACTTTTCTTTCTCTGCCTTCCTTTTTCTATGAAATCTAGTATGAGATGACTGAGAAAAGTGCTGACTGGTATGTCTTGGAAGAAACAGCTCAGTTCTGCTATTGGCTATTAACTAATTTTTGTGTGCCATTGAGAGATTCTTCTTGTGTTTGTACATGGAGGGTTCTGTGATACAATCTGGTTTTTGAATGTTTACGGTATTGTTTAGTGCCAAAAAAGTTATTGTTCTTGTGGGAATTCACAGAAAAACTGTCTTGGAAAAGTGTCCACTATCATTGCCTATTTAACAGTCTATTATACATCTAGTGCATTACAGTAAGCTGGTTTGGGTTTTTAGCTTTTTTTTTTGAGACGCAAATTTCCTTGTCTTTCATTATGTCTTGTAGTAGGAGTTTTAAAGAAACGTATAGCTAGGACCTCATTTAGAATTTAAAAAATCGAAAATTTCTCAATTGAGCATGAAATCTGGAAAAAAAAAAAAAAGCCTGGTAATTTTCATCCTGTTTCTGGTCCTGCAAAGCAACCTTTGGATTCATCTAGTGTGAGGAATTTATCACAATCCATTCAGCACTTTTCTGCCCTCTTTGATGCAGAGCTGTCATTACTGTGAAATCCATGTTCAGGGGCTTTTTTCCTTTCAGGCATGCACATCGCTCCCACTGTGGATAATCAGTTATGTATGGGTAGCATGGGAAGAAGACTTTTCTGAAGTGCTTACAAAGATGTTGCTCTGCAGAGCTTCAGTAAATAGCTACTTTAGCAGTGTTTTTTAAAACTAATTTATTAGTTTGTCCTTTTTAGACATGCCAACCTTTATACTAGCAAATACAAATTGCTTCATGGTTTGAAGACATCATCTGGCATTTTCAAGTGCTACCCAAGAGCTCTGTGTGCATTCAAGATCAGCGGCCAATTTGCTTTGGGGAATGGAGGAGCTAGGTGTTCCACCCAGCTATCTTTTCAGCAGATTCCTCACTAGAAAGGAAAGTAAATTTGCCCCTGTTACAACTTTGGTTCTTGTGTTTTGTTCTCTGTGGAACCAACTTTGCACTGCACAATATGTAATGCCACTCCTGTCTGCATCTCAGATGGGAGGAGGATAGTCAGAAAGTCTGTGGATCCCATGTGTGAAATGGAGACTGATGAGTTTTTCAACAGAAATGGTTTTTTAAGAAGTGGGGGGAGAAACTTGCATTTGTGCTTTGTACCACTTTAACTGGCATTTACTGTGTTTCAAGAAAATGGTTTTTGTCATAAACCATAAAGAGAATATTTTATGGTATTAGTAGGGTTAAACATTTTGGAATTATAAAGTGCTTTTAAAATTTGAATAAACTACTTTAGGGTGGAAAAGGAAAAGAAAGATTTAGCATTTCTATATCTATTCAGGGAAGGTACTTAAGGGCTATTGTGTCTTTTACAGGTAATTAGCATAAATAACATGGAAATTTGTGAAATTCCAAAGGCCGAATTGCAAAGTCACAATTAGAGCTGCCACTGTAAATAGTACAAAAACTGGAGATCTTCAAAGTAACACATAAAGAAATTCAAATTTTTGGGCTTGTTCTTTTGGTTTGGGGTTTGGTTTGTAAATGGCAAGGACCAAGTTGGATATGAAATAAGAAGAGTTATGTACAAAAAGCATCTAATAGCTTTACAAAATGTCTCTTAAGTGAATGGCATAGGTGTATTTTGGTGTCAAACTTCATCTCTTTGTGCAAGACAAAGAGATTTCCTAATAGTAGATACAAACAAGTAGCCAGGAATCTATGCCAATCTAATGACAAAGCAGGTTATGAACTCACTTCATTTAGGACTGAGATCAGTGTAATACCAAGTGGAGGACCATCAAGGTTTATTAAGTTTATCTAACATTATCAGCCATACTTATTTGAAAAACTATACGTATTGTTGATGAAAGATGTAAAATCTGGAGCTAGTTTGCTTTCAAGTCACTCCTGTGAAAATTAGTCCTTTATGATGATTTCATATGGCTGAAGCAAATGTTTTATTAAAATGCTTAAGGATATATTTCATACAGCAGCAGGAAGTAATTTGTATTCCTGTTAAGATGCTTTTCCATTCATGAGAGAAAATGTTCTTTTTTAGTATGTAAATACTTAATTTGTACAATATATGTGTAAAAGCTTTAAGATCCTAGGAGCTCCAGTTCAATGCTTAGCTGGTACAAATATCTAAAGGACATGCAGATGAGCCCTTTGGAAACAGATAAGCAGAACAATTGTGGTTCATCGAACACAGTCATAGAGAAGGCACTCTTCAAAGTGACGGAGATACATGGCTCAATTTCCTTCTGGCCATCAGAGTGTTTATCTATTGCAGTCCACCTCACTGTGAGCCCGAGTCTGGTCTGGCAAGGGAGGCAGAAATAGAGGGGTGGGAACGATGGACTTGCTCGAAACATAACGAACTTTAATAGTGAAAATAACAAACTGTGGAAACCACACAGTCAGAGGGGCAACATTCAAAGACCAAGGGGCATGGTGAACTTAACAATAAATGGGGGTATCTGAGGGCCAGGGTCCAATCCCAAACATGGAAAAGGAACATGACCTTATATGTGACAGGTCCTAAACCAACGGAGAACCAGAAACAGAAACATGGCCTATTATGGAATGATTCTATTAGCATTCTAACTTCTGTCCTTTCAGTATCCTGCCTCCCAGGGTCTCAGGTTGAAGCCTCCTGCATAAGCCACCAAGGCTAAACCACCACTCATACCAGCCAGTTCGGTTGCCACATTTATCAGAACGTAGCTGTCCTGAGGTGGTCATCTGGGGTAGGAAGGACTGTTTCTTGTCATGCTGGGTAGTCTCACTGCAGTCCTGGGACCTGACTCTGCTCATCTCTCAGGGTGGCAAGGCTCAGACTTGCTGTAATAAACACAGAAGTCCTAGCCCTTGATCTTCTAGTACTCAGTTCTGATCTAAAATCTCTTCACAGAGCAGACCGTGGTGACTCAGATTAACATGGTGCTTGAATGATCTTAGCCTTTTCTCAAGATGTATTTTGGTAACTCCATCAAATAGGAGCCTCAGGTAGGCAGAGGTCACACTGTTTGCAAATGTTCTGCAGTTGTGGCACTCCTGACTGATCACGATGGCTGGTTTTCAGTGCTATGCTTGTTCAGGTGTAGTCTCATAAACAACTGCAGTCACAAACGTACCTACATTTCAAGGTACAATGTGAGGATAAAGATAAATACTTAATTTGTATCTTCTAAAAAATGTAAAAAGCAATTAGTTCATGGCATTTTGACCTTCTAGGTAACACAAAAAAAAGGTGTACTCTCAGTGATTAAGGGTTCTTTTTTAACTTGGATCTTCTCTATCTTGTAGTGCTCTTTTGCATGAGTCACTTAATTCCTGCCTCGTAGGAACCTTTGTGGAGTAAGTTGAAGCTGTGTAGCAGTCCTGAAGTCCATGGATGATGGAATTTCCATTCTGGGAATCCCCTAATGAGGGTTTTTTTTCTTCTTAAAGTCTTGTACCAGGGTTTAAAAGATGAGCAAAACTTGCAGCTTCAGTCCATAAAGATGTTTATTTAATTTCTTATCTCAAGGTCTGACAGCAGACTTAGCGCGCTGAAGAAATGCAGCTACAGGAACCCAGACAGGGGATCCAAGGTAGTTTTTAAAGGTTTCTAACCTAGTTAACTCTTAAAGACTATATTTACAGTTTCGCACTAATAACTACTACCTATTCTAGACATGCAATTTCTACATCAAATCCATCCTACCAATGTCTCTGTGCCACCGTCACAGCAGAAGATGGAGTAGAATAAAAAGATGAGACATGATCCAAAATTCTCCAACTTACTCTGATCTACTTCCGCACTAAAAACCCAAAACTACAAATTTTCATCCTGTGACAAACTAAACTACTATTTATTTCAACTCTTTGTTGTTTCCGATTCATCTATGAGTGTTGGAAGTTTTTCCCATGGACTAAGGTCAAAGACAGTGCTTTTGTCTCAGACCCCTCAGGGCAGTTCAAGGGGTTTTCCACATGCCCTGGACTCCAACACATGGATAAGCAGCGAGAGCATGCTGAGAGGCTGTAATTATAGAGATACCAACTGCTTTGTTAAAAACCTTGGCTTGCCCCTGGGTTAAAGATATCTTGCCTCTTTTCTGTACCCCTAGACAAGCCAGAGCCACTGCACCGAGTAAGCAAAATCCCTTTTCAAAGCCTTGCTAGATTTTCACTGCTATTTTTGTACTAGAGAAGTCCAAAAGGAGTGCTCAGCATTCATTGATTCTATTTCTTTTCCTGCAAAACATGTGGAGAGATTTTACTATATTTCACTATGTTTATTTTGTTAATCATACAGATAGAAACACATTTCTGCCAGGGATATTTCCACCTCAATGGTCCATCTTGGAGAGTAGGGAAGTATAAATATAGATTTACTGGAATCTATGTGAGTGACACAAGTCTCTACTCCCAGGGAATATATCCCATAATGTCATATTTATTGCAGTTGGTGAGCATCATATGTACTCCAGACCTTGTACGTTGGGAAGACAGAGCCATGGTGGAGGGATGGGGAGAGGGATTAAGTAGCTTCTGCTACATTTGAAAACATGAACATCACAATAATAGTAATACAACTTGCTGATTTTATAATATGTTCAAAATAGTAGTTTTTGCTTATGTGCAGCAGTGTCCATGAATCAATGCTAATTTGTTAAAGGGTTGAAATGGCTAGAGTTTTCAGAAAAAAAAAATAGATTTTTAGTAGGCTAAAGAGTCAGCATTCTTTATGGAAACAGTAACCAGGTTTTTTTTCAAATTCTGTTAATAATGACAATACTAATTTAGTTGCAGGAGGAACTTACCATCCCTTGGATATGATGGAATTCAATTCTTATTTCACTTGCTTCTTGGTGATTATGCAGCAAAGAAAACCGTAGACATGTTGAGTTTTAGGTTTTCCGGAAGTGCTTAAAGCAGTAGTGGGTCAGATCAAGTTTGTTGACAACACCCATGTGTGTTGCAATTTACAGACCCTAGATCTATTAAACTAGTAGTTCAGAACAATTTTCTTCTTAGAAGATTAATTCTTTTGTAGATGTGTGCATTACTGATATAAATTATTAATACTAAAATAAGTGGACACATGAAATAAGTAAGGAGTTCAAACAACTCCTATTAGCAATAAAATCTTTCAAAAGAAGTAAAACATACACAAGCTAAAACTTTATTAACAGAAAGTCATAAAATTAAAATTAAATTAATTCATTAATTTTGTGATAAAAAAACTCTCCCTGATTTAACAAAATCACTTGCAAAAATTAACGAAATATATATGAGAGCCATAATTTTGCTTTAGTTTTATGAAGGGGCAATTCTTCTTCACAGGATGAGGACAATTCTTGTCTTTTTACATACAGAAGTGTCAGTTTTGGGAGCCATACAAGAGGAAAAGTGGATGAGTAGACCACGACGTACATAACACATTGCATTGCATACGGGTTCTGTTAAAATACAGTGTTTTCCACTTGACTATGGCTATTCCTCGTTTTATTGTTATGTTTACTTATTTCAGCTTGCATCATTCACACAGTCTACAAAACAGCTGTCTGTAAGGAGATTTTTTGCAAAGGCTTGATGAAGAGAAATATAGAATGACAGGGTAATATGAGAACACAATAATCCTGTTATACCCTTTTATGTGGGTGTGGCCAAGTGGTGGTATTTTTAGTTAGGGTCAGCTAGAGAATTTTTTGTCCTAAACCTTTCTGTTACAGATCACGTAGAATTTGTGGGAGTTTTGACAAGGACTATTCAGTTGTTCTGTATTAATGCAGATCATTCCTTCTAGATTTGCAGAACTGTCTTAGGCTTTGAAATCCCCTTGTCAGAAGAGCTCCAGGAGCCATGATATGATGATTTTCCCGATGCAACTTCCATTTTTCATACCATACTGTCTTAAAACAGCAGGAGAAAAAAAATCACTCTCAATGCACTCTTCATTCAGCAAGATATATCCTAACCGATCACTTTAAAAAAATGAAGCATATGACTTTTCTTACAAAACAAGGGTCAGCATCACTCCTACATTAGTTTTTAGCACTTTCTGCACGTTTCTACTGTTGTGGCAGTAAATATTTGTCCGTGTGATCTGTCATGCTACAGGTTATCTTCTCTGGCTTCTGGGATTTTAAAATTTATTGTTGTCTTCACCCATGACTCAGAGGGCAGTGGGGCCTGTGGAGTGAACAGAGCTCTTTCACAACCATCACCAGCTGTGGTGAATCGCTGAGGAGGGCAGTTCACACAATCCACCATCATCATGGGCAGGTGAATAGCAGTAATAGTGAATAGGTATTAAACAATCAATTTTTTTTCTAGTCCTGTATGGATGTTTTTTTGTTACTGAAGAATGCTGAGAAAGGCATTTCTCTGGCTGACATAGCCTGTCCTTCATTCCCAGGCAGCTTCATAGCCACTTCCGAGCTGGAGAGTTCCCATAGAGTGCAGTCCCTTTGCTTGAAAAGTTGTTTCTTTGAAAGCAATGACCCTAGATCAGCAGTGCCTAAACATGCATATTCTTGATTACAATAGACATTTCTAAGTGAGATGGTTCCCCCACTGGCTGGCTATTGCAGCAGTAGGATTTATGCTTTTCATTTCCTGACTCCAACAGCTAGGTAACATAAATAGCATTTATCTTTTTTTACTTTAAGAGCTTTTTGGAAATCTGAAATTTTGTTCTTCCATTTTAGACTGACTCTAGAATCCTACCCCTTTTTAAAATAGGTGTAAGTTTTGTTGAATTTTTTGAGGGACAAAACCTCTCAGTATGTTCTCTTGTCAATTAACATTTTTTTCTTCCAGATCATCTGGTCTTTAAGTTCCTGTGGATCAGTTGCACATTTTTTATAAGTTCTGATGGAAAAAAGCCCCCCCAAAATGATGTAATATCTTACAAGTTTTTCTTTCCTTTTAGCTGTTTGTGTGGATGTAATTTGTCAACATTTTCTAATCAATGTGCTTAGTGTATACCAGTTACAGAGCTGGAGTGGCTAGACCCATGCACGACCCATGCCAAGCTGCCCAGGATGATGCTCACTTGAGAGAGGCATCCTGTGATTGCTCTGATGTTGTAAGAACCCCTTATTCAAAGCATAATCATGGCATGGTGCTCGTTCACTTGAATGAGATGTTTTGATGACTCTGGTTCCAGTCAGGAGCAGAGTACATGGTAAATGTACCACCAGAGGCGGGTCTGGGGTTCCCTGCGGGATCTCATCTTCAGGATGGATCATCATGGCAGTTCAATTCCTACAGCGAAAATCTTGATCTTGTCTAAAAGTCTTGGAACTGCTAATCAGACTGGGATGAAGCAGTAAGAGCTGTTCTTGGTTAAACACTGCTGTCTGGCCACTGAGGAGGCCAATCCGCATTTTTCTCCCCAGGAGTATAATTGGATTGTAGGCTTTTGTAGCAAACTACAAAGTGGTCCAAATTTCCTCTCAATGAATTTCTACTAAAATTTTCATTTCAAACAACAAAAGAATATAGAACTAATAAGGCTAATCAACTACTAAGGCTACATGGTATGACCTTGCCCGTGGAGAGCAGCTGACAGCTGCTGTCCAGGAAGTTTTACTTTAACAGCAACATTGGGGATGCTGAGCTGCAGCATAACAGAGCCTCTCCAAAATCTGTGAGATCTTTTGTGTACTGAATACTGAAGTAGACTACAGCAGTAGTAGTGCTGTAACATTATATAAATGTTAAAGCTACATATGTTGTTAAATAAAAACTACTCATAGGTTTATAAACATGGCTCTATAGGAATATGACAATACTTCTCTGAACACAGCATTTTTTATTTGATGTTTCTTTTCTGTTGATAGATATATCAACTTAAAAGTAGCCATACGGTTTCCAGTTGAATATGAATTTGAGAGGGCTGATGCACATTGCTTAGTCTAAAAGTCTAAAATAAGTTACTCTAAAGCTATTTGCTGGGAAGTTGCCAGTCTTTACAGGATACCTATAAATAACTTTGTACAAAACTTGAATTCGCTGTCAAAGTTAAGCCATATGCTGATTTCAAAATCTCCAGCACAGGAACATCAGACATATGCACCACTCCCTAATATTTTGGTTGAGCACATGGTTGATAGGAGACTGCAGCTCATGCCTCCTGGGGGTTGAGTCAAAGGAGTGACTTCTGTTTACCACCATAGGCTTTTGCTCAGGCACCATCTGTTGGATTTTTTCCCCGTTGGTTGTAAATATCTGATTACTTGAAAATAGATTCATGTCTTACATAATATTGTATATTTAAGGTGCCATTGAAATGGGCAAAGTAGAAGTGATTGTTTGCATAACAGTCTGAGTAAAACAAAGAATGCAACGTTGCATTAATAATGCAACATTAATAGTTAATCATGAGGGAGTAAACTGATTTCTCAGAGAAAAGTGTTTTCTAAAACAGGAAGGATAAATCCTTCAGAAGAATGTAGGACTTATAAGAGAAAACTATTGGAAAGCTCGAGGAGTCTAAGAAAGGGGGATGAAAGGACAGAAACCCTCTTTCCTTCTTTCCCCCATTTACTTTGTTCACAGGGCCAGGATTAATCATATGTCTCTTGTGACTTGAAGGAATGGTCTTACTGTCCACATGGTCTGAGAGCTTCACTAGGAAAGAAAATAATCAATAGGATGAGATATTAAAAGGGAATTTTTCCCCTTCTTACTCTGGGCAGCACTGTCAACTCTCTATTGAATTTATGATCTACAGGAAATTAAACATTGACAGCATCACCCACAAAGATAAGCATATATTGCTTAGGGTTAATGACTTGCTGAATTTTCTAAATCAAGCTATGTATACATTAGTACCACAGATTTTTATCAAGTGACTGTTGGCAAGTAACCATGGATAATGATAGCAAACGAAAATTCCTTTTATAAATGACAGAGTCGTGCTGTTGCATTTTAAGCTTTGACTTTGCAAATATCTGCCTACTGTCTTGGCAAAACTCATTTGCATGTGTGCAGTATTTTGTTTGAATAACATAATTGTTATGTCATCCACTTTTGCACGCACTTATGGAGCCCTAAAAAAGGAATTAGAGATGCTGAAGCAGTTTGCGGACTAGATTTGCAGATTTGGAAACATGTGCCCATGGTAGACTCCAAATTCATAATTAAGCATCTAAATTAATGGCTCTCTTAAAAAAAAAAAGCCAGGCTCTCCATCACGTTATTTGCTTGAGATATACTGATCTTAAAATTAGACTCCAGCTCATATCTGCAGCTGTAATCAGACTTTTTCTTAACTCTCCAACTTCCCCAGAGCTGCAGGCTCCTTTGAGCTAGAGGAATAAACAGATTGATTGAGCCAAGGACTATTTAGTTTGCTTCTGTTTTAAATCATATAGTAGGGGCATGCTAGTGGCACATCTGTATCCTTTTCCTTTCAGTGATGTCAAAGACCAGTTGCCTTTCCAGACTTGCCTTGCTGACCTACTGGAGGAAGGCTCCTTGATCACCATGACACCATTTCCTTTATGAAAGCTGCAGCATGAGACTGGTGATGATCACGGGAACTGGTTGATAAGGAAAGGGTTGTGTGATATGTACACAAACAGAGAGCATTGCTACTGTTGACATTTAGGTTATCTCTTTGGGAAAAAAAGGGAGAGAAGCTCCACACAAAATGTTCAGAACCATTTGGAGGAGCCTGTGTATTTCCATTGGCTCCTGGGGGAACTTCATTTGTCAGTCTAAACGAAATATCTGAAATTCATGCAGCAACTCTCATGTGTCGGAGTCAGAGTTACTGTAGATACTGTTTTCTTACTGTTTCCTGCATGCTACCTATGTGATCTATTCATTTTTCACTAAAATTGAAGGAGGAAGTTGCAAACCAAGTTTATTTTTTCTTTTAATGAGGAAATAGAGGGGCAGAGAAAAGGCAGTTTTGCTAAAACTGCAGAAAGAATCTTCAGAGCAAAGAATATTACCTTTGGGACGTATAATGATGGTACATGCATCTCCTTTAATTTCTTCCACTGAAGGCCTCTATTTAGGCACTGGTCAGACAGAACTGTCCCTCACTTTGAGAGATGAAAAGATTAAAGTCTAGATTGGTTTGGTGTGCTTGACTGTTACTGGGGTTTTTTTGGTTTATTGTTTTGTTTTGTTTTTTTTTTAAGCTATTACTTGGAGCCTCAGAGGTTGACACAATGCTAAGAGGAATAAAATGCAGATCAAGTATATAGCACTTCTGATAATCCAGAGCACTGGCACTGGAATACCAGGGGGGGGAAAAAAGTGTTTGAATAAATTTTCAATGGAAATTGCACAAAAAAGGAGAATTTTCACAATAAACCTATCCCCCTCTTACTATTTTGTATCCAAGGCATTTTGTGGCTTTATCTCTCTCTTATAAAAAAAATTACAAATGTGAAACAAGATGGCAGACCAAATATAGTTAATACAGACCAGAAGTAGACCTTTCCCTTTTATGCTTCTCCCTTTCCACCATCTCATCCTCTCAAAGTCCTATCATTCAAAACCACAGCCAACAAAATAACTCAGATGTAGGATTAAATAGAAGAAACATTGTTCATTCCCACTTTGAAGAGTGCTGAAGGCTTGTTATAAAAGATAAATGCCATGACTCTGACACAGGCACAAGTATCATGGTAGTAACCTCTCTTCCCAGCCAAGATTTAACCACGTTGAAACACTTTTGGTTTATCAGAATGTTGAAAAGCCAAAGAAACTCACTTTTCCAAAAGGAAGAGTATCAGTCTGACCTCCTCATGTGTACCTACCTGTTAGTAAGCCTTTAAGAAATCTCTCTGATGAGCTCAAATTTGGCATAATTTCAAGACTGCAATTTGTCAGCATCACTGATAGAGCATTTTGGCTTTAAATGAAGAACAGAAGATGAACAAAAATATATTAATCACTTGTCATGTGTCAGATTCAAAGTAGGTGGAAAGCCAATATTTTATCACAGCTGCATTTTTGGTGTCAGTTTAGACTTTATCAATCTTCAAGAAGAATTGAACATTTACAGAAACATGACCATCAGAGTAACAATAGTACTACAAGAAAAGTAGTGATTCTAATGCAAGTTCTATTACCTTTGGGTTTTGAACAGGCTCAGTAATAATATTTCTATTTAGAGGCCATTAAGGCAGCTTCCTTCTTAAGAAAACAGAAGTATGTGTTTGCCGGATCAAAAGGTATTAGTCATATTAAACCTAGAATCCATTTAGCAAGACTGAGATTAATGTACCATACTGATGCCTAAAAGCAAGAGAACTCAGTTTCTAGTCTTACAGAAAAATCCTGAGCATGTAGGTGGGAGAAGAGGGTCTTTCACTGAGTTGTGGAAAAGTTGCTGTTTTTACTGTTCTGTCCCTGTGGTATCAGGGCTCCTCCTGCTTCTGAGCAGTGACTGTGGTAGGCCTCCCTTTTGCATGCTGC
Source organism: Donacobius atricapilla (assembly GCA_013397315.1). Lineage (NCBI taxonomy): Eukaryota > Metazoa > Chordata > Aves > Passeriformes > Mimidae > Donacobius > Donacobius atricapilla. The sequence continues at coordinate 654,586 of WBMY01004607.1, forward strand.
AATCTTCAGGGAAAAGCTTTCCTTCGGAACACATACACTGTTGGAGAGAGAAGTAATTTCTGTATTTTTGGTAGCTGCATGCGACAGCCTAATCACTTGGAGAAATGTTGAATCTTGGATGACCAAGTTATGAAACACACTAGTTTCATAACTAGTGTGTTTCATAACTTGGTCACGGTAGACAGGGAAAATTACTATATTGTTCCTGAATGTATAATTAAAAAAAAAAATTAAAAGGTGTTTCAGAAAGTAGTCAAAGAAGATTTTCCAGATGTTTAGGATCAACTTCTCAGACAGGTGTGTGATCACTGATCAGTGGAAGATCAGCATCTAAAAATTTGTTTGCAGAGAAATTTCAAGTTGCAGCCAGTCAGACTGTAAGGATTCTCAGGGTAACCCTGAGAATCCAAAAGTATAGCAGACACAGAATTTAGTCCAAGTTAGGTATCTAAGTATTGCTAAAAATTCTAGCAAAATACATGCTTCTTTTGGCAGGAATAAATGTGTCTTAAAATCATTCCAGAAACTACAATGTCCTAAATATCTATGAGAGAGAGAAAGAGATAATGGCTTGATACTCTAAACTTGCAGAGATTAAGAACAAAGGGAAAGATTCCAATACAGGGGGGAAATTGGATCACCTTAAGAGGTGAAGTAATATGAGCAGAATCGAATTTTACAGTGAGAATTGCAAGGTTATACATTTAGGGCCTCATAAAAGGCTCTGATTTTTTTCCTGAAGAGATATTAGGCTAAGTGGCAGGAAAGAGCTATTTTCTACGGAGCAACTTAAAGATCATGGCTTCTTGTCCTAGCAAAACAAACGTTAAGAGCATTTTTGTTTTAACAGAGTATTGTTCTCTGTTATTACACTAAGTAGGTAAACATTTGAATGAACTAAGGGACTGCATTAGCACCAAAAAAAGTGGGCACAAGCATGAAACAATGAAAAGGTTTTTAGCTATTAGAGGAATGGGTTTCTGCAAAACCTTTTCAATCTGAGCAGAAAAAAACCCAGCAAGATCTAACATGAAGATTATGGCGTTTGTAAAAGGCTTGATCTCATGTTACTGAGCAGAACTGATGTCCTAGTAGGGGAGAAGTAAAAGGTCTTTACAGTCTGTAATTCTTGAGGACTTTTTAATGCTTTACATGCTATACTATAGGCTTTAAAGTGTTAATAATGCCAGTTCTTAGCAAAATTGTCCTTAAATACTACACATCTTAATTTTTTCAAAAAAATTGATAGATTTTTCCTGTTCCTGGTGGGGGTTGTTGTTGTTATTATTGCCATTATCAGCATCATCATTATCTCGAAGACAATATGAATAATCAAAATGTGAGAAATTTCAGCAAATGTATTTTTCGAGGAAAATTCCAAGGGGCTAAAACTAATTTTTCCTATGCTAGTTTTGTCACATTTGCAGTTATTAAAAAGGAGTGAGTACTTCTGAATTTGGTGAATGTCTGCATATGTACTCACTAGAATCTCTATAGCTTGATAGAACTGATCTAGGACTACTGATCTCAAGGTTTATCCTTGCCTGTTGCATGATGACTATCTACCATGTTGCTAGGAAAATTATGAACATAATTCAGGCTTCCATAGTGTGTTCTTCTGGCATGTCTCATCTGTGGCCTGTAAGTATTTTAGTCACTGATCTATCCAGTCATTTCTTGGTTGTCTACTGAGTAAGCAATTTTGTGTTGGGCATGCCCAACATACCAGTGTTAGCAGCCCACTGATTGTGTTAGATGCAACACAACAAAGTTGGTCTCTTCATCAGCTAAAAGATGCTATGAGATCCAACAGATAATTTTATCTGGTTTTTGCTGTTTTATGGCTTGTATACGCCTTGATTGTTTGCCTTGTATTTGTTTGTTGATTATAGTTTCTAATTGATTTGTTCCCCCAATAACATTTTGTGTGATTTTCTGGGTTTTTACCCATGTTTTTTCCTCCATCTTCCCGGATGCACTGCTATTTATTCCCTTTCATTCGTATATTGGAAGTTAATAAACACTTGCTCACGAACAATCTTAACACAATGGCATTCCATGTCGTATACCCAGTTTTTGACTACTTTCTCAGAAGTAAAAACAATTTGTTGATATAAGCCAACTTTTATGTATTGTTGGTAGATAAAAAATGCTTTCTGTAGTCCAAGAAGATTTCTGCAATTTCACTTACGCCTATAACTCAGAAGGGGAATGAAATATCTTTTAGTTGAGTTACTGGTAAGGCACTATAGTCCTCAGTCAAACAAGGATTTAAGAAAGAGGACTGAAATTCTGAAGTGGTTTATATTGAAAACCCACTTCTTTTGATAGTTCCAACCCCCGCAGCTGTGAACAAACTGTGACAGAGGGAAGATAGATAATTATTTTATTAATAACTAAAAGAAAATATGTTAATACAAAATGGAATTCACATATTGGATACCTAGTGAAAAATGCTGTTGTGATGGTAGAGCCACAATCCAAATTCATCTACAAGACAAACAAGGAAAATATGAAGAAATAATAATATTTTGCAGTACTAAAAAATCACAATACTGCTAGTTAGTAAAGAGATGCATACAAAGAAAACACAAGTCAGTGCTCTACTTTTGCATATGAGTACTTGCCATTATTTTCCTTCATCCCTCATTTTACAAGTCCTAAATGAAAAAAAGGAGTGGCATTACTTCGCATCAGAGTTGGTATCTATGAAGAGAACTTAGGACATTCAGAGTTCAAAGTAATTGTTCCAAAATTTCTGAAAATTTGAGAAGTCATCACTACAATAACCTCGGGAAATATGATTACAATTTTTGTTAATGTTATGAGTGGAGGGGTTTCTTTGGGGGTTTTAGGATTTTTTTCAAAACCATAGAGTAAAGAGATCTACCTATCTACATTCCAACTAGCCCTCCATCATGTGCCTCCATAATAGTCTGGAGTATATTTGCTTTCTCGAATAATCTTAAAACCCCTTGATTGATGCAGATTTAGGAAACATGCTTACTTGCTTTGTTATGTTTAGAAGAGATCTGCAGAATTCCTGAGGGGAAGCAGCCTGTCGTTGAGTTAGGTACATCCAGCAGGATGATGTCCTAGGGTATCACAAACAATAATAGTTAATATTACTCTTTGTGGCATGTAGTGGGACAGATTTTTTCACTTGATGAATCATTAGATTATCTTGTGAAAAAAACACTGAGAAAAATGACATAAATTAAATTCTGTGTGCTGAAGTAAAAAAGCACCTTTTATAACAGGGTAAGTGTGGAATACTAAACACTCTGTTGTACACAGTGAAGAGTGTAAGATAGGAAGGAGTGAGGAAATGCAACAGGGTTAAGAGAAGCTACTTTTGGAGCTCTCACTCGTAGCCATCAGCCAGAAAGCCATGATAAGGAAGGTTTTCTTTGGAGTTCTGTTTCCAGTGGAAAATTTCAAAGGCAAAACATCACTTCAGCCCAGCCAGAGATTGCTTCTTTTTTCACCTTTTTTTCAACCCACAATTGGCATATTGTGAAGAAAAAAAAAATTCATTTTAATTTTGAAAATGATAGTTTAATTAAAATAGATCTAACTGTATTTTTAAAATAATTTTGGCCTATGCCAAACAGTTTATTTTGCCTGTTATACAATGATTTTTTTCTTCTTCATTCTGACTGCATTACTATTTTCCTGTCTGCAGCTTGTGTAAAGGTACTGCATTCTGTTTGTTCTCCCACATTCCTGCTGACAACACGAGTGTTTAAGTACTCTAAACTGACACCTTATTGGCATATTTCATGATTTTTCCTTTGACACACACTGTAACTTCAGGTTTCTTTACAAAAGGAACCACATTTCTATCCATCCCTGTTACAGAAATAAGTTTTGCCAAACTGATTCCACAAATTACCATAAAGTACCTATATATCTATGATATTATATTAGGTATCTATTAGATGTTTTTGACGTTTTTAGCAAGTAGAAGTGTCTTTACAGCTCAAAATATTATATTCTTTTCTTTGGCTTTTTGCTGCTTTGGAAGCATTATGTAGTGTCAAGGTGAATAATGTGTGAATCACAGTAATAACATCTCTGTATCCAGAGAGATGAAGGTCCATAGCATTCCCATCTTATTTTTGGTTTACTTGTGCTATGTAGTTGTAGCAGTAGTCTGGGGTGACATATAGTCCAAGAAAATAACCAGAGGTCTTACCAGAAGTAGAGGATTCATAGTAGTAAATTGCCTTTTTTTAGTTACTACTTTCCATAGCAACTCTGTTGAAATAGAACAGAGCTTCTGAGGAAAATGTGGAAGGCTGTGTCTCATTCTCTTCCCCTCTCCAGCAGCAAAAGAAAATTAGGACAGGGTATTTTACACTGCTTATACTGCACAGCTCTGTGCTTCTGGATTATTGTGTAGAGCAGAAATCTAATCAGGTGGCCAGCACGGTCCTTAAGAAGAGTCCGTAAAGAAGAGTCCATAAAGAAGAGTGTCAGTCTCCATTAACTGTGGATGGTTGTGGACAGCTGAGAGAGAACAGCCACCTTAAACTTGGGTGTATTGATCCTCTCCTTCCCCTCCTTCCCTTATTCCTAGCTACTTGCCTTGGAAGTTCATGCTGATCTAAGTGATGAATTACAGACCTATGTAAGTGATTCTATTTTTTACCAAATGGCCTCATCTCTTAATATATTACCAGTTTATCTTCCCCAGCACTAATTTGAGTGTTCAGGACTTTGGAATCATTTCAGATCACTGATTTTGTTTTCTAAATAGCAAGCAGTCCAGCACAGGGTTGTTTTTTCTATTTAACCCATCACTGCTGTATCTATATTCAACAGCTACCAGGAAACACCACTTGCAAATGGTCTTCTGTCTGGAAGTGAGGCAGGTTGGGCTCGCAGCACACCCTGCACAGCTGGAAGACCATAGCACAGCTGCTCGAGCCAGTCAGTATCTTCCCGTTCTCTTTCGGCACTCCATCTCATTGATTTCAAACTGTTGGTGTCTTTCCAGAAACACCTCACTAGGGGATTTCCTACACTTAGATGGAAATCTCATTGTAATAAATACCTTTGCCATGACATACCACTGGTTTTTAAGCAGCCCTCTCCATTGATCTCACCACAGAGTTTCCTGTAAACCAAGGGCCTGTCTGGCTCTTTAGCAATAAGATTTGTTCAAGAGCAATCTTTATTGCAGTCACAGGAATGCTTCCATACTGAAGGAATAAACATGCCTTCTATTTTGAGCCTGACTTTGAATTGCCATCTTGCCTATCTTGATATTAAAGTTTCAACAACTCCATATTTCTTATTGCCTAACACATTCAAGTGTAACTGGGACAAGATAGCATTGAAATGCAAAAGCTTGGGAACAGGAGATGGTATTTTCTTTCTCAGAACAACTGCAGTGTCTGTGCTGAGAAATAGCTCTGTGCCCCACCCTAAATCTCAGGAGACAGTACTGCAGCTCTGTGTGACGAAGTCCTGCATGCATCAGATAATTTTTGACTTAGCTGAGTCTTTATAACCCACTATAAATACACATGTGAACAAAATAGTGCATGCAGGAGATGGTATTCATTGTTCTCTGTCACCACCCTGGCCCTCTGCACATACACTGGGTACTCTGGAGGTACAGAAAACAAAAATTTGCTATGGACATTTGTCCCCTGACCAAATGAGGAATTAAGTGCTTTACTAGAGAGACATGCTTTCAAAAGCAATAATCATAAAGGGATCACGTAGTTTTATATAGACAGTGGCATGAAGTACTTCCAGCAGGATGTGTAAGATCCAGTGCAGTTCCTGAAGGAAGGGTGCAACATACAGCATATTGATGGAGAGGCAAGCAATCTGTTTGCAGCCTTATCTCAGCCTCAACTCCTTATCAGGCAACCTTTTATAGGCATGCCAATCCTGCTGAGAAAAGCATCATTAGTAGCTGTAATTGCTTCCTGTGCTGGAGTGGACCACTTAAAGAAATACTGTACAGCAAATATAAATATCAGAGCTGCATCTGAAGAAGAATGGTGACAACCAGAGACGGCTTTTCCATGGGCAGACTGTGATTTTATGTTTAGATTGTGGAAGAATCAGTAATGTTCTGAAATATATCATTACATGCATTGAGCAGTACATACTAAGGTAATTATTAGACAAGACAGGGTCAAAACTGACTATTCATGGTTTGGATTTCTAATTTTACTGGGAAGTCCTGCTCCACCTATTTTCGACTCTGGTGATTTTTTTTTACTTTTTTTTTATTTTATTCTGTTGTTGTTGCTTGTTCTCCCTTTGCAGTGGCTTCGACTGGGTTAGCAAAAACTTTAAACCAAATTTGCTTAGTAGAGATGTGATTTAAAAATAAGCAGTATCTAAATTTTCTGTTGGATAAACTCTCTCATTCTGTTTTACACAGTTTTTCAGATTGTAATATTTGCTCATAGGTATAAGTTTAGATAACCACCCAAACACAGTGATAATTATAATAAGCAAGTACTTCCTTAGGAGTTTCAGAGATAATTTGTCTTGTTTCTGTCAGTTAGCAAAATGCTATATTTGCATTACCTAATAAACCGGTGTAACATCTAATAAGCTTTTAACAAAGATCTTCAAAGAGCATTTAAATTAGTGCTGGTCAGCCTGTTCTAGGTGGCCCTGCTTGAGCAAGGAGTTAGACGAGAAGACCTCTAGGGGTCCCTTCCCACCTCAACCATTCCGTGAGTCTGTGATTCTGCAATGCTGTAATATAATTCCCTTAATTCATTGCTGAGCATGTCACCACTTTACATCTAAAATGCTCTGACCTGCCAAAGTATTTATTGCATACTCTTGAAATATAAGGATGGTTTGATTGGAGTTTCTTAAATAATAATAATAATAAAACTACTACATTATCTTATTTTAAACAGAGAACATTGATGGCTTCACTTCCTAAGCATCTGATGCTGATCGCAATCACACCAGCATAGCTCAGGAGTAACAGACTAATTTCTAGGATTCCAGTAGCCTGTAAGCTGAGGGGTGATATAATATCTTGCCTGCTGTGCATACTTTTTCCTGTGTCATAATTAAAAAAAAAAAAAAAAAAAAAAGCTATTTATTATTCAGTAAATCATACAGGTCCCTGCCATGGAGGTTTTTTGAGATTTTCTGCGTTGTCTTCAAAGTGAGGAAGACTGGTGGCCTTTTTTTACCTCATTTGGAAGTCTCTTCTGTATAAAACAACCAGATTATGCCTATAATTCTGGGTGTTTTTTTAGAGGTTTTAACTAGTTACTCACAGGTGGAAAAAGTTAGTTTATGTTGAGCAGCTTTACTTGTAAGGGAGAGCTTGATTGGTGTGAAGACCTGAGTATATCTGTACTTAGGACTTTAGTGATCTGCATAGATACTAAAATGAAATATTTAAATATCTAGCTTGATTAATCAATGTAGTCTTGTCACAAAAGCACAGAGCTAAGGGTCATAACTCCATTTTCAGAATACGTACAAATTCTTCTGATGCCCAAAAAGCACATTTAAAGCAAAAGTGTAGCTGTGCCAGATCTTGTTGTAGAAGTCAGTGTCACAACTACTGACACCATTCCCCAAAACGAGAGCAGCTGACAGCCATTCAAGGAACCTCTCCAAATATGTTGTTTGGAAATGAGAGAGTCCTTTTCTGCAGCTCTCAGTGTACATAGAATGGGGGAGTGGTCTACTCATAAATCTAATCCTAATGGTGATATTTTTAGTGTTATAAATCAAACCTGTGCTTCTTCAACAGGCCATGGAACTGTAGCTAGGGGAAAAAAATAAGGCATTTTAGAGTGTGCTATGAAAATCAAGGAAGAGAAATATTTACATCCTGGTCTTGTGAGTCAGAGTTGGATTTTGGCAGGAGGTCTCAGGATATGGCGGGTATGATGGCTGTATAGTAAGTGTGACTTTCAGCTGAGGAAAATTTAACACTGGGTTGGTAGCTGAGAATCAGATGGAAGTGTTGGTTTTCACTTACCTTTTTATCACTAAAGTGATGCAAGGACACATTTCCCAGAGTGTGCCAAACGGCCCTCATTAGAGGGCAAAGAGAGAAAGATTCAGCAGTAAAATATACTGGTCAAGATAGGACAGGAGTACAGACAGGTGAGAGTATTTATAGAAGCCATAGATTATCATCCCTGGTTCATCTCAGAGTCTAGCTCAGCCAGTGGAGGTAGCTATGCACTTCTGAACCCAGGCTGATAGTACAGCTTCAAGTCAGAAAAACAACGCTGTGCTTAATCTGCTGCTCTTTCTGCACAAACCTTCCTAAAATAAGAGCTTACCCAAATTGCCAAGGTATTTGGAGATAGCAGCTTTGTATCTGTAAGCCATCAATCAGTACCAGTATTCAATGGGGTGACAAATCCCTGATATTTCTGACATTTAGGTATCCTATCATGCTTAGTCTGTGATCTTCTCCAGTCTTTGCTTCAAGTTTTGGATTCTTTGTGCTAATTTTCTAAATGTTTACATTTTACTATGTCAGTCATTGCAAACCTCTAAGCTGAAAGCAAATTTTAGTCCAGCCAACTTGACATCCCTGGATACAAAAGTTTCACATTTCTTCGATGTGACTCGAAGTCCTGACTTCATAAGTTCCAAAATATCTGATATCCAGAAATTTCATCTGGGGCTTGTTTTTCCACTTTCACTTTGTGGTTCTTTACGTGAGCAACGAGAGATTTTTCAGGTATCTGTGAGGCTTAATGGTACAAGCTGGATCCTAGTCCCAGGGGAGCAGAAGAACCATGAGGCTATGTGCCAGTATTTTTGTTTCCTAAGCTGCTCCCTTGACCAGGGCTAAGACTCCTCTTTGTACATTCTCATCTCAAGCCTTTAAGGGAAATGAACTACCATATCTTTGGTAGCTGCATTAAAATAAGACCTTATGGTCTATCTGTTAGGTGAAGGGATTAGTTAAATAGAGAGCTCAGCCAGCTCCTTGGATAAAAAGAGAGCTCTTCTTAACTTGAGTCAGCAGTGTTCCTGTTCACCCCAGTGTCTCCTGTTTCTATCCCTTCTGTTTCAGTATCACATTTAATGCAGTGCTACAGGGAAAGGCGTGCCCTTGTTCCTTTTATTAAGTCAATACCTTTAGAAGAAATAGTACTAGATTATCTGTGAGATTTCAGGGTGACATGCAACTGTAGTCATAAATGCTGTGCCTCCAGATTTCCTGTGATGAAACAGTAGGATCCCAGCTGATTCAAGGTCCTAGTTGTTTGTGGGTGACACTCAAATATTTTACTGGGATGTGGAAGTGAAGTATCAGGCTCTTCCATTCTTGAGTGCTGTTGTAAACAGTAGCTCTTGTGCTCACTGGCAATACACTGCAAGTGTACTTCTGCTTCCCTACATTTTGAAATAACTTTAAAAATTATCCTGAAAATTCCATGCACTGCAACTCCATTCTGGCAGGTCAGAATTTGTGATGACATGGGAAAAGTAATTCCTAACCAAGGAGGAGAAGAGGAGGAGCCCAAACTATCTGAATCCTACCAATAATTCCACATTTTCTAAAACTGTAAGCTTAGGAATAGATGGAATTAGATATACTAGGATATTAGGACTTCTATACATTGGAAAGTATTGGAACATCAAGGCTGAACAAGCACTTAAGAGACCATGGAATTGTCAGGAGGAGGGTTCTGTTAATTCTTCTTTTCACAGGGCAGCAAGCCCTCTAGATGTGAGGCTATCCCAAGCATTTGTTGTTGAGAGAAGGAATGGAAAGGAGAGATCAGCTGTTGGACCAGGGCCCCTGACCATTGCCATTAGAACTGAGTTGGATTTAATATGCTAAGCACTAATAGAAGCCATTCCCTTAGTGGATGAGTTGGGGCGGGGGGGGGGTTGGGGTACTGACTTTTTCTGGGAGTACATTATTCACAGTTGTGCAACGTATTCTAAATACGCACAATGGCAAATTGGACTACTTCCACAGAAGATAGACTGAGGCACAAAATTGTTTAAGAGGAGATGACTGCTCCTTTTTATTATTTTTCTATTCTTATTACTCCCTCTTTTACCTTTTCAATGCCATTTCCATATGGATTTAATCCTGTTCCATGTCCATTAGCCACTAGTGCTGCATTAATGTGGATTGGCCATATAAGATCCTCCCTGGAGTAAGGTCCTAACTCTCATGGCATATATAACTAAAGCAACTTGGTTTCCCATGGCTTCTCTCCTTCACTCCTAATGCATTTACCCACCCTACTTACTTTTCTGAATGAGTTTTATCATTGGTTATGTTAATGCCATCCCTGAATAGTGATTGGGTTTGGAGATATGAAATATTGAAAATTGACCCTTAAAAGACCTGAAGCTGGAAACCAATGGAAAAACCTTGCTGAGAGTGGTGTGTTCTTCTTAAAAACTGTAATGCAGCACTGTTTAATGATTTCAAATTCTCTGAATATCAAAAAGAAAAATGGTGGTAATAACTATGTGTTTACATGATCTTCAGAATCTTTTTTTTTCCTCCCTCAAGTAATTCATTCCTGCTACTAAATTGTTTTGGCAACTTTGCAACCCACACTTTATTTGGCAGTCTTACTTTGGTAATATAACATTAATACTTCAGCTTGAACAAGATTTTTAATTTTGAAAACAAAGTATTTGTTTTTACTTTTATATTGGTCTACAGAATGCAATATAATATTTCCTCAGTATTCATATTGATATTGTCAGATGTGCATGTGCACTGTCAAAATCACTGGAGGATGTTAAATAAATTGTGACATTTGTGAGCAGTCTAGAATGATAAAAAAGGATGACTCTGTGGAGAATAAACCTAATGTCATGATGGATAGACAAGGAAACATGTGAAATAATTTTCAAACATACCTCTTTTTCCTCCTTTTCCACACCATACACTCTTGGCTGTCAAAATGAGCTTGTGTATTTTAGGTATTGCACATTTGTGAATGTGTAAAATACAGAGAAAATAGGTTCCACTCAGGCAGGAGTTATTCCTTTTTAAACATTTATACTTTTAGGGAAGCAAAAATATGTAAGAAGGCATTGTTTATGTAAGTATGCACACTCACCTCAGGATCACCATAGCCTGGGGTGATGTGTGTAGCCAGTTTGCATGTTCTCCTTAGAGGAGACTGTACCAGCTCCTTTTGCCAAAGATGACAAGGTCAGGGAGTGACTGTGGGGGACAGGGACCGAATGCGACCTGTGTCTGGCTGGTCCTTTGCAGGGTCTCAGCCTTGCAGCTGCTGGGTGGGTGTGCATTGCTGCCCAGGGCTACCACAAGAGGATCCTGCTGCAGAGCACCGTGGGGCTCACAGCAAAAGGTCCCCCAGAGGCCCTGAGATGAAAAAGCAGCTGGTCCCATCCTCCAGCAGTTCTTTAACTGTGGAGTTACCCTTTAATGGGACTCGATTCAGATGGATAAGTCTCACATGCATATGTAGGGTTATGTCCTTCAAGAAAATAAACAAGAAATTCTGCAAGTAGCATTCAACAGGAAGTTTTAATTTAGGACATGTTGTGGTCCAAATCCAATGAGAAAACTGTGGTTTGTACAGTTTATGCTTCTAGTAGAGTTTTCCTTGTAGGAGAAAGCTAAAGTGAAAGCAATTCTAGCAGGTGTTTTGTTGTAAGAGTGTTTACTACTGAACTAAATAAATCTAAAGTCTATTTTAGACTTAAACTTGCTTAATCTGTGACCCGCATTCTGGTTTATGTTATTACTGGACATGATTCTTCTGTTACCAAAATATTTAATGGAATTGGTAACCTATTACATTTCCATATTGTAAAATCATCACGTATCTACAGTAGGGGACAACAGTGGTTATCCATATTTACATTTGCTTAACTTTCCCTGAGTTATATATAGTGCATCTGTTACTACATCAGTGATATGGTTCTCTGTTGTTCATTGTCCTAAAATAAACGTTGAAATATTGTCACAAGGAATGAGATGGATAAATTCCATTCTATTCATGCAAGAGAAATGACCATTTAATCTTGTAAAACCTCCAACTCATATTATTAAAATGTTATCCAAGGGCCAGAGGGTCTACTAGGAATTTTAATACCAAAGAAAGTTAATTTCTCTGTTTTTTTTTNTTTCTGTTTTTTTTTTTTTTTGGGGGGGGGCGATGGGGAGGTAGGTATGGAGTGGAGGACTGGGAGAGGAGGAGCAGGAGGAGGGGGGCTTGGTTATATTTAACTGTAGTATGTTCTCATTGCAAACAAAGGACAGGCAAAAGACTGTGACATTGAAAAGATAAAAGTAAAATAAATTACTTTTAGTCTGAAGCCATGATCCCATAAGGCAGAGGTAGGAACATTTTCTCTTTTTTAAATATGCAGAGTGAATAACCAGAGGCTAATAGTAATAATTATTTAAATAAAATTCCATTGTATACTAACCACTGCAATCATTACAGTCTTACAGATTAAATCCCTGACACCGAAGTCAATCACAAAATGCTTTGAACAGGGCAAAATTATTCCTGGGGAGTAGTTTGATCTCTAGTGCCACTTTCTTCTCTGATACAGTATCTGGATCTAATTATTACATATAATGTCTAGATAATGCTATGAAAACCTATGCTAATGCTGTGAAAGGTTTCAAACAGCACTATGTGTACTTAGTAACCAAGAATGTGGCCTTGAGCATTTTTGCATTAATGGTAGAAGGCTGATATTTTAGACGGGTATTGATCAGACAGAATATGGGTCATACTTGTGGAAGGCTGTGGAAGAATTGTCTCCACCAGTCAGAGCCTCATGCAGCAGACTGTTTGTTAAGGTTACACTAAGCTGATTTTTTTATTTTCTTTTATGAAAAATGACTCCTGCCATCACAAGGTCAGGTCCTTTGCAGTGCCATCTGCAATACATTCTGCATTCCTTGTAGTCACTGAAAGGATTTTCTCTGCCCGTTGCACCTAAGGAAAAATAAAAAGCCTTTTGAGTTGAAGTTTAAGCATGGCTTGGGAACCTCTGTTCGAAATATTTACATTTGATTCACTTAGCTCATGAATTACAGTTCTTGTTTTATCCTTTGCCTATGAGACTTTTCAGATGTGTAACAGAGCTCCAACATTGCGGAACTGAAGATAGATGATATAAAGGAAAGAAAATTATAATTTTATATATACCGGAAGGCAAAAGAAGATTTGACTTGGAGATGTTCTCAATCAGATCTGAAGAGCAAAGTAAATGCAGAGGATCAGCAGCATAAAGAAATAATAAATAGCAAATTAAACATAGCTGTCATAAAGCAATGTTTAAGCTGTTCTTCTGGCTGAAATAGGATCACGTGGCTTAGTAAATGAAAATGCAGAATAATATCATTAATTTATATGCCGTTTTTCAAATTTCTATCACACTCATTGCTTTACATTGCTCAATCTGTGCTTATAAGTTTGCTCAAATTCAGCCACCTTACAGACAGGCAGTAGGCAAAAGTTTCATAGCATACTGCAAAACAGTGGGAAGGAGGAGGAATTTTGCCAAATATGTTGACATAAACCTCTCAAGAAAAAATGATGCAAACCAGGCAAGGAATGCAGTTTTTAATACATATGGATGCATTCACACATGGGCAAGCTCTGTGTAATCTATTTCATCTGTAGTAAGCTGGTAGGATGAAAAGCTATGATTTTACTGATTCTAGGCATCTCAGTCCTGACACATACAACCCTTACATCTTACCTCTGGTGAAGCAGAGGCTTTAGAGAAAACTACTTTTAGGGCAAAGATATTTTTAAAGGTTGGGAATATGTAACCTGGAAGGCTTAAACTTATAGATGAAACTGTTATAGCTGGATATGAAAGAATAACCTGCAGACAAAAACAGTATTCACAGCCTGGCATTTCAAGCATACCACAGTGCTTGTCACTTTTTCAAAATGTGGGGCTATGGCCAAGTGTTGAGTTTAACTGCAGTCACGATATATTATCAGTATGGAAGAAGATGATGAATTTTTTCACTCAAGGTGTTGAGCAGTTAATAAACTGGTAAGTTGGATTTGCAGTGCATTCTCATGTATTTGTTTTATACTTGCAGATCCCTATATTTCTTCACTTTTTCAATTGAAAATTATGACTTTTGTTCACTTTTTTTTTGCTTTTACTCTGTCTCTTATCAGAGAAGAGCAAGGTAATGAAAGAAAGCATAAATGAAGAAGCATCCACTGACATTTCATGTTTTCAGGCTGCCATAATACAGGGCTTGGCATTTTGCCATGGAAATGGCCACAAACCATATTTGCTGAATATTTGTATTGGCTTGTGGTGGTGGCAGTGGGTGTTGGTATCATTTTGAGCAAGCAAAGGCGGAATATCTAATTGATTTTGTCTGGTTTACTTTAATCTCTGTTGAATCAACAATGACTCAGTAGGTTCAGCATAACAGTGATTGTTGGAAGTTACTTCAGTGTGCACTTTGGCATATGACTCTGTATTCAGAGTTGAATAATCACATTTCATATGGATACTCCACAAAACACAGATTGAATATAGTCCTGACCTTCAGGTCCATGCAAAAGCCTTCACCAACTTGCTGGGGATTGAGAACTCTCATTGTGTTGTAAATTACAGCGGTTTTAAGGAATTGCCAGTAAATAGGAAGATATAATGTGTGTAAAAATGACAATTTTCCTACAAATAAACAAATAAATAAAACCATAGGCACTTGTTTTCCTTGGCCTGACTAAAAGCCTCATAAGGGGAGAATTGCATTCATATTTAAGAGTGGTAGGTGCAAGATCTTAATTGGGTCACCATTCTTTGGTCACCATTCTTATTTGGCAAGAACATCTGTACTTTTTGGAGGTGTCAAAGAGGCACTTCTTATTGTTTATTGATTGAGAGCTTAGTCACTTCATATTTTTCCGTTCTCAGGTGTTCATTCATGTATCATTAGAGATGAGTTATGGACACGATAAATTGTGTCAGTTATATTTTCACTTTATATTATGCCTGTTTTAAAAGAGCCTGCTGTAATAATTATATTTCACAGAATATTCAGATATTGACAATGACAATTTAGAGTCTAATTCTGCTATAGCTGTGTTACTCTAAGGATCAGAAGTCAGATCAAACTCAAGGTATTCTGTGCATTTTTCTGGAAATCCATTTCCAGGTTAACATAATGAATTTTCTCTCTCTGTAAATGCTCATGCACTACAAGATGACCATCAGGTGATTTTAACCATCTGAACTTTTCCCTGTCTTTGTTGTCTTGCAGTGAATAAGACAGATTGGAAAAGTTCTTAGAAATGTTGAATTTCCCCCCACTATTTAAAAATAAGAAATGCTGGGAACACCTGTTATGATTCTTATTTTTAGAATACTCCTTGGAAATTTTAAAGATGTATATTGCGAGTTCTCACACTTAAGCTGAGACAAAAGTGTTACCAAAAAATCTCTTGTCCAAACTGTCAGTCACTGTAGTTGCAGAAGTTTTTAAAGAAACAAAGAATATTTTGTGTCTAACAGGAACAACAAATTCTTTTATTTACCCAGCTTTTCTTTCCTGTTTTCTATGCTGTCCTTTTTTGATGAGTTACCTTGTCATTGTAGTCTACTGAGGTAAACAATCTTTGAATTTTAAGTGTAAAAAAGTAGGAAAGTAAAGCTCAGGCTTCCTCAAAAAGAGAAAAAAAAAAAAAGAAAAATATTTTCACTCCCTTATTTATTGCACAAGGCAAAGAAACAGGAAGAAATGCCAGTCTGGTTCCATGTCCTTTGCTCACTCCCTTTACAGGTCGGTGTCCAGAATGACTTAGAATCCTATTTAAAAGGTTTTGTAGAAAGATTCCCTGGCCTCCTTGCGTATCCAGCCTTGCCATAGTTTAGTATCTGAAAATGTGATGGATTTGTATTTATCATTTGCTTTTTGCCTCCCAGGTAGTGGACACTGTATATTGGTTATGAACTGTACTTTACTCCACTGGTATCAAATAGAACAGAAGAAAAAGGTCATGATTTGCTCAAAATTATTTACCACTTCTAATAATTCATATGGGATGAAATTTATACTGGATAAATGAGTAGGTGTTAATGCTGTAGATATTAACACAGACTACTATTAGCCTATTTTAAGGCTTTAAAGTTGAAAAGAGAACAGTTAGCAAACAATTTTCTGTTAAAAGTAAGACAGACTTTTTAATAAATTATAATTTGGGTCTTTTACTTACAGATATGAGGCAGGTAGTGCATAATCTATTTGACCTATTTTTACTAAGATGAGGAAAAGGTAAAGCTGAAAAGAATAGCTTCATAGTGTTCATTGCCTGAGGATTGATTTAGATTTATGCAACGTGGCATGTATTTCATAAGATTAACTTATTTTTCTTAGTATCAGAATTAGCTTTTTACCTAGCCCCAGTTACAGTTTCATCTCTGTAAATAAAACCAGCTCTATAACATGTTCTTCTACCTTTTCCCTTATTATCCTGCAGCTTCAGCTGGATACCAACCAGTTTTTCTCACATGCTTTGATCTTGCAGCAGTTTATTCAGATTTTGTGTCCTTTGCTCATTGTTTTCCTGTGTTGTTCATCTTTCAATGTCTCCTTCTTTATGTTTTGCTTTTTAAATAGTGTGACTCATCTGTACTTGTCACACCACTTCACCAAGAATGACATTTTATCTTTAGAGAAAATAAGGCTTCGAGAAGTTGTGTGATGCAGAGGTCAAAGGCAGCAAGAGATTTCAGGTCTTAATTTGCACACACTGCCTGCCCACTCATTCTACTTAGATAGTATATGGTAACCTTAAAATAACAGTGAAAATCTTGGAGTGAGAGGAAGATTCAGGAACTAAAATCCTCTAACCCAAAACTGCATGTCTTTGTGTGTGATAAAATGGTATGCTATGGAGTAATTAGGAAGAGGTGCACCCTCCCTTAGCCTTTAATAGTTTGCAGAACTATTCAGTGGAGATACAGAATCGGGGTGGAAGGATGGGGTCAGATTAATTTGGGATTGAAGTGGTGTCAGCATGCATAGAATTTCTTATTTAAAATTATGTACTGATGACATTAGTTGTGGCTAGCTGAAGCACAACCAGTGCATAGTGGGTTTTTTCTCACAACGGAGTGGTAAAGCACCTCAGGTAGAAGTGACCACAACCTCTGCGGTACCATACTGTGTGGTGATATAAGGTGCAAGCAAGAGTCCTGCACGAAGTGCCATCAGATCACCAGTCGCTATCCTCATTTGGCTGATACTGGGACCAGAGGCACCTTTCCACACCCTAAAAAGCAACCAAAATGCTGTCTGAGTCCAAATAGTCTGAATTATTTAGGTGTGCATTGTAGCAGAAAAAAAAGACTATTTGTGTCAGAATATGTTTATGGATGCTCTCTATGTCTTTCAAGGAAATTTGTTCTTCATTAAATTAGCTATGTTTTGTCATTATACTTTAGCTCAGCATCTACCAGCAACTCCAAAATAAGTCCTTGTAGAAGAAGTAGTAATCTATAGCTCCCTGTGTAGAGCAACTTTGGAGCTACATTGGATTTTATGTTTTCATGCTTGTAATACTGGAATGATTCCTTTTGTGTGCTAAATTTATTTACAAGTTGGATCTAAAGCATGATATTGCCCATTTGGGTATTTTGAGACAACTGTTCACTAAAAATTATGAGGTAGCTAGAGATGGGATTTATGGTCCCCATTCATTCTGTTCGCCAATACATTTTTTCAGAGCTGTTCAAGTTATGCAAGCTCCATGTAATGTGCCATTTTATTCCATAGCAGACAGACAAAGACAAATACTATAATTTTAAGCGACTCTTTGAGGCATCCTACATTTTTATGAAAAGATTTTATATATATATATTACGTTTATTTTGTGTCCCATGGTGGACCTTTTAGACTCATCAAGAGTTGCAAGTGTGAGTCCCATGGATCTTAACAAATAATATACTGCAACCAGAGCTTCACAAAATTATTATTCAACACTTTTTAGAATACAGAAAAATGTCTCTGTTTCACTCAAAGTCTAATTATTGTATTGCATAATTTTGAAACAGTAATAAGGATGTATTGAGCTTTTGCAAACCTATTGCCAGTAGGCAATTTATTACTCAATAAATCCCCCACCGATTATCAGATAGCTAATGGAAAATGCTCCAGATTGAAGTAACAACATGTGCTTTCACTATTAGCCCAATGTTTGCATTTAAAAGATCAATCAAAATATCTATTAGCACAATATCTACCAAAGAATATGCAGATTGATCCTGGATAATTGAAAAATAATGTATTTTACATCAGGCTTCAAAACAGTCCTAGGACTTTGGTAATGGGCCAGTTTTCCCCCTAGTTTTATTTTCAGGCCAACAATGTCTTTGTTTGGTTTTTTTTTTCTATATCTAGGGCTTTTTCTACATCTATTGCTAATGAATATTGAACTTCTTTCTCAGCAATAAAAATCTGAAATTTGTCATTTATGTATTCCTTCCAGACATACACTGCTCTGCATGGTAGCTGCAGCTTATCTTCTGTGCCAACTGCCCTAGCTGTGGGGTCAACTCTTGCATGGTTCAACAACTGTACTGTCGAGACAGAGCTGGAGCCTGGACCTGCTCTGTAAAATGTGTGTGGCTCCTCTGTGGAGATAAATTCACAAGGGTGTCATGACATTGAAATCATGGCATTGTACTCATAGAGTTAGCACTCAGTTTCTATATATCGATAAGAAGTTAGGTTGCTTTGATTTTTTTTTCCCCCTACTAACCTTGAGCTCACCATTTCATTAACAAAAATACCACATGGCTATGGTTAATTAAATGTTAAATCTTGAATTTACGTTGGCAACCTTAACCCACATAAAATCAAGAGCACAAATGAAAAGATCTATTTGTTGTCCAGTTCTTTCATTAGGACATGGTTACATTTGGCATTAATCTGTTTTCTGCATTGTGTCTCATCTTGCAGCAGGTAGCCCAGGAATGGAAAAGCTGGAGTCTAAAATTGCATTCAGCTGTTAATAGGTATTTTATATCTTAGCCTACAGCTAAGATTGCTTCTGTATAAGAAGTGTTGAAACTGCACTTGCCACTAAATTACTATGGATGTTTCTCATGCGTTGTAAAGAGGAATATGTAAGTCTGTGCTATCTTTTGAAAGTTGTCCTGAGTCAGTTTACAGTATTGCCAAATTATTTGTTGCTCCAGACAAGGTCCTATATATTTCCTGAGGACTATTTTCCTCCAGAGAAGGTAGGATCCAGAATATGCACAGACTCGAATAGTACAACATCTACGTCATCTCTTTCATTATGCTACAGTCTGCCCTTGGGTGGATTGTGGACAACTACTGACCTCCTTGCTACTTCTGAGACATAAATTCAGACTGTACCTGAAGTATGGTGACTTCTTCCCAATGACTTCCCAACGGCTGGGAATGGAGACCGACATGGAGGTCCTCTCAGACCAGTATGTGAAAGTTGCAGACACAAGAGAGGTGTTGCCAGATTGTCAAACACAAAGAGCAGTGCATGCTATTTACTTACACACTACTGATAATTTTAGATGCTTAACATAACAGTTTTCCAACATTTCGAGCTCTCTTCTACTTGTAAATATTCATTCCTTAAGTAACTGAGAGGGGAACTTGTCAATACCTATAAATATCTGAAGGGCTGTTGTCAAGAAGAGGGATCCAGGCTCTTCTAGGTGGTGCCAGGCGCTAGGACAAGAGGCAATGGGCAGAAATGGAAATTCCACCTGAACATAAAGAAGAACTTCTTTACTGTGCAGGTGACTGAGCACTGGAACTCTCTCCCAGAGAGGCTGTGGAGTCTCCCTCACTGGAGATCCATGCTCAAGATATGCCTGGACACAATCCTGTGCCATGTGGTCTAGGATTGCCCTGCTTGGGCAAAGAGGTTGATCACCCACTGTGGGTCCTTCCCACCTTACCCATTCTGTGATTCCATGTTTTTTTAAGATATCTCTTCATTCTAAATTAATTCTCTGGAATAAGAGCTTAGAAAATAAGTGAAATATTATAAATTCAGACCCTGGCTTCATCATGAACAAACAAAAAATACTTAAATGTTTGGGACATGCTGTATTGCCAGACCTGTAAGAAGGGTGGGAGTGGGTTTTACAAGGCTTCCCAAGATACTCGAGCACATAACATCTTGAAAGATTAGAGAGATAATAGACCTTGTATAGAATAGACCTCATATAGGATATCATTTGCTTTCCTCAGATCCTACAGGCACTTGCTTTTAGGATGCCATTTATTTGCTAGGCAGTACTGAGGAACATAAGGGTTCAAATTCTTTCCTTGGAATGAAGAGCTTCTCATGTCTGGATTAGTAACAGTCTTTTATTTCATTAGGGCACACCAAATATCCTGCTATCTTTCATTTCATTTGCCGGAGTTTTCAATATGCCATTAAAGGTAGTGCCAGTAGCAATGGGAACAAAATAAAAACAAGGATGAGAACAAAAGAACCCCATTGATAAAAAATGCAAGAGGAAGTAAATCTTTATTCTCCTTGTTTTACAACTCACTGAGTCACTGCGCTTGAAATGAGATCCCTGGATTTGCACTTCACTCTTGTGTCTTGTTCAGTTGAGATGTAAAAGCTTCCTCATCCTGAGTTAATTAAAGAACTGCCATTAATGCAAATTTGTTTGAAATAAGCTTTCATGCTGCATGCACAGGGAAGAGTAAGTTAGCAGATCTGAGTGGCAGAAATCTGTGCATGCATCTGTGTGCCTCTTCAGGGTCCTAAGTTGTCCTTGAAATACATCTCTTTTGTAGATGTGGAAGTCAACATCATTGCTGAGGTCAAAATCTCCCATGGAGAACCCATTTCAGTGAGGTCCTGGACTGCAAACCCATAAAAACTGTTTCTTTTCAGACAGGACATCTAATATCAACTGCATAAACAGTTTGTATTAGTCTGCTACTAGTTTCATTTGTCCCTAGTGCAAGGACTTCCAAAACTACCTTGGTACTTTCCTAGACTGTATGGGTGATTTTCCTGCCAGCCATTTCTCACTCCTAATTTAATTCTTTCATGCTCCTGTATAAGTCCACCAATACAGGATTTTACTGCTGCCCCACGATGTGTATTCTTAGATGGATATTTATTGACTCCAGCTCCATGAGATAGTGTGGTGACCTTACCAGCTCCAGGGTCTTTGGTCAGTTAGGTTTTCATTTTACAAGATATGTTCAGCCATTTGCCAAGATGAGTTCACCTTACATTATCAGAAACTAATGTAAGGTCCAAATTATGGGCAAAAAGACTCTCAGACCTCTGTTTGAAAATCAGACCCTTTTTCATTCTCCGGCTTAAACGGAGGAAAAGAGATTAAGTGTTGTCATCCAGAGGAGGATACAACTGCTACATATTTTTAACAACCAGACTGCTTTTTCTTCCATCCTCCACTGTGTTGCTTTCTAGGGTTCCTCTCCTGCATATATTGTGGGCATTATTTTTGTTCACTGCGGGATATAAATTGCAAGCATACAGTAAACTGTGATGATCCAGATTGTTTCACTGTGCAAGAAACCTTCCCATTCAGGATTATCTGAATGTAAATATGATGCATCAACTGATCAGAATAATGAAGACTTTGAAAATTCATTTATCTATCAAGTGTTGATAGAAAACCTACACCAGATATTTTTCGTCATTTACATTTTAAAGTACTCCCTCTCAGAAAGATTATACTGCATCAAAAGATTTGCACTTAAGACGTCATTTGAGTAAATTAATGCTGCACAAAATCTTTTATTTAAAATCACATTAGAAAAGGAAGCCATATTTTTTCTCTAAATAAAAGTGAAAGGTAACTTTGTAGATAGCCTCTCAGATACCAAATTTCTGGTCATGTTGGCAAAATGCTGGGGAGAGCTTGCTTTTCTTGTTCAACCTAGATTACAGGCTTGTAAAAATGTTGTAGTGGAGGTTAATGGTTTGATAACTGAAAGTGTTAACCTTTACTCTGCTGTTTCTGGGCTGGACGTGCACCATCCGTGCTCCCTGTTTGGACTGACAGCTCTGGTACACACCTCCTCATCACTAGAAGAGCATTACATTTTCATTTCTTCAGTATAGCCCCTGATCAATGTCATAGCTGCCCTCAACCCTGGAAAACACATTCTGTAACTAAGAAAAATAATAATTCTGAGATGAAATATGAACAAGCAAGCACTTCTCTCAGAATAGGGAATCGGTTTCAGCGAGTGTACAGTGGCTGTAATGAAAGCAGTGTGAAGCCCTCTGTTTGACAACTTGAATGAAAGTGTCCTTCACACAGACACACCCTCAGAAGCATGAGCTTGCTTTGCACCCCAGGAGCATGAAATGCAAGGAGCTGAATGAACTCTTCTGGAAAGTGGACCTGTGAGATCTGACACAGTTCTTTCTGTCTCTAGCATAGAGATACCCAGACCATGGAAAGGGGATTATGACTAACTTGAAGCAGTTCGCTTGCTAGCTCTTGCTAGGACCTGTGAGCATCCGGTGTTCTGTGGGGTCTGAATTCTCCATTGTGCTTGGAGATGGGAGCTGGATTCCCCTTGGTTTGGTATTATCTGATTCTCTGGTATCTGGCCCAAACATCTGTGCTAGCAAAAGGTATAACTAGAAAGAATTTACCCTTATTTTGTATAGATAAATAATACATTGTTTAATAACTGACAGCAAAAGGCGTAAATGAAACAGATCCAGTTCTTGCTGGATTTGGACTGGTCATAGAGTTGGAGCAATCTGCTGCTGTCATTACTCTTGATGAGTCCATTATGGGTAAAAAGGAGATGTTGCAACAAACACTGATACAAAATGAAAGCCAAGTTTTCTTCACTGAGACTTTCATACCAGCTTAGTTCTTGATTATTACATACATAAGCAATAAAAATAAGGAAAGTAAATTAAGGGATTAGAGCAAGTGAGTGGAATATAATGCTTTAAGTATTGAATAATTTCAAATAAAGTAGAACATGAACTATGGTGCTTTTATTTTCCTTTTTGAATCAAAAATCAAAATATTCTCTGAGCCACTAAATTAGACAAGCAGACTTATGTTTGTTGTGTTTTTATGAGAGGCATTAACTACATGGGCATTGAACCACTTTGGAAATTGACTGAAAAAAAAAATACTGAATGACAAATACCTTTTTCCTGCTGAAATGAGCCCAAAAGAAAATAATTCTTAGATTGTAATGTAGAAATCTCGCAGTGCTATCTTACCAATAGGATGTAGTATCCCAAAGAGGGTCAATATTTTAACAAAAGAGAAAAGCTTTTTGTTATTATCTTTTGACTATTTTTTTTTTCTTTTCAATAATCTCAGTTGTTCCAGTAATTCTCAATAGTGCAATATCCAGCAGTACCTTTCTGCTAAAACAGATGGCTATATTACTGTAGGCTTCTCTGCAATGTAGCTTAAAGATGCTGACTAATTTTGCAACACAGTATTTGTTTCATGTTTCACGGAAAAAAGGCAAATATCTTTTTAATGTGATCTCCTCATGTGGGCCATAGAGAATAATCAAATCATATTATAAAAACACTTTTTTTCCCCTTTTGCTATTCTCTGTACAGAAGTTGGTTATCTATGATGCTCATGCATTGCATTGAAAATTTTATCTTCGAAAAATCACTGTATTGTTTCATAGGAATATATTTATTTTCCTCAAGAGGCTCCTTTTGCATTCTGTCTAACAAAAAAATAGCACATGTATATACACACGGTCTGGCTTATGTTTGTAGTATTTTCCATTGAGTCTTTTCTTCACTGAATATGAGTAAATAGTATTTCATATCACGTCGATACAAAAAAAAAAAAAAAAAAAGAGGTTCACATACCCTGTTAAAAATTAAGGGAAAGGTTGGATGACTGAAGAAAAGAAGATGGCAAGAGCTTAAGACTAATTGATGTCAGTGGCTGAGTGTGTTTGGCAGAGTTAGGGAGAAATTTCAGTCAGTATGAATTTGGTATGTCCTGTCAGCTTGTAATTCTTTTTTTTTTGCTTTCTGAGGAGTCATAATTTCATGGTGATCTGTGCCAGCAGAAAATTATACTATGTTCAAGCAAATGCACTTCCTCAAAAAGTCAGTAGAAAGCAAGCAACTAATTTGTCTCAAGTTCTTGCCAGCAGGTCATGTCTTCCTCAAGCCAGGGGGACTTTTCCTCCTTTTGGAGAGTACCATCACAAACTGTTAGATACAATTGGTCCAGCTGTAGGTTTTAGTGCTTAAAATGAAAAATCAAGTAAGGTCACAAGTGGATCAAGCTCTTCTGGATCTCGCTCCATCAGTGTAAAAGGTTGTAGCGTTCTGAGGGCTGTGCCATCCATCCTCCAGCAGACAAGGGCCCTGGAGAAGAAATAACAGAGGAGAGCATGTATCAGCTTCTTGACCACAAATCACAGCCCAGCACATCTACTTCAACTGCCTCTGCATTCATATTCCAGGCTGTCAGCTGGAGCCTCTAAGGAACAGCCAGCTTGCTCCAGGAAGATTAATGTCCGGGGAAAGCGGGAAAAGAGAGGGTTCAACCAGTTGATGGTTGCATCTTAAATCTCTGTTGTTCATCTTTTCTTGAGACTTTGGTAAAAGACCAAAGACTAAAATAAGCATCATGATGAAATTTAGTTGTATGATTGATGTCTTGTTTCCTTTTTTTTTTCCTTTCCCTATTTGTAGCTTTTTTTTGCTTCTGCACAGGAAAGGCTGATGAACAGTTCTTGGGTTATCATGGCTTCTGCTTGTTAGTAAAGAAAATTCAATGCCACAAGAATCTTTAGTGTTTTCTTCATAAATAGCTAGAGGACTACTATCTTCTTTAATGCTGCAAAATGCACACATAGGGGATAACTACTTTGTAAAATCTAACCAGAACAATAATTTCCACAAGCTTGAAAAGTGCATAATAAAGGAACTTTAACAGATCTTTTACAATATAAAATTTGTTTGCCCATCATGCTTTAAGAGACGAGAATTTATATAATAATGCTGAATACAGTGGCAATGAACATTTCTCCCACTATCTGCCAGTCCAAGCATTGTATCCACCTCATACATAGTACTGAGCAGCAGGTTTTTTACAAAATGTCAGATGCTAATGATACAATATAGCTTCTCCTTAACATTTCCTTAAATCTTTATCTTACCTGTCTGGTATTACTCAATAAATGTATGAGGATTTGAAGATCCATTCTGGAAGTCTTACGTTAGCCTTCAGGTTCACTGAATTAGCCTGCTTGAGCAAAATGATAATGCAATAATGTTTTCACCAACAAATTCACCAAAGACAGGATTTTCTTTTTTCATTTTGCAAATACCAGCATGCTGACATTTGTTCCTGGATATTGACATCATGACAAGATTTGTGAAATGATGTTTCTAAAATACTGCCAAGCTTTGTGACTGAAAAGCTTATGGGCCATATACTCTGCCTCGAGTGAACTCAGAATCTTCAATGGAAAAATTAGTAGGTCCCTCGCATATAATTATGGACAGATTCCTCTAAAGAATATGTTCAGATGGGATTTTTCAAGGCATCTAAATGAATGAAATGCCTTGTTGATTTATCTGTATAAAATTGTATTGTCAATCAGTATTTTCATCCCCAGAGCTGTTAGAGAAGAGAGCAAATCTCCCTTTTGATGCATAAATGCACAGTAACTTAAATCACAGTTTGTTGGAGCACATATGTCAGGCAGGCATGGCTGATCAAATTACTGAGCACATTGGCTCTGTATGCATTTTGCCTTTTAAAACTTGCTATCAAGCAAACAAGAACTATGGCCTCTCCTTTTTTATTGCATTTGCAGGGTGAGAGTGAAAGGTGTAGGCTGTAAGAGAAAACTTCACTTGGAGTTCAGCAATCCTTGGATTTGGCATGGAATGCTTTTCACTTTGCTAGTATTTTTTTAATAGAATACAAGTCACTAATACCTTGTGTGTGCTGGATTAGTAAGATAGCCCTGTCAAAACAATCTCTTCTATGTGATTCTCTTGTTTCAATCCCCTCTCTGTTTGCTCTGATGTTGCCAAGACAGAAATGATGACAATTATAGGGAGTAGGAAAGGGTAGGTGGAAAAGTAGATAGAAGATTGCAAAAAAATCCAACAAACAGTGATCCTGAGATGGTTATATAGTAGAAAAATATATTTAGTCCTGAAATTATTTAAGCCACCTTTTAAAGCTCAATTTAAAATGTCCTGTTCCCATTTAAGTTAATGGGTAATGATGTTTGGCTGGTGCTCCATCTCTTAGCTGTCCTGTTCCTCTCTTCTCCCCCTCCTACTCATTTCATTACTGACTGATTGTCTGCAGGTCTTGTAAGTTAGTAGGTGTGGGTGAGACTAGCACTGATAAGTGCATGTAACTGGCCTTTTCATTTTTGCTTCTGAGTGAATGTGGATTAGCTGTCACTCTTTCTGATATTTATACCACTGGCACTGATGAAGATACTGGGCTTACTGCTTGAAAGCTTTTCCATTTAGGGAAGACTTTTTTTTTTTTTTTTTAAACACTGTAGCCACAATGCTGTTTTCTGCTAATAAAATGAGCAAACAAGAGCCTTAGTAATTACAGTAACAACAACAATCCAAGTACAAACAGTAATCCAAAAATAACCTATATTACTGTGTCCCTCCACTTCTGTGGTGCTAGATGGGCAAATTATTTGATTCCTGTGCTAATCCACATGAGCCAGAAGGCATTTTCCATTGAGCTCTACAGTGCACATTTTTTCACCTTTGGATACCTCTGCAAAGAGGGTAGGGTGCTGGGGTCCAAACAAAGCAGCCCAATTCATACAGGCAGCTTCTTGAGTGTAACTGGTCTTGTTGCATGTCTATAGCTTAATTATGTGAGTTACAGAATACAGCCTGTTATGTAAATATTTAGAAGGACTACTTGACTGCAGTATGTTAATTTTGTTTTATTTCACAGTGTTCAGTCAAACCTCATTAAGTTCTCCCCAAACGACTATTTTTTGATTTCTACTGGTTGCAGCCACACAGTGCATTATGATAAAATATATATATATTTACAAGTAGGCATTTATCCAAGCCCATATCTATGTGTAATCATTCAGAGATTATTGGTAAATTTTAGAATAAAATCTTCTGTATTTAATTATTGGTCATGTTTAATGGCAGTTAATGAGGGTTTTTTCAGGGGGATATTATAGCTTGGGATTTTTCCATGCATCAGCAAAGTGAAGGAGATTATATGACCCCACTGAAATAAGTGGATATATCAAATTATTTAATCTCTCATCTAAAGAGCAAAAATGCAGTCTTGTGTTTTGCTTATGTCATTAAAAAAAATAAGAAAGAGAAGGAATACTGAAGGATTTACCTGGCTTGTGGCAGTACATATACAGACTTTAATTTCACAGAATCACAGCATCATTGAATTGAGTTTGGAGGGAGTGTCTTGGGATCATCCTGTACACCCCTTCTGCTCAAGCAGGCTCAGCTAGAGCAAGCTGACAAGAACCCTGTCTAGTTGGGTTTTGAATATCTTCCTAGAATGAGACCATGAAACCTCTCTAGGCCACCAGTTCCAGTGTTTTTAGCAATTCCCATTACTAGCAATTGTTGAATAATGTAGTACAGCATATGGCAAGCATGAAGATAAGTTTTAAGGGCTTTTTTCAAACTTAAGACATAATGACTTCAATTGCATACAAAATCACTTGATGAAAATGAGACATAAAAACCTGCATATCTGAACATTACCTTGATCTCAAAAAAATATTATAAAGTCTAATAGAAGTACAGATCATTGTTTTATTTCACATTTTCTACATTTCCTGTGGGTTTGAAGCTGGGGTTTTGCTCCTGGCTGGTACACATAATAGCTCTAAATATTTATTTGAAAATAAAATGTAGGATTTAGAATAAGAAAGTGGTTTTTTTTTATCTGTGTGAAGGTTTGGGTTTTTTTCCCTAGTATTTACCTTGGGGTTTCACAAGTCATATTTCTTTTTACTATATGAATAAACAATTCACATGATTATGTGCACTATATGGAGTTCTTTGATGGCAAGCAGTTTTTGATATGCTATAATTCCTAGAGACCTTTGGATATTTGATACATGGGTTTGTAACATTTTCTGGAGTTTGTAAGTTCAGTAACAGTATCTACAAATATTTTTCTATGATAGATATACAGGCTATATTATTCTTGCAGCAAATAAGAAAATGTAATTTAATTTAAATAAGTTTGTTCAATAATCTTATGTTATTCTTTGTGTCCATATATGAGCATGTCAAAGCGGAAACTGGTAGCAAAAATATACATGGAATTTTGCATGGTACCAATGTCTTGTGTGCGACATGAAAAACTGAGCTTTTAGGCGATCCAAGAAGATATAGACAGATAGAGATTAAACTCAGAGGGAATTCATCACCACCCATTAACAGGCATTCTGAGATTCCAGTGCAATAGTGCACCTCTGCACCTATGTGGTGTACAAAGCAACATTTCTCAGTGGAAGCAAGAATAAACAGACCCTGCATGCAGCTATACAGTGCTAGTGGAAGGCTTGATCTGACACTTTGGGCAGAATGAACATTAGAGAGAAACTACCCTGACTGTGGCCCATACTTGGTAGCAGATATACCAGTTGCAGGTTATGGGAAAAAATGGTCACGAATCTATGAATGACTCTCAGAAACAGGAAGAGGGGAGACTTCTTGGACACTGGGCCTGTTGTAACAGAAAGCCTGATCAAACCAAAGACAACTAATTTTTTTTCTTCATTTCTTGCTGCTGCTTTCAGAGAAATAGGACTTGTTGACCTTTTACTTTTTTTCCTGTTTGTGTGCATGTAAGCAGCATCACGTTTACACCAAAATGCTTACTTGAGGAGATAAAATGTTATAAAGGCCCCAGTTTTGGGTAATGTAGTATTTTTGTGTCCACTGCACATCTGTGAACATCTGTTTTATGGCAATCTGAATAGCCTGTATTGAATGGCATTAGAGTTTTACTGAATAAAATTAAACCAGTTCTTTCTTCTAGGAGTAAGCCTCTGAGGTGAGGAATGTCTATACAATAGTAGAGTCCAAGGGCTACATTGAAAAGCTTTGGCTGAAAAACATTACCTTATAAAAAATGTCTTTATTATAATAGTAATTATAAATAATGACTTTAGGTGCTGCTCAGTGATTGTAAGTCAGCAAGCCTTTGGGCCAAAATGGAAACTGTGAGGACTCAGTATTTATTTGTTTATAATTCCAAGTACCTTAAATATATTCTTTAATCTTTCTGAAAAATAAGAGTAGAGATCTGTGGTAAGCATTGCGCTCCACTGTGCTCCACAGGGATACTCAGATATTAACAGAACACATCTGAAAAAAAGATCCAGAGCTCTAGTAGTTGTCCATTAGCAACTAATAGCCCTCCAGATTTGTCAGGAAGGCTTTTTCTACCCTTTGGACCTTGTTGTGAAATGGTATAATAAAGTAAGATGGCAAAAGACCTCTCTCGCTCAAATCCTGCCAGAATAACCATTGATAACTGTTCTATTTGGGCATTGGGTCTACGTGGGAAACCACAAACAGATTACTTTTTTGTTCAGAAACAGGAGCCAAAACAGAGAAATGTTCATCCACAGATGCACTGATCCAGTGGGGCTGGGCTAAGGATAGTCTGAAAAGACAGTGTGCATTTCTATTGAGTAGAACTGCATGCCTGGAAAGGCAAATACAGAAAATGAATAGTTCAAGGACAGTACTTATGAGCCAGGATGACTTGTGCTCCTCTGGGGTAGCTGACAACTCAAATTCAGTAGTTTCTTTCCTGTCAGACTGCTGTAACAGAGCCAAATAAATTCTGCTTTGTTTAAGAACAGTTCTAGGAATGCTTGATCAATATTCACTTCCTCTTTTTTACTCTTTGTATGGCTAAGTGATTAGTACCTTTGTTCGGTTACATAGCATCTGTTACAAACTTCATTATGCACTGTTTATCACCTGAGAAGTTCATTACTTAGAACATTTTATTTGATCCATGTAGGACTGTCAACAAAAGGATGTCTTTTTCTTCAGAGTGGGATCTAAAGTTTCATTTTATAAAATAACCATGTCAAATTGCACAGAGGAGAGATGGCAAATTTACCATTAATGAGTTAATTGCAATTGAATTTTTTGCCCTGGAATGCAAATGAGAGGGAAAGAACCATCCCTTCTCTTACAGTACAGTACACTAAGTCTGTCATCCGTATTCTTGTCCATTCTCGGACAGACTTTAGCCCTCAGCAGTGGTAGGCCACTGTCTATAGTCACTTCAGGTAGAAAGCAAGAACACCTAAATAATTGCCTAAAACCTCAGAGAGTTGTGAAAGCTTGTCTCTAGCTACCCAAGTGTCAAGTGGCACAGAGTGGATTCACTTGCTCCATTCAAAAGTATGGAGCAATTTAAGCTTTACAAAGCCCCCAGGGTTTAGCGAGGAAAGGCTCTTGTGACTCAGGTGTGTCAGCTAACAAATTCCTGCACAATTTACACAGAGCTAGGAACCTCTCCTATTGTCTTATCCTTGAAGCATTGCACACAGTGAGAACACCTGTCCCCCTTTCTCCCAGAATTATGTGATATGTTAATGAGACTTTTTGA
Source organism: Donacobius atricapilla (assembly GCA_013397315.1). Lineage (NCBI taxonomy): Eukaryota > Metazoa > Chordata > Aves > Passeriformes > Mimidae > Donacobius > Donacobius atricapilla. Next base: position 685,195 of record WBMY01004607.1, read on the forward strand.
ACTTGGTCTCTTTGAACTTCATGAGGTGTGCAAGGCATCACCTCTCAAGCCTGTCAAGGCCCCTCTGGATGCCACCCCTTCCCACCAGTATCTCAACTACTTGGTGACTCTGGCAAACTGAGGATGCACTCAATACCACTGTCCCTGTTGCCAACAAAGATGTTGAACCGTGGTGGTCCCAGTGCCTACCCCAGAGGACACTATTCATCACTGAATGCCACATGGACATCAAGTCATTAACAGCAAGTCTTTGAGTGTGACTGTACAGCCAATTCCTTATCCACTGAATGGCATGTTTGGCAAATCCCTGTCTTTCCAGTTTAGAAACAGGATGTCATGTGGAACAGTGATATGCTTTGCACAATTCCAGGTAGATGATGTCAATTGCTCTTCCCTCATCCACCAATACTTTATTCCCATCAGAGAAGGTCACCAACTTTGTCAGACTTGACTTGCCCTCAAAAAAGCCATGCATGCTGTCACAAATCTCCTTATTTTCCATGTGCCTTAGCATAGTTTTCAGGAGAATCTTTTGGAGATATCAGATTCTGGAGTATCAAAATTTTCAGTTCCCTTTAGTAAAGCCCATTATTTTTCTGTCACATGTCAAAGAAAAAATAACATTGAGTTCCAGCACCTTTGTTGAATCGCCCTGAAAAAGAGAGATTCTTAAAGGACTTCTCTATATATTTCTGTCTGTAACATATGTATATAGTGTTTGTATTATATTTAGTATTGACTGAAAGGATACTGTGGATAAATATATCTGCAGAATGACTGCCACTTATAATACCTTCTTCCAGCATCTAATGCACCATCTATATTTTAAGATTAGTTCCAGAGAGCAGAGGCATAATTTTCTCATCTTTTTTTTTTCCTTTCTTTGACTTCTGTAAAATTCATCAATGAACTTTGGAGCAGACCTCCTGGTAGCAATTCCAAACACATAAAACCTAAACAAAAGTCTTGATCCAGTTCATCTTCTTTCAAAGTCAACTTTTCTGAAATAGGATGCTTTTGTTCAGAGAATCTTACTTGTATACTACTGTACTTCTCAAATAAATGACTCTCCTGAGATGGAAGATAATATAATGAAAACTGCCTTTGAAATTTCACAATTCCCAAGGTTTTGAGGGGTAGAGTTACTCATTCAGAACATTCATTTTATCATTGCTCTTCACAGTGTCTTTCAAACCAAAGCCTTCACTGGTTTAGCTACTGCATCAGACTAAAAATTTATGTGGCAGTAGCAATTCTGCGTTGAAATCCTTTACAGCAGCCTTCTTTACCCATGTGACTTGGCTATTGATGCTGTCAATATGGTAGCTTGATACATGGCATTTCTAATAAATCGTTATTTTCTAAGATTGTATTTCTGTCTAAAGTCAGTATATCACTTCTTGAAGGGAGCAGTTTAGTTATGCACCAGAAGAGAAACACTAAAAATCTTTGAAAAGCAGGTTCTTTGCTAAACCAGAATAATGCAGTGTTTTTCCATAAATCTTTAGATGCCACTTAAAATCTACCTTTTGAATTAGCCCAGCTGCAGTCTGTTCTCTAGCTAGCGTGACTACAGGTATTTACCCTCACAATTTTCAGGTCTTGGTCATTGGCAACTTTATTTTCCACAAGATCAGAAGGCTAGATATTATTCTTATTGTTGTGAATCCAAGATATTTCCCATAGAAAATCATGTACTGACAAAATTCAAAGAATCATTTTCTTTCTCCCGAGGAGATTTTTTTCATATAAATAATATGTCCTATGGACTTTCAGGTTGGGAGTTTTTTGCTTTACCATAGGAGGTTTTCAAAGACAGAAAGATGAATTAAACCTCTGATTTTCACTGAGATGATGTATCCAGTGAATAGGCTCTTCAGTTTCCTCTAGGTCTTTGAAAACCTTCCATGTGATTCTTTTCATTTTTTTGTGCATCCATTTCCCTGCCTCTGCTGCTTTTCAAGCCTCTGTAGAAACGCTCATGGGAACCTGGAGGAGGTATGTGCTCTACAGTCAACTCCTAATTGCCCTACTGGGTCCATCTCATTAAATGTTATGTCTGATTATCCATCTGTATCTTGGCCTTCAAACATAAAATGTGACCTTGGGCTGTGATCCATCTACTAACTAGACAAGATCAGATTTCACTACAGCTTACACAAGAGATCTTCAAGGGGAAACTATGGTATCTAAAAAAGGTTTTTAATGATTGGACAGGTGACCTCAGTGAGCCACAGGAACTAAGAACCTGATATGTGCTATCTCACCATTTTGTGAAAGAAATAGCTGCATTTTACACTGGTTCTGACCATTAAATGTTTGATGGCATTTTTTCCAAGAATTGGTTATCAAAGAACATAAGCTTTTTCTCTGCATATCAAAGCACTCAAACCGATGTGCAATGAACTAAATTGTCATTCTGTCCCTTCAGGAGAAGTAAAGCCACTGACTAGGTCCCATAATTGCTATGGTTTTGGTAATCATAAATTAGTGAAAATCATTTAGCAGTTTCTGGTGAAAGAAAGTTCCTCCGTGGGATAAAAAGTAGCCCCCAAGACCTTTGTTGACATAAACCATTTCTCCTTGGGTCTGGCCATATGAAATGCTCACTACATGCAGTTATTCACATAGAATACCTTCATGGTGTTCTAATGAGTATATATTTGGCTTCAGGAGACTTAAAACGTGTAAAATTATGATTTAAGAATAATGATGACTCCCTCCTCCAAGTGAGATACTAAGCATGATACTGTCTCTTTACACAATTGACAAGACTGATAGAATTAGAAAAATGCCTGCATTATGACCTCTTTTAATAATTTTCATTATTTTAAGCTAATGAAATATTGCCTTATTAAAAAAACATGTTGATAATCTAGCTAACAACATAGGTGTTAAGAACAGTATTTCTTGTTATATATAAATGACATGCACATACACATACAGACAAACCCATACTTGTATAAACACAGTATCTGTCTAAATGAAAACAAAATGGAGCAATCAATTATAATAATCATAATCAATTATCAATTGAGGAGTAGACCTTGGGAGTTAGGGGAAAAAAATCACAAATGTGGTGTGCCATGGTTGAAGAGTAATGAAGCACTATACAATCATTTTCTTTTCCTCTTGAATCAACTAGCCAAAACACGCTGTTAAAACACAAACATGCCACTCATTAAAAATTATGCTTCCGAAAGAAAATATTTCCCGTGCTTCTCAGCATAGCAGGTAATAACACCAGAAGACAAAGGAATGGTGCACTAAGTCTTACAGTAGAAGATTCGTTAATTACTCCTGTAGTACAGCAAAACTATGGACTCAGAGTCCATACAGAAGAGTACCGTGTGAAGCTGGACTAGATTAACTGGATTTTTCCATATCTTTCTCACGGTGGTTAGGTCAGACTCCTGCAGAAATCCTCAACATTGTATTGCACACTGTAATCCTCATGGATGACGGAGTAAAATTGCTTTTTTTTTCTGTGCCTCTTGGTCCTTTCTTCACTTAGTTGCCTTTAAAAGTAAGAACTGATTCTGTCAGAAATCATGTATTGTAGGGAAGTGCAAAATGTGTTAGTTGAGGGGTGGTGGGAAAAGTCTGCTTGAAAGGTGAATGAAGCGTTCTCTACAGTGGATACTTTACAGTTGGCTTCCTGAACTCAGCAAAGTAGGATATGTTCCCAAAATAGCATTTAGAGCTTAGCAGATACAACTGGTCCAATTCAGATGTGACATAAATAGGAGCAGACAGAGGGAGTAAGCAACACTCCTGGTGTTCGTGCTAGAGTTTACAGTGGTGTCACTTGAGTAGCAAAGCGATGGGAGAACAGAGCTGAAACAGGCAGGCTGACTTGTGAGAAGAGAAATACAGAGGGCAGGACTGTTTCTGGACGACAGGCAGATGGGAAAGAATATAAGCACTATGTAGGCCAGAGTATGTATGATCCTTGAAATGCTTGTGTGTTTAAGGCTGGGTCAGATGGGACTTTGAGTAACCTGGTCTAGTGGAAGGTGTCCCTTCCCATGACAGTGGGGTTGGAACAACAGTCTTTAAGGTTCCTTCCAACCCAAACTATTCTGTGATTCTGTAATGAGTATCTTCATAGGTTCTTCCAAGTTCATCTTTGTATAATCAGTGATCTTAATCAGTGGCATTTTCCCATGGATCAAATTTGGCTCATGGGCCAAAGAAGAAGCCCGGCACAAAGATAAGAAAATCTGTCTGTGTATTACCTAGATGGAGGTGCTTATGGTGCCAGTCACTGCTCCTTACTGGAAATACTGAAATAGTCTTCCTTTTTATTGAGAGAGAAGGCCAGATTTTTTTTTTTTCTGGAGCTGAGACCTACAACTGTTTCCAAATTAATGTATGCACATCCCCAGTCATAATCTGCACCCTTGCTAAGTTTAGAATTTAGAAATTATCTACATGCAAAAAATAAAAAACACAGTGCATAGCATTTATTATCATGCTTATAAATTGCATTGCGAGCGCTTTCATTTGGTGCAGTATTGCTTCTGACAGCCCAAACGAAATCTGCCGGTAGTGGATGTTGCCTGTTACTGGATAGAAACATTAATTTGGGCTAGTATGTGCTGCTTCAACAGACAATGAAAAAGATAAACAATTTATTGCAACCAGAAGCCAAAACAAAAACATTTCAACAATGTTGCATATTTGCATAGTTATCAAAAATCCGTAGACAATATGAAAAATCACTTTTAATGCATATACACATGAGTATGAATTTAAGAAACAGGCCTGGGTAGACAGATACCTAGCACTATCAGATTGTACAGTGACTTTTGACTGCTTTTGAATATAAAAATCATCCAAGGCCTGGAAAAGCCAAATGAGGAATCTTGATTTTAAGCTTGATATTGAGTGGACAACTACTTTTGGGCAAAAGTGTCACTTTGTTCTCAGATGAAGGTTTTGGTTGAGTTTCTATATGAAATTCTGCCTCTCTAAGAAAGATTAGAGTTTCTTTCTCCAACATAACAGACTGGCAGTAACAGTCCTAGGCAAAACCTTCATGGCACTCACTCCTGTCCAGAACTCTTTGGAAATTGTAGTTTCCATTTCACCAGCAATTCCAATATATTACAGTATATTAATTTCTAAAACAGAATACAACACCAAGCAGCACTTTTTCATTCTGTCTCTGAAACAAAGCTGGTGGAAGAAAGAGTGCACAGAAATATTTCTATAAATAATTTTTTTAATCTTTTTCTGTTCATGACTATCTCTGGCTTTAGTATGTACATACAATTGTATGTCGCTGTGCAATGGTGAGCTCTGATGAGCTGACCATTTTCTACGTGTATTCACCTGGAGTAAAGGATATAATTCTGGAAATCTAAACCTGTCCCATCAGAATCCTACATAGTTTTTTTGTCCCACTAATATCTGTATAGAAACTCCCAGTGGCTTCAGTGGAAGCAATACTGAGACCTAAATTCCCTAAAACATTAAATTTAAATGAAACTCCAAAAACAACGCTTCTCCTCCTCCTGTTCCAAAATGGACTAATACATTGATTTGGAAGCCATAGTTTGGAGAATAAATCACAGATTTAGTGTGAGGGTTTTTGGAAACAGGAATTAGAAGTATATCAGAGGGAAAACAGTTTAGACAAATTGTTTATATTGTCTGCCAACAACTGCCTGGTTTTTGTAATTCAGCTTTACTGATATTGCTAACTTAGAATTAGATATTGTAAAATGACACAACGCCTGTTCTGTGATGAATGCTCATGTGAGAGCACCACTTAATGAGGAGCAGTTGATATATTTGTGGGCAGTTTTATAGTTTTGTCAAACAACATAAAAGTGTTATTCTGGATTTATTAGCAGGAAATAAAATCCAAATTGAAATTAGATTTTTAAATGGCACAAAATTCCAATGCTTTTTATGTCACTACTAAAACACCCACACATCCTGTTAAATAGGAAGCCTTAAAGCTGCAGTAGTATCTTGAAGGCAAAATCAGAGATATTATTTACTCAAGCAAAACTTCTTTCTGTGTTACTGCCATTGGAAAATGACTAAGTATTGTTCTTTATATTGTCTTTGTTATAGGTTGGTTGCAGTTATTGATAGAAACATTGACTTCACCATATATCCTATTAAGTATGTCTGTAAGGGGTCCAATTCTGACACCTTTTCTTGCCATACTTCCATCTTGAAATCTCAGTGAGGTTTTATCTCTGTAACAATTCACTTGCAATTTGAGGCAATTTCAGGACATTTATATTAAATCTTAGAAGCATAATTCTGAACATTCTTGAAAGTCAAATTATGGTTATTGACTTTTGAAATAGAAGTAATAAATGTTGTTGCTTTTTTTCTGTTTTGGAATGGAAGAGTTATGACCTAACTCAAATTCTCCCTCTTATTTGATCCATATCATCAACTTTAATGGGAAGCAACAGACAGGGTTTAACCAGTGGGCACATAATGTTGAAAAGTGAAAAATTCCACCTTTATCATATTTCACATTTTTGCTTCCATGTATGCCGGGCAGTCAGTTGTTTGCACTCAACTTTCATGGCTCACCGTTGCTTGTAGCTTCTTATAGTCCATTTTTTTGCTTCTTTTAAAGACAAATTTATCTCTCAGGGCCCACACTTGCTCTGGTTTTGACCAATTTTATGACAAAGGAGGGTGGTGCAGACAGTAACCTTTTTAGAAGCAGCTCTGCTTGTTTGATATGTTGCTTGTTTCTCTGTGGAAAAGTAAGTCTACTTACATGTACATTCAAAGGAAGAAAAAACCCTCTTTTCCTCTTCCTCATTAATATAGAAGAGAACCTCTTAGTATAGTGCAAGGTGCTTGGGACAAGATAAATGATGTTTTTATTAAAATTAACCAAGCAAACCATTTTTTTATAAGTTGGGTTGCATTAAAATATATTTTTTTTCCTAAAATGCAAATGCAGTGACTCCCTAATGTAGAATTAAGATAATTTCAGGTACTGCTGGCATATTATCAATGGACATAGAAGAGACCTTGTTTGCCAGCTTGTGAAAAGAATCCAGAAGTAAAAAATGGGACCTGGCAGTCTCTTTTCTGACAAGCAGGAGCTCACTGACTTTAGCAGGTAAATTACAAACAATGCCGAAGATCACCTCTTGTCTGGGAAGAAGTGCTCAGAATGACTACAAAATTGGGTTACAGTGCAGTATTTAGAATAATCTATCTAAATCACATTATTGGTATTCTTCTTCCCTTGTGCAGCAAAATATATTTAGAGAGAATGAAAGAGAAGCTGCATTTAACCTAACACTGCCTTGCAGTGATATCCCACATCCTGGGACCAAACGTTAGCCTGTATCCTGTTCTCCTTTCTGTCCCTTAATAGAAAAAGGGAAGAAAGGAGAAATTCCCTAGTGTTTCCCTCTGTCGTAGTGGGAGAAAATAAGCTCAACCCATGGAAGAAGGGTAGAACTCAATTTGAAGCAAAATTATTGGCTGAGGGCATGGCATGATGTGATTTGAGGTGAGAGAAAGCAAGGGTTCATATTCCAGAGCATTGAGTTATCTGCTGTAAGTATTAGTAACCAAAAAGGTATTTGTAACTGGAATATAGCAAACTCTGTGGTCTGAAAACAAAGTAAGGTCAGGCAGGCAGGAAAATCTGACCAGAACAATTTACTTATATCACAGACAGTGATCTGACTCCAGTCATAATTTCAGCTAGCCATGGCCAGGTTAGCCTGTTGTCTTGCTCCAGCCTCAGGTTCCCTGAGAAGGGAAGTGATGAAGAAAAAAGCACACCCGAACAACAAATAGCGGGGAGATCTGGGGAACTGCACTGTTTTCTCTTCTAAGTTTGGAGAAATGTTGCACTCCCAGCCAGTATGCCACCACATTATTTTATATTGCCGTGCAGCAAGACTGGATTAAATTGTGCTAGAAGCTGTAAAGAAGCAGCACAGGAGTCAGGGAAGTAAGAATGCTCCCACTCAGACTCTTTACTTAATATGTTCCTCTGATTTATGGATGTAGTGGGGGATTGACCTTACCATGTTTGAAAACATAAAATCCTGTAAGAAATGTCAGGATACTGAGTTGCAAACAGGCCAGGATGAAGTAGAATTTTAGATTCTGTACATTTCCATATGCGTGGAGGTGGGATCTGTCCTGAAAAGAGATCAGCTCCTGCAGTTACACTGGATAAAGGAGCCAACCTAATGTATGTATTAAGACATTTAACTTACACTGATCAGAATTTTATCACTTTGATATTGCAATTTCAAATATAGAAATCTTTCAGTATTCACAATATAGTGTCCTAGGTGACATATGAAAGTAAAATAGCTAGAAATATTGCACATTAACCATGCATACATTTTCATATGCTTGCATTTCAGGTCCGATATACTGATTGTATATGATATGAATGCACCTGTTGTTTTAGAGCAATCAAGTCTGATTATAATTTTCTCTTTTTAGTCTCCTTAAAAACAACCCTAAACCCAAACAAAAATAACAAATTTCTCATATTCTGGGGTAACATGCAAATGAACTGCTGACTCAGAAGTCCTTATGTTAGGCACAGATTGCCAGCTTGAGAGAAAATGATGAGAGAATGTAACATTTTGTAGTTTTTGAATATAGTGGATGCCAGTTGCTAATGTGAACACAGAGTTGATGTTAGTGAAAAAGTTGGTGTTTTATCCTCTAGGCCTTCCATTTTAAAAATTGGCTTGTGATTAATTGCTGCATGCTTCCATTATTGCAACGTAGATGAATTTTAGAAGCCATTTGACAAAAAAAAAATATACCTTGGAGCATTTTAAATGGAGCAGCTGTAGAGTGCTCAGTAATTTTATTTTGTTTTTTTATATTCATAGTGACTGAAAAGGCAACTTGAGCTAGGATCACAGGATTATAACATCAATTCTGTTCTTCTCCAAAATTTGATTCTGTTTGTGTTTAAAAAGCTGACAATCATATCTGAAACTCATTGATTATCTGCTTGTAATAGCTCATCATCTCAACAGAACAGAGCAACAAACCTTTTCCACTTTGTCAAATGTGTTCCAAATAACAACAAAATGGCGCCAAAGATATTTGAAACTGAATTAGAATAATGCTAATCTTGTTCATTTATTCTGAAAAAAACCAGTATTTAAAGAGTAATTTGTGATAATCCTAATTTCAATTTAAATTAATTTTTCTATTCATTTTTTGAAAGAGTATATTTATCTATTCTATATTTATGTAGAATATAGGATAGAGTATATTCATTTATTCTGTCACTGACTCATCATTTTTTTTTATAAGTGTGAAGAACCTCTTAAAACAGTGCATACATTCAATTAAAATTATTTAATCTATTGATTCTAAGGTTTTCCGTCCTATATTTTAAAAAAAATCTTGTGAAATCCATTGCCCCACACACCAGTCTTTCATGGTCATCCACATAACTTGACATTTGCTGCTTCTATGTTAAATCTCATCAGATTAAAATTGCTATTCAAGTCTGTAGAGTTGGATGGCTTTCTCTTTTTTTCCTTTGTATTTGAAACCCAGTTAATCTGCTAGATATTCTTGTTCGAGTTCCTTGGCCTATTCAAACATATCGGAAAACAGAAATGTATCCATTTTATGATGAAACCAAGGCAACCCAGAGAATATCTCTGCTTAAGTTCACCATTGACTGTCACAAATGAAAACAAATTGTTAATTATAGTTTGCAAATCCCTACAATAGGAAATTAATTTAGTGGTTTGAAATAAAGCAAATTTCAACGCTTTTAGACTATTGCCTACAACCAACTGCAAAAGAAAATTCTGTTTCCTTTTCATTGAATGTACAGAGATTTTTTTATATAAACAGAATTGAATATTTTGAAGAATCAGCATTTGATCACAAGAGAATGAAATGATACTTCACAATGGATCTGATAAATGAGACATTTATATATGAACAGGTACATTGATTGGCCTCTGATTTTTTAAGAACTTTCAAAAAGCAAAGTAGAAAGAAATGTAATTCTCTGCTATTTATTTTGGGAAGCAAGTGGTTGAGCCATGTGCTGTAAGTGACTCAAATCTGGATATTTGAATTTCTTATCAATATTTTGACAGAATTGTTGTAATGCACAGCCTTAAGATCAGTTAAAATGTTAGGCCAGGACGCCTGTGAACATAGAAAGTCGTGTATCATCCTAAAATACTACCATTCGATTTTGGTACTTCACTTAAAAAAAAAAAAAA
>WBMY01004607.1:696375-726735 GCA_013397315.1 Donacobius atricapilla
AAAAAAAAGAAAGAAAAGGAAAAAAAAGAAAAAAACACAAGGAAAAACATGACAGTGACAAAAACAACACCACCAAAACATGTCCTGATTCAGACATGGCAGTGAAGACATGAGAAATTTTTTTTTAGGTAAAATATTCTCATTTTTGTGTAAAATATTCTCATTTTTCCTATGAACTTCTGTTTTCCAAATATGTAAAATCCTTTCAGAAAAGGCCTAAGTTCATCCCATGAGCCTTGCTGACATAAAATCTCTGTGTTCTGTCACTTCTGCTCTTGGTAACTTCCTGTCCAGTGTTTGATTCTGCAACTTTCCTATTAGCAGCCCTTGATGGACTCATTTTAGCATGTCTTTTTGATTCCCTTTATTCTTTTGATACTCAGAAAATATAAGTCAGTGTGTTTCACAGGTCACTTATGTTTTGTAGGTAAAAGTACTTTGGTGGCTTTCAAGCCATCCCTTTGAAAATTTTGTTTTATATCCCTGTACTGTGAAAAAGGCTGAGTATCTGTTCCCTACTTATCTTCTCTGGGTCTTTCATGATCCTGTAAACCTCAGTCTCCCCTCTTTCTGTCCTCTGTCTTTTCCTTTTCATTGTTAAAAAGTGCTGATCTGCTGCTTCTTGCCCGCTGTGGAAGCTGCTTCGGAAATCTCATTGTGCCTGCTGCTCTCCCATCTAGAAGCAGGGAAAATCCTAGATTGGAAGGAGCCTCTGGAGGTCATCTGAGCCCACCTATAGCTGACAGCAGGGGTGTGGATTAAGTTATCCATTGACCCAACAAGACAAGTCTTGAATGACTTCCAGTAAGGGAGATTCCACAGCTTCTCTAGACAACCTATTCCAGTGTTTGGTTGTTCTCACAGTGAAGAACTTTTTCCTGTCGTCTGATAAAATTGCCTTTGGAGTAACTGATGCTTGTTGCTTCTTTACCTCTTGCAGTGTCCTTGTGAAAAGAGTACATCCATCTTCTCTATAACCCCTCTCTAGATATTGAGAGCATGTGATTAGACTCCCCCTCCCTTTCAGCTGAGTAAGCTGAATTCCTTTCACCTTTCAACAGGCATCAGCTTGGTGGCCCTTCACTGAACCATCTCCAATACTTCAGTGCCTCTTTTGAAGTGGGAGTCAGAACTGGACACAATATTCCAAGTGTGACCTAGCAAATACCAAACAAAGCAGTGATAAACTTTCATCTGCTGGGATTACTTTGGCTGCTGCAGTCAAGGCCCCAGGTTGGTTTCATTGCTACACGGATGCACAGCTCAGCCAGTCTGGCTTTGGCCTGTACAGCTACTTGCGATTATTCCATCACAGATTCAGGATCCTATAAACATCTTTGTTAAATATCATGCAATTCCTGTTAGCCCAGTCTTCCAACCTGTGGAGATCTGTTTGCTGCAGTGTATAATATATACCTTGCTGCGTCTTACTCTATTTTTTCTCAGAGTGTGGAGCAGAACTCTGTGAATCAGTGGAGGCATGGAGTCATGCTACTTTTTACATTAGCATAATAATAACAACAAATAATAGCAACAATAATATTAATATCAATATGAATAATAATACAAAATTATTTTGAAATGATTTTGTGTTACCATTATTAGTTGTTTATAAATATTATTTTATTATTTGTTTATTGTTAGTTTATAAAATTTATTTTCTGTTCCTTTACAGGTTATCAATACTGATATATTTGCTTTAGTGACCAACACTGGAACTGACTAGATGTTTCCACTAAAATGTCCATGCTGATTTTGAGCAACACCAGTAGCTAGTTCTGACCTAGCAGGGTATTTAAAGAGTTAAAAGGGCATTTTCTTTCTGTACATATTCATTTGAATTTATCAACACTGAATATCATCTATTATTTCATTGCCTAGTTTTTCACCTTCAAAAAAGAGAAAACTTTTGATATGATATGGTTGAATATGAAATGGTACTGTTTAAGAAAACCAAGTGTTCAGTGTTTCTGATAACACAAGAAACAGAAGTCATCAAAAGAATTCACAGAATTTTTAAAACTTACTCCTAATTCTACACTATTTTAGCTGCTGAAAGTATGTATGGTTTCAATGCTTATTTTAAAAATATGTTTTAAAGTGATGTCTCAAGACTGAATAAGGATAAAACAGTCCAGGCTCAGAAATTCCCAAACACAATGATTTCTTTATTTGACTGATTCTTAATTGTTTTATCACCATAAATACCTGTTTTTCCTTATTATCAGAGTACTGAACTGTATGCTGTGATGAAGTACAGACATTTCACATTATACTTCTGAAGAACACCTTCATCAGCATCTCAGTCCACCTTAGATTTAAACCTCCTTAATTAATCTTTTGTGTATACTTCCTTCTGTTTCTAAGGGTGGTCAGGGGGAAAAAATGTTGTTCTTAACTGCAAAAAAATAGCTCTAGAACCCTGATGAATAGCATATAATATGCTTTAGAGGAATTAATTGTGAGAAAGTTCATTGCAAATAACCAAAGAAATGTGAAAAGAAGTGTGCTGGAAAGATTAATAAACAGCTGCTCTTGCAAAAGTGCTTGTAAGTGGAGTAGTGATCAGCCTGTGTATGGGGAGCAGGCTTTTCCAAACTCACTGCAGTTTGAGATGAATATTAGATATTGATATAATTTTAAGAATAAACCCTTGGGAGAGTAGACTGTATTTCTGAGAAATATATGGCTAAAATAATTAATGATGCTTACAGGACTTTATGTTTCATTTTGGGGATGTTGCATCTAGGAGATTTGTGCCTTGTTGTCTCCATTTTTGGTTCTGCATAACTCTATTTTTAAAATTCCCTTGTCTTCTCACAGACATAATTCTCCTTATTGGCTAGATATTTGTTACTCATCCTTTGTTATGCTTCCCTATAAGAAGGGCTTCAATTTTAGAGTATTTGTGTCTGTAATTTCTGACAAGGTGTCATATTTTCTTCTTCCATTAGCAAATAATTGGAAGTATGCTCTTGGTTGGGTATGGCAGATAATTCTGAAATGTAGAATGAGGAGTTCCTCTGGTTTTGGGTTTGCTTCCTTTTCTACTTCTAGGAGAGGGGGTGGATGTGAGATCAAGAACTTTAAACTTCTACTGCCACTAAAGGAAGAGATCCTGCCTTCCATCCACCCAGCTGCTTTATTTCTTAGCCTGTATTTTCTCTGGTGTTACCACAGGTGTTTCTGGAAGGAATCAGCGTGGGTTACACCCACAAAGGCAGAAATGTTAGCTGAGAGATCCAGGGCTACATTTGGTAGCAGCATCTCTTCATGCCAGCTTAGAGTGTTGACACTTGAGCTTAAACAGGCTTTATTTGCTAATATTTGCAACATCAATGAACAGCTTTCACACTTCCAAAAGGCTGTATAAATGGGTAATCACACATATCTACATCACAGGTAATCCCTTGAAGTGGTCCTGACTGATGATACAAGTTAAATTGGGGTTTCTTTGCCTTTGATAGAGAAATTAAAAAAAAAAAAAAGTGGTTTTAACAGTACACTCTGTTAGAACTCAAAAAGTAGTATGTAATAGGTTAACTTGTCATTTTTTCTCCATTAAATTGCTTGAATGTTCCCCATTGAGCTACTTGGTAGTGTAGAAGTCAACTTCTCACTAAATAAAATGGTATCAGTAAGCCCTTGTTAACTGAAGAGATGGCCTGTAACCGCACATTTCAGCTAATTTTAGCAACTCTTCAGACAAATTCTCACCTCCTCCCATTCACAGATATGTTCTAATTCCCTAGGAAAAAGGCACAAAAAAGCCTGAAAATTATGTTTCCAATTAGTGTGCCTTTCTCATACTTAAATTCTGTGCGGCTCTGCAGATAATTGAATAAAATGTGATACATTCTTTTGATCTTTGTTGAGATGATGTAGGCTGTAAATATTGTTTCATTATACTGTTCGTGTTGACATACATTGTATTGTGCCACTTACAGCTTCTTTGGCACAGCTCTGGAATCAAATGTTCAGCAGTGATTAATGACCAAGAATACATAGACCTACTGTTGAGTTTAAGAGCTCTCTCATCTCTGCTCCTGTTCCTTCCCTCAACTCCAGCACTAGTTAATGTGGCTTCTGTGAACATGGCAGTTCTGGTCACTTGTCAGACAGCTTGTACTGCCAGCAATTAGCATAATGGTACTGGCATACAGCTAATTATCATTAAATTCTCCGTTTTCTTAATTCTTGCTTATTATTGTATCCTTGATGCCCTTTCTCACTTTTGCAATTTTTTTATTTAGTGTCTAATACAGAAAAGGCTTTTAAACCTGTGCTACAGCCTTTTTTTCAGTCCTTGCATACTGTACAATCATTTAATATCCTTTGATATGTTATGCCAATTAAGTGAAATGTGTGTTAACATAAATATTTAATTGTGAAAAGAGAGATCACTTTGGCCTAAAGCTTTAATTGAATTAGATGCTTTTCAGATGATTGTCAAGATTAAACAGTCCATTATGAACATTTGCCACTGCAGGAGATTTCTGCTTATTGAAAGACAAAAGGATAATTTCATCTAGTATTGCTGTAAACTGTACGAGTCCTTCATACTGATAAGGGAATTCTCCCTCTTTTAACCTTGATATGTACTGTAGTAATGAATTTATGAATCTTTAAATTCAGTCACATCATTAAAGTGGGGATATGATATTAACACTGCCAAGTAAATTAAAAGGATGAAAATTTATCTACATAACAGCTAAAGAGATCAGAGTCAATATCAATTTGTCAATAATTATCATTGCTTTAAAAAGCAAAACTAACATGATAAAAGTAGGCAGCTATGGATCTTTATTGCATACTAACTGGAGTTTGATTAATTCCAGTGACAGACTTCGCTTGGCAAACTGGAGTTTTGTGGAAACTAATTTTCCTTGACACTGGGCTACTGAGGCACCTAAACTGTAGCTCCCACAAAATATGCTTGTGTTAATATGGAATCCAACTGTTTCATTATCAACCCAAAATATTTCTAGTTTGGGGCAAAATGTTCCTGTATTGCAGTTTTGCCTAATTAAGTGAACATCTTCCACAGATCAGAATCCTGGTTTTTGATATGCTGTGGACTGTAGTCATGCATATATCTTGAACTGAAAACACGTCACAGCAGTTTCCTTCAAAATATAGTATAGCTATGCATAATGCATGATAAGCCTATAGAGATGTGTAATGTGAATCAAAGTTTTAATGTCCTAGTTTTCCAGATATTATTATCTATTCATTGTGTTTTTAAGGGAGCTCTGATTAAGAATCATGTCAGCTGTGACAAGCTATAAAGCCAAGCACGACTTTCAGTAAGAACCTGAAAAAAACTCTCTGAACAAGTTTTAACATTAAACTCATTATTGGGGAACCTTGTTCTTATTTTGCCAGGGGTAGAGGACTGCATCAATAAAATCCCACATGCTGGCAACATGTTGTCACCAAAGGTCAGAGAGGAAAGAAATTCAAAGCACAATAGGTTTCCTCTTTATGTCTGACACAGCTGTATTCCCTCAAATGTTAGGTCTGTATTTGCTCCTTTGTATTTGTTGATCAGGTCTTCAAAAGAGCAGATGCAAAATTTCAACCATCCTTGCCATCTTGTGACATGTTCTAAAGTAACGAAGTGCCTGGCTTGACTTGAATTCTTATCTGTCCCCTTGGTCTGCAGAGCATCCAGATGTCAAACAGGCAGTTTGAATGTAAAATGTGCAGCTCAGCTTCACCAATGAGCGCAATGCTGTTGTGGGACTGCACATTCTTGGGCTAGCTGGTTGTTTTTTTTTTCACTCAGACAATATCAGACTACTGGAGTCTACCTAAAATTTTATGCTAAATGCAGTTCTTACTTAGGCTTCAGGCTTGTGAACAGTTCGGCCACATCCTGAGTTGCTTATTGTCTGGAGTAAACAGCACGAAATAGTCAACTGATCAAGTGTGACTGATGCTAAGGTTATGTCTAAACAAGTGAGGGAAGTCATATCTACATTAAAATGGAAGTGAAAATTTCCTTCTGCAGGAATACTGGGGAGAATTCCCTCATTAATGTGAGAAGCTCTTCTACTTTGCTTTAGGGCAGATGCTTGGTTAAGCAGGCAGGAAGTTTTTCTCTTGTTCCTTGGTTTGTGTCCAAGATAGTGAAGGAATAGATTTGTGGAGGTTCTTTTAGGGTCCCAGTCATGCAATAAATCTAAAATTAATTATTTTAAGTACTTGGATAATTCTATTGTCATGATGCTTTCTTTAATAAAAAAGTATTTACTGTATTATTACATGTATTTATTGAGTAATAAGCAAAACTAATTTGATAATTTCTGTGTATTTATAGTTGGTGGTAACTGGAAAAAAAAGCAGTGCAAAACAGCTTTCTATACTTGGAATGATTGAGAACTGATTCTGTTTTATTTAAGAATTTTAAGTATCATTAAAGCAGTAAGCTAAAGAGGGTGCTGTTTGCCTGAGTACTTTACTGGCCTCTGGTAAGAGAGGTGATAAATTTGTATTGAAATATCATTTGGAAAGCCAATACCTGGGATGAGTTCTTACTGGGTTATGGATGTCCTGTATTTCTTTACTCTACTGGAGACAGTAAAAGGAGAAAAGGACTGGTTGGAGTGCGGGAATATGAGGGTTGGTATGAGGAGCAGGTTGAGAAAGTAAGAAGAAATTAGACCTGTGAGGAGAAATGCAAATATTTACTTACAAATATGTTAGTACAGACAGGAAAGCGAGTGCTGGAGGACACTGCAGTAAGAGTTGCCTACAAAATAAAGGAGCAGACTCATAGTGAGGGGGGATTAGGAAAAACGGGCACTTCTTTATTCTGTGTTTCTCACGGGTAAAGGTGGGCTTTGCAGCATCGTCTCTGTCCTTGCCAAGTGGCATGGCTGGACCTGAGGCAGAACTGACAAGAGCAAGAAGGCCAAGGAAAACCCTTCCAGCTTCCCTTCCTCCTGTTGCCCTTGTCCATGCCTGCCCTTACAAACAGGAGTAAAGCTGAAGGGCAAGGTGTGTCAATTCACTCGAGTAGGTGAACCTTACAGTCTGCAGCAGCATTGTAAGGCTGGTTTTGTCAGAGAAATTGCAAAATGGGAACTGAGCTGGGCAAGACCAGCCTACGGTAGTCATTGAATCTAAGTGCAGACAAGACCACATGTGATAGCTTGTGGAAAAGATTCCTGAAGGCCACTGAAGAGCCATTAACTTGGACATCTCCTTTACAGATGACCTCAGCTGTAAGCAGAGATACCAATCTTCAAAGACCATGCCTGCTCATAGCATGTGAAGGGCTGCATGTGCCTGCAGTAAGATTGCTTTTGATGCCTTCTGCCAATGAAGGGGGAGGCACAGTGCAGTCCAATGTGTGCCACTTTTGCCTTCCCTCTGCATTCCTCTCCAGGATGCTGACACTCCTCAAAGCACCATAAGGGTTAGAGGTACATATTCAGTGACATGTCATTTCTGGCACCAGACTGAATGAAAATGCACCTATCCAGCGAAAACTCTGCATAGGAATGCCCCTCTTTCTTATGCCACATTTTCCTGGGGCTGTATAAAACATCACGAGCACACATACACTGCTTTTAGCTCAATGCAGAATCTAATGCTAACTGTCCTGCACTGTATAATCATGAAATGTGGGGAAAATGTAGTGCTTCTTGTGTTCAAAATTCAAGTTAGAACTTCAGCCAGATGAAACAAGTGACTTATTTGAGAATGAGCTTGTGATCCTAAAGCAGACATACATAGCCACATACTGAATTGGAGTAACTCAAGTAAAGCAAAAACCATAACTCTGAAGAGAGGCAAGATTTGGTATTTACAAACATTATTCCTGGAAGTGTAGTTTGGTTCAACTCACCACAAAGCAGGGGTTTTGTGAATACAGTTTTTGCAAATAGTTATAAAAACCTTCTTTGTTTACAAATTTGGAAGTCAAATGAAAACTCAGCTTTAAGCAAATTTCTACATAACTGTGTAGTAAAAAATGCCTAATAGCTTATAGATATGCAATAAAGAAGCTCTGGCAGAACACTGACCTGCCCTGACAGCATTTGTGTGTTTTCTAGTTACCTCTCTGCTGGCCCCATGATTCAGTATTATGTGGATGAGATATTTGCAGTAGAACACGGGAAACCCTTGAATATGGAAAATAGTACTTACTAAAATAGATAGCCGTCCCAAGGGGGAAACAGCAAAATTACATGAGATTCATAGAATAAGGAATAACTGAAATTGCCCAATTATTTAAACGGAGGTGTTTTTCTATCAATATAATATCTTGCTGAGCTTGTGGAGCATAATTTAGAGTAGGCATTTTGCTTGCAGATCACGATATAAACATTTTATATGATCTCCCACACTATTAGAATAATAGAGGTAGTGTTATTTAATTCACTCCTGGCAAATAAGATGCTTGCCAGAATGCATAAAACACTCAAGAATCTGGTTTTGTTATCGTTGAAACTGGTTGGTTGAATGATTTATCTAAAGTTTGATTCCTCATTGTGGAAGTGGATTTGATGGTTCTTGTGAGATACAATTTAAGATTGTGTTGAGGCATCATTAAAAAAAAAAAAAAATTGTTGATAGAAATATTAACAATATGAGGATGAAAAAGGCTCCTTAAATGTAAGCAGGTAAAGCAAGAGCCATGTCTGGGTTGGGAGAAGGACTGGGAGAAACTGCATTTCTGCAAATTGTTTGATTTAGACTTAATAGAAATTGTGAGCACAAAAAGTGAATTTGAATACACCTCTTAAAAAGCAGTTGCGAGCAAAGAAACTACAAGCCACTGCAGAGACCATGCAAGTGCTGCTGTATCTTCCTAGTGGTCTCATAAAGTATGTTGCAAATCAGCAGGGGTGGAGAAATTCAAAGTTTAATAAAGCTTTTCCTAAAACCACAACCTTTGGAGTGTCATTTAATGCCTCTCTTCACAGTCCTTGCTTCTATTA
Source organism: Donacobius atricapilla (assembly GCA_013397315.1). Classification (NCBI taxonomy): domain Eukaryota; kingdom Metazoa; phylum Chordata; class Aves; order Passeriformes; family Mimidae; genus Donacobius; species Donacobius atricapilla. Next base: position 705,327 of record WBMY01004607.1, read on the forward strand.
CTTTTTAACCTGCAACACACATTTCAGGTTTGGTATCTGATATGCCCTGACTACAGTCCTTGGGCCTGAGGCAGATATTTGTGAGTTGCAGAATTTAGGGTAGGTGGTCCAACTACTTCTCTATCTTCCTTTTCTACAAAGTGGATGGAAGATGAGTATTGGTTGCTAATCACCATAATTTTTCACACTGGAGCCAGGCTTCAGTAGTCAGAATGCAAAAATCCTATGGAAAACATTTAAAGTTATGTCCTTTCCCAAAGGTGATTGTGCCTAAAGCTGATATGCATTGGGAATGATGAAAAGATGACCATTGTTTTGTGCATTTGTATGTGATATACTATATCATTTAGCACTTCTTCTATTTATGCTTTGTTTTTCCTGCTTAGTGTAGCTTTTATTGATGTGTTTGATAACACGGTATCAGCTGCAAGGCAGAAATGTTTTCTCTGTTGGGGTTTTTTTAAACTTTTCAATGTAGATTAAAAAACTTCAGCAGCCCCTGGATAGGGGGGATAGGCTTAAGCTGAAAATTTACATGTGAGTAGCAAATATTAGAATGCAGATGTGCCAGACAGAGAAAAAGAAATTCATAATAAGGGACTGCTCTGGCAGTATTAATCTGCCTCATGTAGATTGTGTGATGAATCATCCCATGTCGCCACAAGGACTGCTGCTGCTGCTGAGCTCTGCCAGCATGTGGGACAATAAAAAATGTGCATCATAGAGTGGAGGGAAGGGCACACACAAGGGAAGAGGAAAGGGACAAAAGTCCTAGCTATTTAAAACTGGACATGTCAAGCCTGGCCAGTATTTCATGTTATATATAATTCAGCCAATTTATTGGATAAATCATTTTATATGCTCCATGAACTGCAATTTGCTTCCATGGACAAGCATGACAAAGGTTTCCCAGAGCTGCAGTTGGCAAAGAGCTCTTCTAGGATAGTTAATCCAGGGCCTGTGAGATCGATGAGGCATCTTGTCAGACCATTAAATAATTGCACAATGTCATGAGGGAATAACTAATTAAGCGTCCAATTTCTCAAGGGTCTGGGTACCTGTTACAATGTGCTGAGAACCCTTAATTCCCACTGACAAGAGCAGCAGCTTAGGGTGTTCCCAGCAGGCACTTAATAGCATTGTGCCCTTACTTCATTTGGCTGGGGTAAGTCCAGGCCAGTCAGGTGAAGCAACAGTAATGAAACAAGACAAGATAATGACACCTAGAGTTACATTCCAGCAGGAATATTATTACTTGCAGATGACAAAACATACCCAGGTGTGAAGTCCCTGTGGAATATAGGAAAATATTTAAGGATGCATTCTTAGGGGTTAAATTTGTGTCTTTGTGAAAGATCTGTCTGTATTCATCCCATGCAAAAAGACCTGTAAAAGGCAACAAGAATCCTTAATCACCCCAGACATTACCATGTGTGAACAAGTGAGAGTTCCCATCCATGGTTTGGTTTCCAAGAACTGTAGTGATGTAACAACCTCATGAGGGTTGTCTGCCTTACAAAGGCAGGCAGCTTTTCATCCAGTGTTTGGGAAGCAGAAAACTTGAGTAGGGAGAATGTGGGTGCTGGATTTCCCTGACTGGCATTCTTGGTGAGACCCAAGAGATAGAACAAAATTTGAGGTGAACAGAAGACTTACCAGTAAGACTTTTCCTTCCTTCTTATATACCTGCAGTTATATAAAGGAGAAGAATGTTAGATGCAACCAGAAGAGAATAAACATTGAATTTTGGCTTATGATGCTCGTATCAGAGACAACGGTAGAAATAGAATTCTTTTTGTCCTGAAGAAGCCTTACAAAAAGGACTAAATGAGTAGGGAGCATGGCATTACATTAAGCACTTTTGGGAGAGTGAAAAGTTAAAATTAATCTTTGTGTTGTCAGGCTCTTAAGTGAGGAATGATGCATTAGATGACCTGATTTTATTTGATTTGTTGGGAAACCAGAGCGGTAGTGCTGTTTCTTGAACAGAATTACAGGCTTCATTTAAAGAGAGAGGCAAAGCACACACATCATTCTGGAGTAGATCAGCATAAGCATTTTCTGTATTATGAGTAATGTTTACTGGAAGAAATCAAATTACTGTTACACAGACCATCTGTTTTCTTTGCATGCAATCATGTAAGTGTTTTAGGACAAGCCATCCTTTTTAATCAGTTGTAAATCTCTTATGGCAAGGCACTATTTTCTGTAATAAAATCTATATTTATGATAAATGTAAGAGTTTTAAATACTGGTTTCTCCTGCATAAATATAGCGTACATATTGTTCATAACATAAAGAGTAAGGGTGTACATCATTAGTTATTATCTGTCAAGAACTTAATTTTAAGGCTTTTTGCATAGCCTTTTTTTGGATATTTGTTGGATCTGAACTCATTGATGTTTAACTATTATAGCAAATAACATAATGAGTAATACTGTCCATTTATAACCCAAGAAGTTGATTCCTATCTATATTTTGTAGCATGATTGCTATGATAGAAGTGATTACCGTGGAAGATTGTTGTCCATTGCCTAAATTATTACCCTTGAAAATACTGAAGAAAACAAGGCATGGCTTATTAAAAAATGAGCCTGTGGAATCGTATAATGACATTAAGGAAACTTGAATTTATGGTCCACGAAGGAGTCTATGAGAGAGTGTCATATTTACTTCATGTTTAAAGGTAGCTCATTCACAGATGTAATGGTCTCATTCATTTTAGTGGGTGCCGAATTGAGCCTACTATTTTATTTTTTATCACTGTCAGCTTTCAACTTCTCTGATTCATGTATTTTCTTTTATGCACAGAGGTTGCTTTTGAATTCAGAGGAAGCTGAAGGTCTGCCTCTTTAGCAAAGTCTCCTCTGACTTCAAAAGCAGCTGTGTGGTTGCCAGAATTTGCTCTGTATTGCTTCAAATGACCCTGAAATAAAAGAAAGAAACAAGAACTGTAAGTAACAAAATTGGAAATTCCCTGAGCAGGTTGGCTGTCCTTCTCAATGAGGTTGGCAAGCCTGAATTTCATTTGTTCAGACACTTTCAAATCAATGCTATTTCGTCTGAATAATTAAGCTGCTTACTCAGGCTTGAAAAGTGTATGGTGCTAAATTCTTGTGCTTTTTTGGGTAAACTTGAAGAGGCAAAGAGGGGGAAACAGATGGACCATGGACCTGGAAAAATTATAGTGCCTACAATCTGGTGCCAACCCATGGAACAGTAGAATTTTCCTGCTCAGGGAAATATCAGGTGAAATGAAGGGCCCCTATAAGTCCTCTTGTGAAGACTAGACTTAAAATTTCCATGTCCTGTGTATTGCCACTTACTTCCAGTGAAAGGAAAAAAGCAGAACAAGGTGAATGGCTTACAAAATCATGCAGGTGATAGAAAGATAAAATAAAACTGTAATTAGTAGTAGTCTAATAGTTTTATCTGTTTGCATTTTTTATTGTTGTTCAAATTCAGTATTCTATCTTTGAGAAAATCACTAAAGATGAGATAAATTTTTACTTTTTATTCCCTCTGGTTTTTATTCTTATGTTCACCCTTCTTTTATTCAGAGGGAAGAAAACTGCAGGTAAATTAAATTATGTCATTGGATCACAGTGATTTGTTTGTTAGAATAGACTTCTGGAGGGCTCCGGAGGGTATCAACAGTGTTCTAGTCAAAGTAAGAAAAAAATAGATAAATGTCACTCTCAGTCTTGTTCTGCTGAATTTGGAGTATCTAGAAGAATGGAGATTTGCCAGCCTCTCCCAACAACCTGTTTCTCAGACTTCCTTTTGTTCCCCTAGAAGCTCCTCTTGTTGTTTCTCGTGTTCCTCAGCAGTTTCAAATCCAGCTGAGGTCTGGCTTCTCCAGTTCCATCCAAGCAGTCCAGAACAAGGAAATTCTGCATTGCTCCCAAGTAGCCCTCCCAAGCCTCTTCATCCTCTTGCTGTCCATCTTCTGTGCCTGCATGACTTGCCACATGGCAACCTGGGCGGTCCCAGTGTACTGGGGGAGCTGTTTTCAGCAAGCAGCTTCCTCCTCTGGGCCCCTTTTGTTGTCTTGGCTTTCAGGAGACACATTTCAGTTGGACCTGTCAAAAAAGTTGATGCAAATATTTGGTTTATATTTTTTGTGTCACTCTTCTTACTTCCATCTTCACACTCCCAAATCTTTTTCAGCAAGATATATAGGGTAAGGTGAAAGATATTGAAACGATGTATTTCAACAAGGGATTTTTTAGCATGATTTTTCATTTTCAAGTCAATAAAGTTGATGCAATATTTTGATTTTTTTTTTTAAATCTTGTTACTTTGGGTTTTTTTTTTGCCCAGAACTTTGGAGCAGTTACCATGTGAGTTCTTTAGTAGCTTCAGTAGAATAGACACTATATTTTCCAGTTGTATGGTCTGTTTTTATCCAAGAAAGATATTCTGATGGATTTACACTTGTCATAGAAGACATTGGCCTAGTGTTAAGAACAGTAAATGCTAACACTACTGCTTGCAAATGATCACATTTTTATTATCAAAAAACAATTCAGCAAAATTACTTAATTTGCTTAATGGTAAAGACAGTGGTAAACTATGAATTACTGTTGTCATAGCTACACTGTATTTTGATACAGTAGATTTGTTAGTTGAAATCATAATAAAATAATTTACTCTATAGCAAGTATGATGCATATCTTAAATTACAGTGAATTACTTATTGTAATGAATACCTTAAAATATAAATACAGAACTCTAGACTCCTTTTTAAGTGTAGTAAGCTGAGAATTCTGCTGTTTATTTTAGGAATTTCCTGTGTCTGCAGTGCTGATTACACTGAAGCGGGAATCAATGACAATGTGCCATATAGGAGACTTTATTTATAGTAGCTTTATAACGGATCTAAAATGAGACAACAGATTTTGATACCCATGACCTTTAATAGAAAACTCTCTGAAGAGAAGTTTCCTATTTTGCCTCCAAAATGGTAAAAGTCCTTTGAATTTTGACTTTGTGAGGCAATTAAAATAATGACCAATTCTTGGTTCCTTTCTCCCTCACTTACTTCTGTATCTTGGCTATTCAGCTGGCAAAATGGAGGAATCATTCAGGGGAGCTTTACAAAGCTAGACATTTACCCATTTCTGCTTTTTATATTGTTCTTAAGTGCAGCATGTTTGGGGTTTGCATGTTTGCTTTTCTCTCCTTGACCTATTGCAGTCCAGTGGTTGTAGAGGATCTGATTTATACATATGTTCCAAAATCTCCTATTCCACCTCTTTACCAGATGTATTTTTGAAGGAAATGGAGCAGAAAAGTGACACAGATGATTACCATGCTTGGCTTTGAACTGGTGCCCCTCAGCTCACTTGGTGGTACAGAAAGGAAAAGAAGGAAACAGAAATACCTGGTCACAATTTTGAAATATATTTACTTCTGAGTGGCTCATCCTTTAAAAGGAAAAATCTGTAGGTATTCAAAAAAAAAAAAAANCTATAAAAAAAAAAAAAAAAAAAAAAAAACAAAACAAAAAACCACCATAATACCAGTGAATAATCTTAATTCTGTATTTTCTGGACTGAAAAACAATAGAAAAAATAGCTTAGAGAAGGTACAGGGCAGAGAATATTTGTGGAATGGTGAGATTGAATTAATATTTCAGAACAGATCGTTGTAGTATCTGAACAGTGGGATAGAAACTAAAAGTAAATGCATCTAACTAAATGTATCTATTTGAAATGTGATCTGTTAACTAGTAAAATTAATTAAACCACTGGAAACTCTCCTTGCACATATTATTTCTCTACAACTAAACAGGGCAACGTAAAAGATTCTGGCCCCTTGTAAACAGTAATGCCCCTAGGCTTTTTATTTTTAAATCAACTCTTGTGGTTTTTATTTCTCATTATTGGCTACTATTGAAGGCAGCAGATATGATTGGAAATTATTGTTCCAGTGCCTTCATATGCCACATTTGATCTCTTTATTCTCTGTCACAGGTAACTATCTTAAACCTAGAGCAAGAAAAGTACATTCACTTGGCTGACCCATATCTATAAGGAACCTGATGCATGAGTGGACTAGAGAAGAGAAAGAGAGAAAAACCCCAAAAACCTACAGATCATCTGGCTGGCAGGGTGAGTAAATGTCCTGTCATCTCAGTCGCGTTGTCAGCTACACAGTGAGTGCACCTGCTTTAAGCATTGCCTCAGGAATTATTTAGCCAGTAATAGTTGAGAAAAACAAGATCAAAATGGGTTATGTTTCCAGGACTCTGATACCAGTGCCTCATGTGCACTCAGAAGCACTAAGCCAAACACCTCCTATATTTTCAGTTTAAGCATTGAATGTGGATTTAATAGATAGGCAGTTCTGTATAGGGAGGAGACGGTTAATGCATGCTGCGCTGTTGAAGCCATTTTCAAATGTGGTAGGTGAAACAGAAATATCTATTATTGAACCAGTCCATACTCCTCATGATTCATAAAGAGATCCAAAAGAGGAAAGAAAGGAATTTTCCCAGTGCTGACTGTACTTATATTTCTATGGATGTGGATGTCCTGGTTTAGGGCAAATTTGGGAGGAAACCTCTGAATGGGGCTCTTCTGGAAAAGCAAACCTAAACAGCCCCTCCCTCACAGCTGGTTCGGAAAAAAAAAGTTTCTTGGAGAAAAGTGGAAAAAGCTAGTTATTTAACAAACAAAGTGCCTACAAGCACACAGAATGAATAATATGAAACAATAAAACTTTTCGTTCTGAAGTGAGATGGCAAACTGAGAAAAGTCCTTGCTGTGGGTGCAGCTCGTCTCTCTCAGTCTCTTATTAATTACTCTGTCGCTGGAGAAAAATACCATCCAGGGCCCCGGAGGGCACAGGTGTGATCTCTTAGTTCTTTTCTGGGTTTTTAGTCTGGAGCAGGTTTAAACAGTCCTAAGAAAAAGGAAAAAAAACTAGTCCAGGGAACTTCTCTGCCCTAGCTAGCTAAAACTAACTAAAAAGCACAGCAGATCTCTGTCCCGCAGCAGTCTGTCCAAGCCTCAGCCAAACACACCATCCAGAAGAAGAATATAGAGGAGTAAAATAGTTTTTTAAAACAAACTGCACTCTGAGAATCAGTTTTAAAGACACAGAACGCAATATACAGAACAGAAAATTGGGGATACAGGCATCATAAAGGCACTCTAGTGGGCCTGTGTTCCCTGCTTTTCTTAAGCAACTTTTTCTTGTTTACAAAACACAATTTAAAAACAAAATTGCCTAGCTAAGAAGTGCAGTGCCTTATGTAATAGTCAGAACCTGGTTAAATGATCCCCTTTTCTTTCTGGCTTTGCCTGTTTCAAAAGGTGGTAGAAGCAGAGACTGCAGCAAGTTCTTTGAGCATTTCCTCCAGTTCACAACAGTGAGTCAGGGGTTCTGTCAAGTACCAAGAAGCCAATTTAAGGGAATCAAGAGCCACATGTACAGAGGACGACTTATTTTTCAAAAGGATGATGCAAACAGAAATAGACAAACATGGAAGAAAATATGACCCGAGGATTACCTCAGAGTTCTCTGTCTGATGGTTTGTGTCTCTACAAAAGACTTAATAAAAATGTTGCTCTCCCCCACTAGAATGGCTAATGCTTCCCCACTGTATTTGGTCCTGCACGTTTCTGCATCCTAAACACTGGCCAGACCCCATATGCTTCGGTCCCCTCTGCTCAGGTGAAAAGCATGAGTACAGAAAACCCATCTTTCCTGCAACCCAGGCCCAATCTAAATTTGTTTTTAGACAGGAAAAAAGCAGCTGAATTACAGTTTTGGCTGCATGGAGATCCACCCTGGCTAGGAACCATACGACAACTTGCCAAAGCCTTCAACATGATAAAACAAAATAAAAGGCACTCCAGGATTTTTCCTTCAAGTCCAACTTCAACTGCTCTCTTATAGGGGAAGCAAAACATAGCAGTACAACAGTGCCTTTACAATTCATATTAGGTGATTTGTTCAGTATATTCAGCTGTTTTTCTTAGCATATAAACAATACTCTGACCTTGGCACTTTCTGACTCCACATTCTTTGAGGGCATCTGTACAAACGCAAAGGTTGTCTGGACTTTGCCTTATGTTCCAGTTAGAAGAAGGAGAATTTTGCTATTTTTTGCTTTTTGGTGTGCTTTGGGTTACTTTGTTTTCAGTACATATTCCTCTGAGTGTGCTGGAAGATAACTTTGGTGCACAGAATTTTTTACAGAAATCAGTAAATTCCCTTGACCACTCTGAGCCCAACAGCAACAACCAGCCCTGCTCTCTGTTTCTGGACTCTGAAATCCATAGGAAAAGGTGTTCAGATGCTGATGAGACACTTTTCTGCTCTAGCAGCTGTTTCTTGCCTCCTTGTGGAGAAGGCGGTGGAGCAGATAGAGCCTGGGGGCACAGGTTTGTCCATACCTCACAAATAACATTGTCCTCTTCAACAGTGTTATTACACTTTCTTGTTTTAATACAGTACCTAAGTTTTTAAGCCACCACTTACTTGCCTCTCAGTTTTCTACTTCATTTTATATAGCATCTGTGCAATGGAGATGGGCCTGATGTGTTTTAACACAATGGTGTCATTAAATGAGGGCCAGTTTGACTGAGAGCAATAAAGGTGTTCTACATAAGATGTCAACATAGCTGAAGATTAAAGTTAATAATTTTTTTATTCTTTAAACCATTTCTATGTGTATTGCTTTTGCAGTTCACACATAAAAGAAAATCAACCTCAGATTCAAATCTTATTGAAGATTCATGAACATTACTTCAAGAAAATAAGACGTTGGCAAATGATTAAATGAGTAATTAGAGGTTTCACATTTAATCTTGCCACTGTAGTGATTTACAGTTTATTATTTTGTCTAAGTAATGTGCTTATTTTCTAGTGTTTTTTTCTTTCCTTCAATGTTGTTAGTGTCTGTATTATTACAGTGAGGAAATTTGTCACAGAGACAATGTTTTGTTCTCAGCTGCACAATAGAGAGTAGACTTAAATCAAAGCATAGAAGATGCAATACACTTCCCACTGCAGTTGGTGGGAGAATTGTGACATGTTTACATTGTGGGGCCAGCAATGCTTTAGTTGTGAGAACAAAAGGCAGGATGTAGCCTCTGCACTTCTCTGCTGTCATATTTAGGGCTGAAACAGGTGTCTTCAGTAGCCAGTCCCGGGAAGGCTCAATAAAGGCATGGAGCTGGGACACACAATCTCCCTCTGTAGTGCATGCCAGAATTGGGTGGAAACCTGCAAACGCAGCAGAAACAGCCTTGAAATAGCCCATAGCAAAGGCTGACCAGCATCCAGTGCCTACAGGCTGTGAAGTCCGGGCCCTTCTCCAGAGGTAGGTCCCCATAGCAGGATTTTTTAAAAGGACCTATCAGGATTTGTGGTCACCACAGCTGCCCAGCAGATAAGTGAGACTTTGTTGTTTGTGAGGAAGCAATGGCTCTTTCCTCCCTTTCCAAGTTGTCCAGCCACTGGGCTGTGCTATCCTCTCCTTTCTTGCAGCTGCACGAAATTTGCAACTTTGTTCTGGCAGGGCTATAGTATGTCTAGTGAAATAGTCCCAGATCCAGTTTTCCAAACCAGCTTTTAGTTCTGCTGGAAAGGTGGTGTCCACAGTGCTTCGAGGTGAGGAGGGCCTAGAAATGGGATCCCTCACTCTCAAGTGAGTGTTCCAAGTTATATTTGTGTAGTACAGGATACCACTTCTTCTAGCTACATGATAGAAATAAACCAGATCTGAGATTTTGGGACTTAGGTGTTGTTTCAGGCTCACAAGGGCTCTTGAACTTGAGATGAACATGTTGTTGCTGAGGTGGAGTTGTTTGTGGGACTTCAAAGTTAGAGTGAGAATTGAATTTTTTGGTGACAGTTTTTGTAAGTAGATGTTTAAATTTTTATGTGTGCCTAACTTCCTCTTGATCAAGAACCCACTTAAAGAAATAAGATTTATTCTCTTACTAACATACGATACTAAGAGTCTTCTCGTAAAATAACTTCACACAAGTGTTGTTACCAGACTAAGATGAAATATCTTAGACTTTACATCTGATTGGCAGTTTAAATTCACATTCTTAACTTCACCTAGTACTGTTAACATGAGCAGAAAAAATACATTGTCATCTTCATTGTTTTAACCTAACTATGACTTACAGATGCACTTCACAGCAATGTTTAACGCTGTTTAATTATGCTCTGTTGAAGGTATTGTATTTTACATTCTCCTTACCATTGGGTAATATTTTTGTGTTTCTCCATATTTTTGGTCACATTGAAAACACTGGGGCCATTTCTTTTAATCCTCTGCAACAATTACAGTAGAAACTTCCTAGACATCTTTACAAAACTGGAGCTGAATAGAGTATAAAAAATATTTTTCTTGAGAAATGGTTATGTAAAAAAGGATTTCAGGTTTGTCTTTTGTCTATAGTATGTCTCTTTGTCTTTTGAGCAAGTTTTTCATTGCCATAATATTTTTCAGCTATTTTTGCTTCTTTTTCATTGCTGTTTGTTTGTTTGGGGGTTTTTTTGTTTTGGTTTTGGTTTGTTTTCTTCTGAGCTGGGTTTTGGGTTTTGGTTGGTTGGCTGGTTGGTTTGGTTTTTGGTTTTTAAGGTAGGTTACCAATGAGAAAATGCTGTTCCAGGAAATTATAAGAAGTCATAACTCCAGGACTACCTTTTTTTGATATTTTTGAGGCTTATATTGATGTCTTTTGAGCAATGTGTGTTTGTTTTAGGAAAAGAGGTGTTCACATTAAACTTGTGATTTTCTCTGAGTTACAATAGCTAGTTTATATCTGGAAATCCACATGAGAAGTTCCTATTGCTCTACTCAATCCCCAGACCTTTAATTGGCTGTCTGGCATTTTTCCCTGCTATTGCAGTCCCCATTTGAATCAGAGGTCACTCAAAATTTTGTAACAGCTTTCCTCATATCTGACTAACTTAATTAGCGATTGGTTATTATCTCCTCTTCAGAATAATCATTAGATACATGCAATAAATCTAGGTCTACAGAAGTAGTGTGTTGTACCATCTTATGCTGATGGTACAAAACTGGGGGTGTGGCAGCTACACCTGAGACTGTGCTGCAATTCAGCGGGACCTTCAAAGGCTGAAGAGTTGGGCAGAGAGAAACCCAATGAGGTTCAACAAGGGCCAGTGCAGGGTCTTGCACCTGGGGAGGAATAACCCCAAGTCCCAATACAGGCTGGGGCCTGACCTACTGGAGAACAGCTCTGCAGGGAAGGACCTGGGAGCCTTGCTGGATGACAAGATGACAATGAGCCAGCACTGCCCTGGTGGCCAGGAGGGCCAGTGGGATCCTGGGGTGCCTTAGGAAGAGTGTGGTCAGCAGGTCAAGGGAGGTGATCCTGATCCTCTACTTGGCCCTATTGAGGCCACATCTGGAGTGCTGTGTCCAGTTCTGGGCTCCTCAGCACAAGAAAGGCAAGGAGGTAATGGAGAGGGTCCAGCAGAGGCCACAAAGATGATTTGGAGTCTGGAGCATCTCTTTAATGAGGAGAGACTGAGGGAGCTGGAGATGTTTAGCCTGGACAAGACTGAGAGGGGATCTCATCAATGTATATAAATATCTTAAAGGTGGGTGTCAAGAGTATGATGCCCAACTCTTTTCAGTTATTCCCAGTGACAGGATGAGGATCAATGGCTCTAAATAAAACCACAAGAAGATCCACCTCAACATGAGGAAGAACTTCTTTACATTGAGGATATCAGAGCACCCTCTGCCCAGGGAACAGACTGCCCATGGAGGTTGTGAAGTCACCCTCTCTGGAGACATTCCAAACCCACCTGAATGCATTCCTCTGTAACCTGATTTAGGTGAGCCTGCCTTGGCAGGGGGGTTGGACTGGATGATCTCCAAAGGTCCCTTCCAACTTTAACAAATCTGTGATTCTGTGATTCACATCTTGCTGTTATTTAAAGTCTCTTGCTGTAACTCATTTTATGGGTACAAAAAATAAGTGTGGTATCAGCTACCCATTATGATGCTTGAGATTTCTAGTCTTGCACTGTGAAACAGAGGTATAGGTCACCCCACAGCAAGATGAATGGTCCTGATGGCTTCAGTGGGTTTTTAGCTTTGCATGAATCACAGTGTAAAGATTTCAGCACTTGCTTTCCTTATGAGAAGCTTCCAGAAAAGCACTGCTATGGGCTGCCATCGATAATATTTAGCTCTTTGCTTAGGAGTGAATAATTTATATTTTGGAACCCTTATATGCATGCATATTTTGACAACACTGTTTGTCTGTTTTTTTCATTTTTAGACTAATTCTTGCTTTTCACAGTAGATTGAACAGCTTTTGCTTCTTCTGAGCCATAGAAATCTAGTGTGTAAATTCATTTGAGCTTGAGGATTACTACCCTTTTAGTGTTTATGATCAAAAGTGCTAGCAAGACCCTTGGGGCAAACTCCTTACTGTAAAGAAGTGGCATAGGCTATTTGAAGTTAAGTGGCTGAGCCATTCCAATACACAGTAGAAAGGAAATTGGCCTCTGGTTCTTATGCCAATGGAACATACTGAAGTTTTTACATATAGTACTAGCATATAAAAGAGTACAAAATTTGGAGGCAGAGTATATTTTCTGCTGTCTGCCTGACTCAGTATTAGAATCACAGAATTATTAATGTTGGAGAAGACATTTGAGGTCATTAAATCCAATCATTAATCCAACACTGCCAAGTCCACCACTAAACCATGTCCCTCAGTACCACATCTAAATGTTTTTAAATACTTCCAGGGATGGTGACTCAAAAACTTCCCGAGGCAACTTACTCCAATGTTTTCAGTGAAAAAATATTTCCTAATATCCAATGTAAACCTCCCCTGCTACATTCTTTAAGTGCTTGGGTGGTCTATAACAGAATCCCACCAGGACATCTGCCCTCTTGGCCTTCCCTCTAAATATTCATAAACATTCAACCCATCAAAAAGCTCTAGCCAGTCAAAATGCTTCCTATCATACAAGACTGCCCCAACTACCTCTCCTTCCTTGCCTATCCCTTCGAAAGAGTTTATAGCCATATAGGTTGGACTCCACAGATACTACAGTATAACATATGCCATATTTTAGCTTATGAGCTAGACCAGATATTTTCATCGACTAGGAAATAGTGTGCAAAATTTGAGGCCTGTAATGTAGATGCAAAAATTAAAGCTGAGATCCCTGAAAATGAAAGTTCAAAACAAACTTTTCAGCTCAGATTGAAGTCCTATTTAGGTGAAATGGTCCTTTTTTATTTTCATTGTACATATTTTTGCCTTTTTAGCATGAAAGTGTTATGTTATATTACAGCCATTCCTTTAGAAAAGTTGGGCAGAAACTACTAAAATGCATGCATTCTGTTGTGCATTGCTGAGTAGCAGGAGGGCAAGCAGCTAGGAAGTGCTGATTCACTGAGATGTTTATGTAGAGAATAGTTAACATTGTGAAGTGAATTAATGTGAAAATTTTTATTGCTTACTTGTTTCCAGGCTGGATTTTTTTCCATCACAAGGACCTCAAGGCACAAAAGCCTCAGGGCCCAAAGCAGGCAGTTTTTTCTTAGAGGGGACCATCACCTTTTTGATCACTGAATTCTTTAGGAACTTTGATAGGTATCACATAAAGCTTCTGGATGAAGCAGAGCATGTTCAATTTAACTTGATATTCTGACATGGCATTAGGCAGACCTGGTCCCAGGGTGAGATACTCACAGCTGGTTTCTGCCATTTCAAGCCCAATACAACAATGCATAAAACCTGGAGCTGTTCCTCTAATTTTCTCCTGTTCTACTGTTCTGTATCCAGATGACGCAATTTATATGCTTATACATATATAATAAATATATAGCTATACTTGCTACAAAGGAATAAAATGCCATTCCCAAGAGCTGCTGTAGTCAGACTGTCCTGGAATTCAAAGCAAGGACCAACTTTCTTGTAGTACTATAGAACATCAAGGCTGAGGATTTCTAGCAGAATGGGATACACTCAGGAGCAAAATAAGTGATGTTAACTTTAACAATTGTGTGAAGTACCTTGAAGCTCATGTCCATATTTTCAATAAAAACCCTATTAAAAGTATTGTAAACACTCTGACAAATATTATTGAGTAATTTTGACTTAGGGAGGAAGCACAAGTGTACTGGAACTTAGTAAAAGGTCACATACCTTTTGATGTAACAGAAAGACAACATTTCTCTTTCTAACCACCTAATCCATACAAGAGAAGACTAATTTTTTTTCCCACAAATCAGTAACAGCCACTTCTTGTTTACCTCCCACTGCATCTACTTTGATGAAATAATTGCACTCATTCTTGCTAAAATATTAGCATGAAATAATTAATATTTGCATTTAAAGCAGTGTGTGCATGAGCTTTGTAGTTAATACTATGTTAAGGTGGAAAATGTTATTTCATTCACTGGTTTTGGCAGCCCAGTGTTGTGCATAGAACTGAAGTTTATTAAGTTGCCCTTCTAATTGTGAACAACAAAAATGCTTCTGCTTTGCAAGACATAGAGTAAACTTGGGGTATCATTATTTAGTATCTTTTGAAGATTTACAGCAAGGTAGCAATTTCTGTATGGTATTTTTAAGTTTTAATATAGATAATAATGTTTTATTGATGGGTGTGAACTGAAACTAAAAAGGATGACAGCTTTTTTAATGAGGCTCATTCCTTTTTTCTTGTTAGACACTTTTTTGGAGTGGAAGGTGGGAAGTAGGTAGGGTAAGTGGAAGTCCCTGTGGAATTTTTGAGGCTGAATGAAAGAAAAAACCATTCTGGTGAACTGCATAGGAGAATGACTGGTTTCCTCACTTGTGTGATTGCCTCTGGCTGTTGTATTTAAGAGGCAGTAAAACTTATCAACAAGCAAAAATAATCATTTGGAGCAATAAAGATTTGTGGTTAATGAAAATGAGAAGCAACTTCAGTAAATGCGGGAAGCCAGTGGGAAAGGCCAGAGTGACTGTAGTAATATTCAAGTGATAAAAATAAGTCTGGGAGATGGAAAGAAAGAAAAATGGTACAATGGGACTGATAATACTTTTGTTCCCACAATCTTTGGCATTTATTCATTGTTTTGTCTCTGTGCATATAAACAATCCCCCCACCAGCCTGTGTCTTGGTGTATCTGACTCCACTTAATACATTAGTTTTTTCTCCATGTTTACCAAAACTTTTTGAGAAAAATACTATAAATTGAAACCCAAAGTAACTTAAATAGTTTTTTGTTAAAAATGAAGAGCTCCTTAAGCAAATGACATATTAAATCCATATCTTCAGTGTTCTCTAGCCTTTTGGCTTTCTTTTTCCCCAAGCAACCCAGGACTAACATGGGAGATTTTACTGACTTTAAATGCATTAAATATATTGATCTGCAGAAAGCTTTGGCGCCAGACTGTCTGTAGCCTGTCTCATAGTGTCAGAAAGGAAATGTTCCTGATTTTGTCTACAGAAAAAAACAAAATGAAAAGCATTATCTCAGGTTCAGATTACTATGAGAGCTGGAGAGGCCAGGGGAATTGGCTAATAGCAGTTTATATTGCGTTAGGGGAGAAGAACTTGGCTAAGAGCAGCAATGATTCTTTTTAGCATCTCAGAAAACATTAAATGTGTAAGTTTTGAAAAATCATTTGTTCAGAAAAAACCTATGTATTCACTATATACCTACTTACCAGGCTCAGCAGCATTTTGGATGGGATACTTTACATATCCTTTCCTAATTATATCATATTCTTTCTTCATAATGAGATTCTCCTGATGTCAATACAGTCTTCTTTGAGTTCTGGACTAGTTTCAAGCTGTGAGTGGATCATATAAAGCCACTCCTATTTATCTTTACTATTTTGGCAAGTTGCTTAGGCTCAGTGATTTGCCCCCATGAGCCTCTTAGTGCTTAGTCAGGTGAGAGGTTAGTCCAAACACATTCCCCCTGTGATTGAAAATTCAAACAAACTGTCCACCACCATCTTCTCACAGGAGCACTGGGTCAAGGCTTCAGCTGCAATATGGATTGAATCATTGTTGCTTTCTGTCATAGAGTTTAGCTAAAAGTAATTTGACTTTGGTCAGTGAAATCAATCTAGGTTCACCTGAAATAGTTAAAGTATATGACTGCTGTCCAGAGCCACTTCTGACTCGATTGAATAATGACTATTTCCATCAGTAATTGCCTGAAGAAGCTTGTCCTTTAGTCAAATTTAAATTGGAATGTCAAACACCTTTAGCTGCACTGCACAAACACATCCCCTTGGTGGTGGTATCCACCACTTCAACTCCACACAAAACTCCCCTGTTCCCACCAGCAGCCACCCACAATTCCCTGGTCCCATCACACTCCTGTCTTCCTTGCCAGACCATAGCTGAGCTGTTTTCTGCATTTTGCCATACAGAAGAACATCTTCTATCCCTGTTACCAGCAACCCTTGCACGTGCATCTCCCTGTGTCAGTTTTATGCAGGCACAGGCACCTCAGGTCCCTGCCTCTTCCCTCCTGAACACAGTGTAAAGCAGTGCAGGGTGCACCAAGAGGAGTGGCAGTGGCATGGCAGCCCTCTCCCAAGTTAACCATATTGGATCTGAGGATTAGGCCTGCTTCTGGGTGCTGTCTGCTCTTAAGATATGGGAGATTTGAGGTTTGTGGGGTTTAAAATAAAAAATTGATCTATGAACATTCATCCTTTTTTCTAAAACATTTTTGTTTTTCTGCAGTGATAGTTGTGTAGACCTCAGTGTAGAGATTGCAGCTGTTTTATATTTTTATTTTACTTAGGTAACATATACTCGTATATAGTCTTGCCTAGAAAATTTCCTTAGGGATCCATTTTTCTGAATGTCAGTGCCACCTTCACAGGTGCTGCTGCTTTGCTTTCATTAATTCTGATATTTGATTATCCTCCCAAAGAGGAGACGAACCTTCCTGTATGGCCCAGGTGAAATGTCTCTTCTCATTACAGCCAGTTCTTTGTTGGTGCCTACCAGGCAGCACTGGGGGGTTTTCATGCTGTGCAGCTCTGCCCAAGTGAGATAAGCAAACTCTTCTGGTAAGGTAAACCTGCATTGCAAATGAAAGTAGTGTGTGTTTCCTGGATTATCTCTTGTTAGTTATGGTAAATATATATAATAATGTATAGTTGCCTAAAGGAAGTGTTTTATCAGAGTTGTCTATCTGTGTCGTCCTTCAGCTTTGAAATGAGGTATCACATAGTGCATTAGTAATGGTAGTGCTGGGGTATATTTAAGTTATTTTTTGTTGTATGGTTGTATAACATTCTTTATGTGTCAAATGAAGGAAGAGGAATTGGAAGCTGTCTTTTTCATTTTTGCTATCAGGACAGAAGTGATTTAATTGCAGAAAACAGGAGGCCTGCTTGGTCTCCCTGGCACTAGCGTCTTAGGGTAAGGTGAAGCCAGAGGGGGTTGAGATGGGGAAAGAGGAGGAGAGATTTCAAGTTGTTCAAGAATTATTTGAAAATTGGTTCTGTTTTCTCTTTGATCATCTTGACCTCTGCTCTTTAGTAGAAATTCAGATTAGGAGCATAGGATTGGAGGAGATCTCCTCACTAATCCTGTCTTTCCTCTTGCCATAAGAGTTGCTGTAGTGTATAAATCTCTGAGAAGGTTGTTATAGTATATCTTCAGTTTAACAGGGTTCTCTGCCTTTTTATAGGCTAGCTGTTCTGTAGTTGAGCTTCTGTGGAAATTGGAAGCCTTCTAATTTTTTTACTAAGGCAAGTTCAAAGGCAGTTTATTCATATTTATTTTACTGTTGGTATTGCCTTTTATCTTAAATGGTTTCGCCTCTTTGTTGCACATGAAACCTTCCTCAGGTTTTATTTTTGTGAGAGTTGACAAACTAAGGTCTTTGAAATGTGTCTTTTCTGGTAAGTGAGGTGGAGAAGTAGGTTTTGTTATTTGGCAATTTCAATTATGTGTTCTGTCTACTTTTTTCATTTTTTTTAATTGTTCTTGTTTTAGGATGTGTAAAGCTATTACGTCTCAGCATTTCAAATTACTTTTCTAAGAGTTTCTACAGAATTGATGCTTCCTAATAGAAAGCATTTATTGATAGATCTTGGGCTCTTTTATGGAGACAGAGCTTATTGGCAGCTTGTAGACTTCTTGAATATGGGGAGATTAATCTTTCTTCCTGTGTCCCTGTTGGAAGTGGTCACCTTGGGCTGTCTGTATTGTTACTAGGAGGAAACAGGTAGAGAAAATGGGTGAGATTAATCTGACCTATTTTGGTCCTCCAGTTTCAGGTAAAAGGAATTGCACCCTAAATCTCAGAACCGCTGAAGCCTAAGGTGTCTTACGTTGATGAGAATTTCTCTATTTTATCAAAATAATCTTACATCTCCTGGCTGGCAGATTAGCTCCTGGTTTATAGTAGTAATTCCTGTTGGTGTCTATGGCTGCATGGGAACACACTAGAATACAATCTTACTACTTCTCTGTTCTTAATGTGTGATGGCAAATGAGAAAGACAAAAGCTAAGACCTGCTATAGACCTGGTTGTACTAAATGGACTTATTTTCTATATATTTCTGAAATAGTAGCTTTGGAGGGCTCATTCTGCTCTTAATCTTACAAAAGGTAAAGAACTTTGAACTTTCTCTAAGATTTGAAGGTGGAAGTTCAATGTTGGCAAAAAGCAGTCTCTCACTAACTTATTATTTTCTTTTATGACATCTATTAGATGTCAGACAGGGCAGTAGAACTTGGCTGCTGTCAAGGAATAGGGAGGCAGACGGAGGACCCCAGACAGCACAAAACCTTCTTTTTAATGATTTTAGTAGAAAAATGCTTTCTGTTACCTCACCTACTAGATAATATTCAAGTAATATTATTGAGGACCTAGAGCAGCTCAAGAATTTTGAAGCTTGGTCAGTGCTATGCAAACCTTGAAAAAAGTACAAAGGTGTTCAAAATGCTTGAAGCCTGGTTTTCAATCTCACACTGAAGCCAAGTATAAGCTTGGATTTGTATCGATTTAATGTTCTCCGTCAATCTTTTTTCTAAGGAGGCAACAATGTCTGTAAAGTCTTACTGAATGACAGTTACTCAGAATTATTTGTAACAGCCTGTTTGGAAATGCTTCACAGCTGTCTGCAAACCTTGGAAGTACTATATCGGGGAACATGCTCAAAGCTAGTACAAAGCTACAAAAAGTGGCTTCTCCAACACATGTTCTGGTAGTCAGAGGTGATCATAAGACATAATGAGTCTACTTGTACTTTAAAATTTGTCTAGCCTGCCGCTCTTCCCCTGCCCAAAGTGGAATTCCTCATCCAGAGGAATGACTGGTCCTTAATTCAAGAAATATTAGTCCTTCAAGGCTAGAGGGCAGTTCAGGCTAGGAAACACTTTCTACTTTGCTGGGGAAAAGGAAAGCATGTTCCTTCATTTGCGGACAATGTCTGTTCAGAGCTGCTCTAATACAGAGAGGGGAGATGGATAAGAGAAGTAAATACAGCTGAGACAGGCCAAAGCCTGTGGGCCAAGGTGGGACAGACAATTCTGTTCAATGGTAGGTGCATTCAAAATTCATGGAAATGCTGTTATTGCTATGAAATGTAAATGAAATGAATTTCCATGGACGGTGTTGAAAGACCTAAAGATTAGATATCCTATGTAAGTGGAGGTCCCATTGATAGGTTTTTCTGCCAAAGTACAAAATTAAGTGTAGAGCTTTTGTCTTGCCACTTTTTAGGTTTTGAAATATTGATTTTTTTTATTTTTGAGGCAGAGTTGCACTTTCTGAAAGAATTATAACTTTCATCTAATTTCCATCTGCTGATATGATGGCTGAACATCATCTTGATGCCTTATGAATAGGCAACACCAATTCATTATTGAGTCATCCTAATTCACAAGTCTCTCTGCTGTTTGACTTGGTATGCATGGGCTTTGTTGTACAATTGTTTTTGTGGGGTCAGAGCTGATGGATGCCATCCAGAGTGTGTGCTCCCACTTAGAGGCAGCTGCCAGAGCTTACTCATGTCACCACAGAACTTCTCTACTTCTTTATCCTTGTTGTTCCCATAGTTGTAGAACTGAGGAATTATTTTTAGGGCAGTGTGGTTCATATAATATTATGTTTCTGCTCAGTTTGTAGACCCTGTGTAGGATCTTAATTACCATCACCACCCATGTAGTCTAATAACATTGTACCAAATTCATATGAGTCTTTCCACTATCATTCATCTCACATTTCACTATCACTTCATACTACACTTTTCACAATCATTCGATTGGCAGCTTACTTGAAGACCTATAAGACAACTAAAAATGATGAGAGCCCATTTTGTCTCATTTGACTGTACCTGCATGAAAGCTTTATGGGTTGCTGAAGAGTAACTGTTCAGCAACTGCCAGAGAGAACTGTTTAATTCATTTATAACTTAGACTTGGTTTGTTGGTGCCTACCAGTGCTATTGTATCTTTTACCTTGAGAACATCTGTTATAATTATGAGTGTTGTAAGGATTGGAGTCTCCCAAGGATCATAATGCTGGTGTTATCCGTCTTTTCTCCAGTGTTATCTATATTGCAGTCCAAGCATCACTATCTCCCCTTCACAAGACCACCTTTGAGGTTTGTCTTTGATGAGACAAGCCTTGGCCTTGAATCCCTTTTTGAGACCTAGAACATTGTGTTAGGAACATACTGGCTTGGTTTGCTGGATTTTAAACAACTTTCTGAAGTTGGGTTTATTAGTGAACTCTGGTGTGTTTTAAAACTAGCTCTAGTCTGAGAGTCATCCTACTCATTGTGAGTCCAACTTAAAATTGCTGGTTTATGTGATGCTGTCTTAAACAGCAAAGGTGAAATACTTTATGTAGATGGTGAAATTGCTTTATGTAGATCAAACCCTATCAGGTTATTTTGTCATACCACCTCTCCTATGGAATGACAAAACGGGCTTCCTTCACACCCCATGGACAAATATAACAATTTGGGCTCCTTGCTGTGTTGGAGTCACCACAAATCCTCCTCATCTATGTAAAATCACCTGAAGGGGAAAAAATTCCACACAGCAGATATCTGAAAAAGGGCATTGGATTCTACCAAAGCTAAAATGCATACTTCACAATGCACTTACGTAGGTTCTATAGTATTGCTAAATTTCAAACTTTGGGGATTTAAAAAAATTAAAGTATTCTCTGCAGGTTATGTATGTGTAAGTTCAGAATCATGTGTCTGTGTACACACATGAAAAAATACAGGCTAGATATGTAAACTGATACATCCGTTACATCAAGATCTCTTAAGACATCCCAAGTCTGACCATGTGAGCTTCTTTCTTTGGTCCTCTAGCAGCTTTCCCACAAACAATGTGCTCTGTTTCTCTCTTACGGACTCATTTTTTTTACCTTTGAATTCCTAGAAAGGTG
>WBMY01004607.1:740482-852188 GCA_013397315.1 Donacobius atricapilla
TTTTCTTAAAGGGAGGATTAGAGTTTTAAAAAGTCTTATGTGTGCTAGGAAAGAGTTAAATTTGCTTAGAGTCTCTCTTTCTTGAGCTGCGCCTTACAGTGTTAGATTTTAAGGCCCCGCCGATGGTGGGGGAAACTTGCACTGAAAGACTGGAGCTTGGAGCGGCCGGGCAGTAGTGGATTATAAATGTTATAAAATGCCTCCTTGCCAACCCCTTGGTGATAATCGGGGCAGGCCCGGCCCAACCAGGCCCATAGCTGTTATCAGGGGGCCCGGCGGACAGTGCTCCCGGCTGCGGGGTAGGCTTTAAAATTAGCTGATGCTAAGCTGTAGTTTTTCTTTCCCCGCCGGGAGCTGATGGAGCCCGGCCAGGCTCGGGCCGGCTTCCCCCCTAACACGGGGGAGCGGCGGGGCCGGGCCAGCCTGGGCCGAGCCAGCAGTGTGGCCCTGACTCGGTGTTCCCTGCTGCAAAGGCAGAGGGGAAACGGGCCAGCTCGCACACCGTCAGCTTTATATGGGTATCCACAAAGTCTGTCCTCAGTGGTTAAACAATATGTCAGTATTTGAAAGTGGGCTCTGTAAGAGCCTGTCCCTCCCAAAACAATTCCAAGGTCCTGACAGGGCAGTATTCCATATTCCTCTTTAACTAAAAACTAAAGTGTGTTAGCTTATAACATGTGTGATGACAATGGCACTTGCCGCTGTGTGCCTCGGATCCTAATTGCATGACTGTTGGACTCACTTGAACTAGCCAATTACAGTAAATCCAGAACTAATGGTGATTGTGCTTTGGACGGGTCTGATACCTATTTGCATCTTGTTTCATCACTTAGGGACGGTACGTCACGTTAAAATAGACCTACAGAATTGCTGTAACTAAGTCCTGAGAGCAGGAGGCCTAGGAGAAGAGAGGATGTGTAAGCATTGCAAGGGTTTTTCCAGGCATGAGACTGAAGGGAAGGGTACAGCTCCAAAGGCTGAAGTTAAATCATTTGAAAGGCAGAAGTGGTTGTAGACTGAAGGGCTGGCTGAGCATGCAGGAGCTGTGGAGAGTGCTGCTGTGACCTGCCAAGGCACGCAGAGCTGCTGGCAGGGAAGGTGCTCGCTTACCTGGAGGAAAGGTTGCTTAGTGTTCCTTCAATTCAAATGCAAGGATGAGTGGATTTTAAGAAAATATTGGTTTGCGACCACTGGTGAACAAATCTGTACACCACCTTGCTTCAAATGGCTTTTTTTGGCCTGAGTGTGGACTACCATGCTGAATGGCTGTAATGTGATCACTGCAGCTCTGTCCCCAGGGCCAACACACTGCTGGCATGCCACACCTACTGTGCATGGCAGGAAAACCCTGTAAGGAAACTCAATGCCGAGAGAATTACAATAGCTTTTCTTTGTGGCTGCAGGGGCATGTGTTTTGTTGTTGCGAGGCTGTACAGGGATAAATAAGGTGACAACCTGTTCAAACTATGCAGCTGCATGAACCCTTTTCATGCTGCATCTGATGCCGTGCCTTTTTGGAGTGGCCAAGGTCAGAAGCATTTTAAGGGTTCCTGAAGTGCCACGTGGCTTGCACATATCCTGAGCAGCAGGCACGGTGTTTCATGTCACATTTCCAGGGGCAGGGTCTCCCTGCACTGAAGAGAGCTTCCTCTTGTTGTGCAGATGTCTTTTGGCCAAACAACTCAGTGGGGGTGGATCCAAGTTAAGCAAGTAGTTCAGAAAAAGGAATATCTCATTTTTATACTGATTATACAGAAGATAATCTGAAAATGATCTTATGTACAGGCTTCCCATGATTCTAAAAAATTTTGGTTCTAATGGGAGGTGGGTATGTTTCTCTAGTGCCTTAAGTTCTCATTTTGTGGAAGAAAGTTTCACAGGCATCACACAAAACAATTATCTGGTGCTTCAAAATAAGATCCATAGTAACTGCGGTAACCAGATTTATTTATTTATGGATTTATTTTTAACCTGAAATTTGGGAAAAGTAGTGTCTGTGTGAAAAGAATCAGTTTCTAGCTTGAAATTTCTAGTGAAATGGAAGAAACACTGAGTTTCCATTGGCATTCTCTTCTTCTCCATCCAGGTCTATGACTTTTCCCTGTCCAATCAGAGTGTACACACCACATCATGAGCAGGTGATTAGATTTGCAGATTGTTCAGTTTAGCCCAAAGGGATGAATGTTGCTATGGAATTGCTCCCCTTCATTGTAAGGCAGTGTTACCATTAGCTTTAATTAACTTTGCTTTTTCTCTAATACTCTGGCATTTCTTTTCCATCTGTCTGACTGCTGTTGAGAAGAGAGCTGCATTTTTCCTGATCACTGCCATGCTGAATCTGACTACTGACAGTACAAGGCCTTTTGCAGGTCATTAAAATCATTTATTTCTTTCCCTGCCCCCAATTCTTCAAATTTCATAAGTTTTTTGTACATCTGTGTTGGCCCTTGTTAGTACAATCTCTGTTCCGGCATTTCTCATGTATGATAAGAAGGAGAAGGAGAAATTAAGCAAAATCTAGAGCAGTATAAAGAGTGGTTCTCTTCATTGGTATAAATTTTTTTTTTTTTTTTAGTTTCATGATATTCTGTGAGGTGTAGGAGGTCCTTAGGCCCCTTAGAACCTCACCTCAAACACATGTAAACTTTTCACTGTTCTAAGAGTTTGCTATTAATGCACACCCATTTCATTCCCACTTGTGGGTAGGATTTGAGGAGGGAGGTCTTCATCACCAGAGTGCTTCAGGGAACAAGCAGACTGCATGAGGTTGAATATTGGGATCTGAAGAAGAGAGAAACCATTCAATGCAGACACAATTTCCTATTTTTCTCCCATGTACAACACAATGCATGCTCTAGCATGGCCAAATGGTACTAACCTGTTAATGTAGACTAATTTTTACAGTTATATACCTTGTACTGTCATCGTTATTTGGAGCTTGTATATGCCTGTTATGTACAGAAGAGTTAAAGCCTTTGTATAAAGATGAATTTTATAGCTTGCTTTCCTCTTGATATTGGTCATACTAATTATCCTTCAGTTCCCCAGGGCAGTCTGAAAGAACTAAAGGGCATAAGAGAGTTCAGTTTTAATTATGCAAAAACTGTTTCTCATTGAATGATGATCTGATGCTTGAATAATTGTAGATTAGGGATTGAATAGGAGAATATGCCTTATTTTGTTGTATTACAACTGTAACTGGTGGTCTGGGACTGAGGTTTTCTCCAAGTTAAGGAGAATAAGTAGATATGTGGAAACATTAGCCACTTGCTGAGGACAGAATAGGAAGTGAACATAAGAAAAGTGCTGTATCTCTGTAAAGCCAGAAACACTAACCTTTACTCTCTTTTGAGCCCTAAAACTTGGTTTAACCACCAATAGATATAAATTGTTTGCTCAGTTCTGCCTCTCACTTTGCCTTGTGGTTTAGGAGTGATAGTGCCTGATGAAGTTCTCCTACTGACTCTCCAAACCACTCTCTCCCCTTCCCCTCCCCTGTGGCAGAGCAGAAAAGGGAATTGAGGCACAAAAGGTTAAGACCACCATTGTTGAGATAAGACCAATTTACTGGAAACAGCAATGAGAAAAGAGAATAAACGGTAACAGCAACAATTTTAGCGGCAGACGGTGCAAGAAAGAGGTGAACGATTCACACAGAAACTCCCCACCAACAACAGACAATACCTGACCACCTCCTCTGCCACACAACACCCACCCAGAAGGAACTCTTCTCCCTGGAAGAGATTCCTTTCCTACCGCCCCAGAAAACGATGTGAGGTGATACAGAATAACCTCTGTCCTAGCCATGCCCCCTCCTGACTACTGTGAAAATGAACCCTTGTCCTGCCTGGAACTAGGGCGGTTGCTTCTTCAGTTCCTCTGCAGAAAACCCAATGTCAAGCTTACTGTTTCTCAGTGTAAAAATCCATTTTCATGGCTGCTTGCTAATGCCTCTGCTCTTACAAATCTTCAGCTTTCATTTGCTTCTATGAACAAACATTAAATATACAATTATGGCATTGTGGACTTCAAGCCTGTGATCTGTGATTTCCATCTTCACCTCTGAACTTCAAGACTTGAACTTTGTGTGATATTATAATCTTAAAGAAGTGGAATACCCTGCTGCCTGCTCTCTCAGTGCTTGGAGGAAAGGGGAAGAGAAGATATATTGCTTATATTTGACTTGATAGATGAGAAGTCAGTTCAGGAATCCAAATATTTGCTGAATGAGTTGTGCATTAGCTCTAAAGTCAGACTGAATGTATCTCACTTTCGGCTCAGAAAAATTCCAGGATGCTCCAATTTGGAAGTGTAGAGGGAGGATTTCTTGATATTTGTTGTTTTCACAAACAATACCAGGATTATGAGAAGGTTTCCTTCTTCTGAGCTGCATAAGGCATTAGCTGAAATGATGTTTTTCTCCTGAAAGATTTGAATACATGTCTGTCTTCTGTCTACTGACTACAAGGATGGGACTTCTTTCCAGTTCTGCAGCTCTGTCACACAAAGCTGAGATATTTATCAAGCAAGTAAGCGTTTATGTTGTCTGTTAAGACTGAAGATTTTGATTCACACATCTGTTCCAGTGCTTGTAAAATAGCAAAATTAGCAACTCTGTCTTAAGTTTTATGCCACTCTAGAAAAACTGATGTGCTAGAAGTGAGATTTCTCCAGGGATGTAATGGGTTTAACTTATCTGTGACTAAGGAAATGTTATATGCAGTAGGATATTGGTTAAAATGGACCATTGGGTGCTTCTTACTTCTGTATTTATGTGGATCCTTTACATTTGTGCTAAATAAGTGCTAAAACCTGTATATTTAATTTTGGACTTGTTGGAAACTCGCATTTGAGATGAATACAAACAAAAATGTCGTGAGGCTTGTGCTTCCATTCTTGCTTTTGTTCAATGGCCAAGCCAAGAAATATTATCTATGCAGCCTTACATTTGACTTTCTTTGCAGGGACAGTCATGAAATACAGGGGAAATGTGGGAGTTCTCTCACTAGCAGTCTTTCACCCCCAGCCAGAGCTACAAGACATTTTAAGCTGCTGTGACACATCCCTTGTTTTTGTTTTAGTGTGGGTCCAGATAAGGGCAGAATAGCTTGTGGGACAAAAGGTGGCTTAGATCCATGTTACATTAAGCACAAGGGCATGAACTTTACAGTAACAATAATTTCATTATATCTTAAAAAAAGATGTAATTGGGCAGCTTGTCTAAGGCATACTTTACCTACAAAGACAGGAAAATGACTGCATGATAAACCTGTAAATACTAATCTTCAATTTACATTTTAGAATATACTGTTATAAGCAAAATGCCCAGAGTAACTCTTTGTGAAGGAGAAGTTGCCTTAGTCCTCAATTCCAAAGTGTAACTATCAAATTGTTGATGAAATGTTTTGCTGTCAAGGCTTGTTGCATAGAATTTGTCAGTTTGCCAAAGAGCCTTTAATGATTTGCCTGGTTTTAGAGCATTCTGCTTCCAAGTTGTGCAGGTTCAGAGAGAATGAGATATTGGGATGGATAAATCCAAGTCATTTCTCAGTCAGTCATCCAGAACAAAAGGACCCTTTTATTTTTTTGGGAAGATGTTGAATGGTAACTCTGAAGCAGTTTGGGCTACTCTTTGTAAGCCTGAAGTATCTTTGAACTGGCTTCCATGCTTGGGAGTATTAAAATAGACTTACAAAAGAGGATACAGCAAAGCTGATGTGAGTATTGGAGCAAAGAACCACTTAAAGTTCACATTTATACTCACTGAATGGTATTATTAATTTCAGTTAAGTATTTTTGTTTCATGGGGATGGTACAGAGCTTTCTTCAACCACACCCCACTGATTTGCAATTTGCCACTCAACTGATGCAAGGGTCTCCCAATTATCTGTGGTGGAAGGACACAGAGTAGAGGAAGGGCAGTGACATTGGTGACTGTGGAAAGCAAAAATAGATAATACAGAACACATGCAAATCATGCTATAAAGATGCACAGTAAAAGTGTAACTGAGATGAGATGTCAGAGACCTAATACTTGAGCCGGTTGGACACTGGCCATGCGAGCCTGGTTCTGTGGGTTCTGAGTCTAAGCTGGCTATGCCTGAAGCCAGCACAGATGCCTTTGTGCCTGTAGCCTGTATAGCTGAGCACCTGAATAGTCCGCCTGTGGCTTGTGGTAAACTCAGCTGGCTGAGTTTGATGTAAATGTATTTTTTAAGACTTTAACAGGTCCTTTTGCATTATATTTTTGTCCTCAGGTGAGTGTTTTTAACCCAGACTTAAGCCTATAAAACCCTTCCTCTTTGGTAGAGGATTTCCTGTCTTTGAATTGGAATCTGGGGCTTTTCTAAGAATGCTGTGACATTGCTTTCTACAGAATGTTAATATCTTAAGATTTCAGTTTTGAATAGATATGACTGTACATAAGAACCACTTGGAGGAAACTGAGGAAACAAACCCATGAGCAATGTTTTCAGATTGTGTAGGAAAGTTAGTAAAATAAAATAAATTGGAGAGATGCCAGGAGAATAAATGAGAGCAATAAGAACTGATTGCTTTTTAAAGAATTTCTGAATTCCCCATTTTAGTTGAATGTTTACTTGTTCATCAAATTGTCATTAATAATATGTAGATCCCCATAGATGATTTTAGTAGAAGAGGAAAGTCTTCTAAACTCAACAAAACAAAAGCAATCTTTTAATGATAAACTAAGGCCAAGCAAGAGTTGGCTGTGAGCATGATTGTCCTTCTGTACTGTTAAATATTCCATATTGATTCCTGATTGAAGTGAACTGAAATGTGGGATGGAGGGGATGCATCCCTGCTCCCCCAGCATCTGCTGCAAACTGCTGGATTGCTGCCTAGCATAGGCATCCTCTGACCACTACAGCCCCTTTTTACTGTTTTATTTTTTTCTCATAGTAAGCTGAACTTCACCAGAATTATGGAGCAGATGGATGGTAGCTTGCATGATGCTCTCAAGTGGTCTTTCCCTTACTTGTAGAAATAATGGCCTTGCCACCATTACATATATGCTGGGGTAAGATTTTAGATAAGTAAGGCACAAGCTATATCTCATGCCTTTGAACTGCAGCAAATGTCCATCTGTTGTTTGAATGCCATTTGGAATGCTTAACCCCTGCCAAATCCTGTTGACTTTGAAGTTCATGGGAGTCTTGCCACTGATTTCAGATGGGATAGAATTTAGATGACAACATTTCTGTTTGCCTTTGTTTCACATAATTTTTATGTGGACTCTAACACACTTATCTACTTATGATCAGGGCTGGATGAGGGAAGAGGGAATTTGTGAGCAATATGTCTCTCTGGCTTAGTGGTGGAGAATATTCTAGTTCACTAATTTTAGGACGTTACGTTTTGATGTTGTTGTCTTTTCTAATTCCCTTTTAGGAATAATTTACTGGTGGTATGTCTTGACAAAGGGAGATTTAATTACATGAACTTGGACATCATACCAATTATTTAAAAATCAATTATTCAGAGAGCGCTGCTTTCCTGAACAGTGAAGAAATATTTATCCTTGTTAGGAAAGACAGATGAATGACTCCAGACACTCACTGTAGTGAGTGGTTGTATGAAATATTTAATCTTGTGGTTGTATGAAATATTTAATCTTGTGGTAATATGCAGTTCCACACTTGTGGAATTTATTATGTTTTATTTCTGGATCACCTACATACTTGTGATGTATAGTATGCTTTTAAGCATCTGCTTAAGTATTGCCTGCTCTTAATATTTTCAGTATCTCTGATTATACCATATGCTGCCATGGAGAGGATTATACTGTCAGTGTTGTGTCAGAGCAGCATGGAATTGCAGTCTGATGTATAATTAGAAGGATATATTCAGTAATGTTTCTTAGGTGACTGAATTTATATTGATTATTCAGAAGAAGTGCACATCAAATTACAGACTTTGCATCTGTGTAAGAAGCATATGTGCACTTCAAATGCCACAGGCTGGTAGGGCACTGAGAAAATATGAAAGGATGAGTAGAAATGGATGCGGACCAGATCAAGTGCTCAGAACAGATTAGGGAGAGGTGTTTTGTGCAAAGTGATTTTGTGCTTAGTGGCTCCTCATCTTTCTTAGTGCCAGACTGTTCCTGTCACACAGATTAGAGATGGCTGGAGGGAGGATTCGGAGAGCTCTGAAAGGCCTTTGCAGCAGCAAGCACCTATGAGACACAACAACGTGTCTCTTTGGTGCTGGGATAAGCAAGGAGAGGTGGGTTTCATGGAGAATATTTTGCAGATGGGAAGAAACTACACTGTTCTGGTACATGCCAGATTTATCCATGGCAAGATACATCAAAGAAGCCCTAGAGCTTCAGGAAACCTGGCCCTGTTAGCTGCTGCAGTTCTGGTGCTGGACAAAGAGGACAAAAGGATCTAAATTGCTCAAAATAAAGGCTGCTTCTCTTTATGCTAAACGAATTTAAAAAATAGCTGAAGAAAATTTCCCTTTTGCCTTTGCTTTTTCTCAACCCGTAAACACAAATGGTAATAAATAATGTGGGTTTGCTCCAGATTCTCCAGCTGTTGTTTTAAGGATACCTTGTGTTTCTAGGCTTATGTTAGAAATGTAATAGATAATGTTAAATAGATGGTTCCATATTGTGTGGAACTCTAGCTTATTGTTTAGGATCCTGAAGAATTTAACATGAGATTTAAATGTACTTCCAAAGGCTGTAGTTCAATGCCTTGGGGTCTGTACCTCACTGGTGAGATGCAAACACCTATAACTAAAAAGCTTGTTCTTATATTTCTTCTACCAGATGCAAGATGGGAGTTTCAGATGTTTATCAATGTACAATTTAACCAAGTAGGAAATATATGTCCTGAGGAGGAATTGTAAATGTAGAAACAATAGCTATTACTAATTTACAACAGATTGTTTATAACAGATGTGTTGTCAGAATATTGCTTGACTTTTGTATCACTATGAAGCTGTAGAACTCACTGGAGTTTCTGATTTGCAAACCTGAAAAGAAGACAATCATGGCTTCTGTCTGTGAAGCTGTGTTTAAGGACTTATCATGGTTGCGCTGTGCAGCTACTAAATATTGTATATGAAGTGCTATTTTGAGTATTCTATTAATTATTTAAAACTAAACATGATTTCGCTTTATGACATGTGAGATTTGTGAGCAGCAAAGGCTAAAGTGTAGAGAATATTTTTGCCAAAACTATTTGTTTTTTGCAGTAATCTGCTAAATTCAGATGTATTTGAGCAGCTATTTAGGTAAGATTTGTCTTAGATAAAAACTAGTAACTTTAACAGGGATTTAAGAATGACAATTTAGACTGGCTTTGTGGCCTGTAACATTCAGTCTTCTGTCACTGCTGCTAGCTGCTCACAGATTTTTTCCAAGGAAAGTTTAATAAATTAATCTATAAAATTGATTTTTTAAAATATTGTCGTTGAAATAAATTCATCAACGTAATCTCATTGGTTCTTTATCTCCATATATTGCTGACAAATTTCTCCTGTGTTTTAGGCTGCTGAAGGTATAAGTAAATAACACTTTTTCTGTTTATTGGAAATGTACCCTTGAAAACCTAGAAAACAGCTATGACAAATATATAAACTATTGAAGCACCAACTATGAGACACCTACATGGAAAAAACATGATCGTTAAGGGCTGAGAAACCTGGGTTTGTTCAGCCTGGACAGGAGAAGGCTTCAGGGAGAGCTTCCAGTACCTAAGGGGGGGCTACAAAAGAGCTGGAAGGGGATTTTTTACAAGGACGTGTAGCATGGGGATGAGGAGGAAATGCTTCATACTGAAAGAGGATTGGTTTAGGTTAGATTTACTGAAGAGATTTTTTTGCAGTGAGGGTAGTGAGACACTGAAACAGGTGACCCAGAGAAGTGGTAGATGCCGCAAACCAGAAAACATTGAAGGTCAAGGTTGGATGAGGCTCTGAGCAACCTGATCTACTTAAAGATGTCCCTACTCTTCGTAGAAGGATTGGACTTCATGACCTTCACAGGCTCACTCCAACCCAAACTATTCTATGATTTGATTCAGTTCTAGAAGCCCAGCCTTAGTCTTTTTTTAGCTTTTACTGGCAACCTCATTTATTAACCACATTACCTCACAGGCTGCATTATGTTGCTTCTTTTTAATTCTGGTAACAATATTTTCACATGGGTATTCCAGTTAATTTTAAAACTAGGGCACTTGCGACGCTTGTTTTTTATATCTTTTACATCATACAAGAAAATACAAAAAGTTTTAATTCACTCAATCATTTTGCTCTGTACTACATACTTTTTCTGGTTTAAGGAAGGTTGGGGGTTTTCCTTGACAAAAAAAAATAGGCAAGGCAGTAGTAGTATACCTAATGATGTTTAGAATTCTGTTCAAGGATATTTTCAATCTGATCTAGAGTTCATGTGAATAATGTAGGCTTGGGACGGTGCAGTTAAATTCATGCTTTAGGCTTATGGGTGTAAAGGGTTAAAGTTCAAAACCAGGCAGAAACACCAAAAAATGTAGTGGTTTCACATTCTCCGAATTTTGTTTGTTAAATGTAGTGTAGTGGTCTATTTTTCCACTATGGAATAGGATTAGAAGACAGGCAAAACAGGCTTAACTTAAAGATAAAAACAGTTAGATTTATTAACACACACTAAAAGGAGAAAAGTAAAACAAATGAAACCTTTTTAAAAGCACTCCCCTCCCCCCTACCAACAGTTTACTTTTCTACGAAACAATGTAAAGAAATAGAAATCAGAATTCTAGGTCACTACCACTTATAAAATAGTCTTTCATTCAGTCTCTGAGAGAGACAAGTCCCTCCTGATTTTGTTCCAGTAACTTTCCACGAGAGACACAGTCTGTTTGTGGCTTCCAGCTCCCACAAAAGCAGCCTGCCCAGAAATCTGCAATCGTGGGCCTCCTAAAACATGTAGCCTTTCCCATGACTACATATGGGCCATGGACTTACACATGGGGTTTCACCTTTTAAAGATGCACAGCTCCACAACAAAGGATTTCTCATTCTTCAATGGTGACAAGGCTTCAAACATCTCATAGGATCATTAGATTTTCTAATTCAATATCCACTCAGTAAAATCACAGACACCTTTGCTTGAATCCACAAAATCATCTCCCCATTCATAGTCCACGATTTAAAGGAATATTTCAGTCCATTACCATAAATCAAAGGAGATTTACAGCCTAGAACTAAGGCAGCTTGTCGTCTCTTCCACTTAAGAAGTCACTCTTCCTTTACTGACTTTGATATCTTCATATTGTCCCTTTACATAACTCCAATTTGGCCTTTCCTCTCTCTTTGAGAAGGGGTAGAGTTTAAAAGGTCTGTCTGTGTTAGGAAAGAGTTAACATTTCCTGCCCCAGCCTGCAGATGGCCACGTGATCTCTGCCGGGGCGGCAGCTGTGAAAGCCTCAAATCCATGAGGTGTAGAAAAGCTCAGAAACAACAGCCAGGATCTTCTCTCCCCCTTCCACCCCTCGGTTTTATAGGGGTGGGTTTGGCTCAGTCTGGGCTCGGTGCTGCTTTCTGGGGGCTCAGGGAACATCTCCCTCTGCCCAGCTGGCAGCGTGGTGCAGGCCTTAGGATCGGCTAGATGTTAACAGCCGTGACTTCCCTGTCCCTGCTGGCAGCTACCAAGCTCAGGGGCCCAGTTCAGCTTGCCTCTGCCAGGGCCAACCCCATCATGGCTGCCCTGGCCCAGCCCCGGGGGCAGCGGGGCCTCAGCCAGGCCCTGCTGCTGCCCAAATGGTGTTACCTCGTGGCAGGCCCAGGGTGAAAGAGGGCAGCCTCCAAAAACCCACCTGTATCAAAAGCCGTGTGTCCCAGAGGTGTGCACTTGTATCTAATTGGCCAACCTGGCTGTCAGTTTTAAAGCGGGTCACTAATTGGTTTTTACCATTATGCCAAACCAATACAACAGGAGAGTGGGGCTTGGTTTTGATATGTTAAACTAAAGTGTGTAAAACTCATTCTTTGCTGTCGCAGTCAGTGATACTTGGAGGTAAAATTAAACTGAGAAGCATTATTGTATCTACACGTTTCTATTTCTTCAGTGGGGCTTATATTTACGTCCCTATTGCATCATAGATAATGATTATGGGTAGGTCTGGTCCCACAGTGCTGTCTATAGGATCTGTAACCTTGCTGCAATAGAGCAAAAAGAAACAGGGATGCTGCACCAGACAGAAGAAATTTTGTGGGTCTGTTGCTCTGCTTCTGAGTGGCACTTAACACCTTGTGAAAGTGGGTGACCAGACTCATGGGATCTTGCCTTCTCCTGCCTGCCTTGGTGGCAGGTTCTCTCCTGCAAGGGAACACTTTGGTCCTTTTGTTATCCCATAAAAAGAGTACCCTGTGTTTCTTTTGGATTGGCCTATGTCTACTTTGATTAATTTTCAAAGTAATTTTATCTATGGGTTAGAATCCTTAAATTTAATATCATAGTGTCTTCACTTTTGTAGTTGTAGCACTGCTTTTGTAGGTTAGGAAGAGTAGCTGTATGAGATGCCTTTGACCTTTCCTTCATGAATGTTTCCTAAGCTTAAAAAAGCATGTGTGGACTCCACAAAATTCCTGTGTACATAATTTTTACCATTACAGAAAAATAATTGGTCATATATATTTATTCATTAATGTAAAAATATACAGTGATTGATGATCTGGTGGTTTTTTTCTCCAAACATATTTGGGAATAGTTGTGATTTAAGGAGTATATTTATTATGATATTTTTCAGATGAGCTTAGAAGAAAAAAGTTTACTTGGATTACATTTTTTTTTTCTTGTAGCTAAAGGAGCATATGCCTTTTTTTTTAGGCACTGATGGTTCATGCTGCTTCTCAGGGCTGCTGGGTTGGGGGGTGTTTCCTCTCTAATAGTTTGAGGTTTTTTAATAAAATTTTAAAGAGAAGCTTTTGAAATATGCGCATATGCACTCTTTAAAAAGTCTCAACATCTTTCTTGTCCCACTTTTGAGGACTTTGGCAAAGACTTACATACTTGCTTGCATACTGTTTTTGGGATTCAGTGGTACTGTCTTGCACTTGGCTTGTTTCATTTGAAGTGTGGAAATCCTTCTATGAGCGAGGAAGTCTTCATTTTGCTGTGATTCATCCAAACATGCTTAGTGAGAGTGAAGTGGTTGTGATGGTAATATGTGGTGGTTGGGGGTGTTGTTTGAGAACACAGGGTGGATGCCAGTTCTGTCAGTGTTTTATTGGAAGATTTTCTGTGCAGGGAGGATGCAATTTACCTAAAGCTTTTGTACATCATAGTAGCAGTGGTTGGTTTTCAATATTAAAGTAAGATTTTTACAAAAAGTTGGGGTTTATGTGTCAAAGTGTATATATCACTTCTTCCACTGGTAGCCTGCCAGCTGCTATTTGCTTTTGAGGATGTGGTATCTGTATGTGATACAGGTGAATCTGGTATGTGTTCCCATTCTAATATGAATGTCATAGGAGTAAGAAGCAAAACTGTTTTTATTTGTACTGGCCTTGTAAATGGTTCCTTCAGGGTCAGGAACATGAAAATATTTTGGCTCCTTTTGTTTTAGACTGCAGAATAGGGCACACTGTAAAAACTCATTCTGATTTGGATTGGATATGATTTCTTGCCTACAAAACTCCTTGCATCAATCCCTTTGCTCAGGACTTACAAATCTTCTCACCTTGCCTTCTTCTCTTCGCTTCTCCTTTCCTGGGAGGACCTGGATACAGCAAAAGGAACCCAAATGGGAAGTGATGTTGGCAGAAACCCAGGAGGGGCTTCCTTCCTAAAAAGCAGACAAGCTGTGGATTAAGAGAGCTGCACAGTGTGGATAAAGTCTAACACAACTAGCCAGCTTTCCGTTACCTCTCATGTTAGGAATTCATTAAGCCTTGCCCCAGAAGCACCAGGTGCAATGCTGTGTTGCTCACTTTTTGGAACTCAGTGTGCATCAGGTCTTCCTTTGCCTGGTTGCCTGTTCCTTTGTTCTTTATAGATGGCTGGAAATGGATAATTCCAAATGTGAATGTATTAAGCATATCTTACGCCTACCACTAGCTGTGTTTTGTGCTGTCAGTGTGGGTGGTGGGCTGCTTTTTTGGGTTTTGGAGACATCCTATTCTGTTACCCCAGATAATTGTGTTGGCTAAGTGCCATCTTTTGTGGAGAATTTTGCCAGGATTTACTAATAGCAATAGGGCATTCCCTGTTGGGTGCTGGGGATACATCAGCTTAGACCTTGCCCAAACACATTGAAAGCATCAGTGATTCTAACAGGAGTTTCATTACTGACTTGCCAAGTCCAGGATTTTCTATGTGGCTCTAAAGAGAGATCTGACTTTGTCATTGTTCTCTTTGTATTTAGCCTATGCATGACACCTGACTGCTCTTGTTATCAAAATTTCTATAAAAGCTCTCTGGTTTCATATGTCTCAGTTTGTGTGTCTAATCAGGCAGGAGGAGGATTTTTAAACAATTCTTCAGTAGGCATAAGAAAAAAGTGTGCTTAACATAACAGTGAGTGTGAAATAAGCAACCTTCTGCTGAAAGTTCACATGCCAAACACAGCTAATCCACCATATGTGTGACCTAAAAAGTATAGACATATGGATATTCTTCCCTCCCCCAGTTTCTCAGCCTTTTCATGGCCACTGCAATTGTAAGTAGCCCAGTAACACTATATGCTTGATCAATGTATGGGATATGTGATGGTATTTTGCAGTTGGGGTTACTGCATTGCATAGCATGCCTCAAAGTGAAATTAAAGGAATACCATAAGCTTTTCAGCTATGGCATGTCACCCCGGCAGTCGTGTGCCTTTTGAAAATACATAGGAGTGATAGTTTTTCAGTAGCCCAGGGAGGATGATGTGTTAACAGCAAATACTCTGGTTTTTATTCTTCTTTATACAGTTTGTACATTCCTGATGAGTTTCCCATGAAAGGAACACGTATCTTTCCCTGCCCTCTGACAGCATCTGCTGCAGCCTCTGGAGTTACCTGGCTCTGGCATGGAGAGAATAAGACTCATGGTAGAGGGAAATAATAAGATTATATACTTTTAGGAAAGGATCTATTTCTTGCTATAGCATAGGGAATATGTCGCTGTTGTACTCTTGAAATTTGTTTTCTTGCCTTCAGAGATTAGTGACAAAAGTTTAAGCAGTGGCCAGGGCTGCAACCCCCAAAGTCATTTGAGGCTTGATACTGAAGAGACGTCACATAAGAGGCAGATTTTTACTCCTTTTCAGGTAGGCTGGTACTCATCATGGGTCCAGTTTAATGATACATAACTCGTGTCACTTATTGTGTTGCTAGATGCTGTGGGAAGTCAGCCATTTAGGTCAAGATTAGAAAAACAAGCACAGTACGTCCCACTTCATAGCCCAAGTGTAAGCACGTGCTTCACAACTCTGTTGTAGGCAGAGCACAGTTTGGCCAAAGTGAATATAATCAGTTCATTTGTATGCAGAGCTAAAATTACTGAAGAGTAGCTTCCAGATAAGGATTCATTTAGGGAACTGTGGCAACTGCCTAATTAGCTATAGGTATGGCTTTAATTGCAGTCTGCAGCCAATAAAGAATATATTTAGTCTATAGAAAGAAGCAAAGGAATAGAATATGCGCACGAGGCAGTTTAATGTTTAAAGTTCTGTTTGCAAATACAAGCTATTAAAAAAGTGAATCATGCTGGAAAATGGTCCCAAGCCATAAAATATTAATCGATCATTAAGTCCTTGTAAGAGGCACTGATATATACTTTGTATCTAAATGTGTCCCCTTTTTAACTTCCATCTGCTTTGTGTACCCCAGTGAGAGGGGAAAAGCCACATTTCTTAGGGATCAGAATGTAACGTTTGCATTTTACAGAGAATAGGGTGTCCATAGACTGACCAATATTTCAGCAATAAGAGAGTTTGTTCTAATTGAATGATTATGTTAATATTATTGTTTTTCAAATCAAGAGAAGAGAGAGAAACATGTCTCTTTTGGGAAAGTGGCAGGTTTATAATATGGTGTTACTAATTTTAAATCAAAGGTCCAGTTAATCTTCAAGTATAAGAGAATATACATACAACATAGATATGTAATTTAAGAGAGGACTTGAATCTTTGTCTACCATGGGGCTGAGTCTGGAGAAATTTTTATCTTGCAGGCAGAGATCTGGAGTGATGATGATTGCAAGGTCCAGGCTAGGGACAGCTCTTCAAGAGATAGAATAAAATGGAATAACATGTGCCTGTACAGGGCAAGAGTGTCAACTGATGGGGAGTATCTGAAGGATGTAGCAGCAGGTAGGGGACTTGATAATTTTTTGGCAATGTAATGATGATTCTTCACAGAACCATACAATGATTCAGGTTAAAAGGGACTTTAAAGATCACCTAGCTTCAACCTCCTGCCATGGGCAGGGACACTTCTCACTCAACCAGGTTGCTCAGAACTCCAACTCAGCTTATCTGAGCAACCTGTTCCTGTGCTTCACCATCCTCACAATGCAAGATTTCGACCTAATATCTAATCTAAAGCTGTGCTTTCAGTTAGAAGCCATTACCCCTTATCCTATCATTATACACCCTTGTCAAAGGTTGCTCTCCAGCTTTCCTTCACTTTAGGTGCTGGAAGGCTGCTATAAGATCTTTCTGCAGTCTTTTCTTTTCCAGGCTGAATAGTCCCAGTTCTCAGCATAACTTCAAAGGAGAGGTGCTCCAGCCCTCTGATAATCTTCTTGGCCCTCCTCTGGATTTGCTCCAACACGGCTGAGTCCTTTATGCTGCAAGCCTCAGAAGCTGGATGCAGTGCTCCAGGTGAGTCTCACAGGGGAGCAGAGGGCCAGAATCACCTCTCTTTACTTGCTGGCCATGCTGCTTTTACCGCAGCCCAGGATACACTTGGCTTTCTGGACTGTGAGAACACACTGCCAGGTCTTGCTGAGCTTCTCGTCAACACCCAAGTCCTTCTCCCCAAGGCTGCTCTTAATCCATTCTCTACCCAGGCTGTATTTGTGTTTGGGATTGCCCAGACCCAGGTGTGGGACCTTACCCTTGGCCTGGTTGAACTTCATGGTGTTCACAGGGGTCCACCTCCCAAGGTCCCTCTGAATGGCATCCCTTCCCTCCAGTGTGTCGACTGTACCACACAGCTTGGTGTTGTAAGCAAACTTGCTGAGGGAACACTAAGTCCCGCTGTCCATGTTGCCAACAGAGAGGCTGAACAGTGATGGTCCCAATCTCAACCCCTGAGAAACACTTCCTCTTACTGGTCTCCACTTGGACCACTTCACAAGAAAAAAAAAAAATCTTTCAACTGAAAATGTCACTACATCCTTTTGTTTAAGCATCCAGGGAGGAAAAGCTAGGCAGATGCAAAAGGAGGGAGTCAGCCAATGCACATGGCTGTGGGTCTGTTATATGCAACACATGCATATGTGAGAAAAAACAGCAGAATAAATATTGAAGTCTGCTAGATTTTCCTTTTGCTTATTGTTTTGTGTCTGTACTTGACATCTGTCTTCTGGGAAGATTTGAGTTTGATAGCAAACAGTCTGCTGTGAAAAAATGCACAAAAGAGGATGACATCTGCATTATTTAAATATTTAACGTGCTAAAGCAGCACTAAAATACTACCTGACAGTACAACATATACTGTATTCCTGTACATTTTGCAAAACTGAAATCTGATGGCCATATGTTAAAATAAAGGACCATGGTTTTACCTGGAAGGTAATATTTTTTTACTTGTAAGAACAGATGCATGTAGTGCTCTCTGCCAGAGTTAGGAAAATATCAGTTAGGAAAGGGTTTGGAACTGGGGCTTATTTGCCTGCTCAGAGAACTAGACTTCTCTCTAAACTTTTTTTGTTTGTGATTTCTAGCATTTCTGAATACATACTAATATTTTCTGATGCATGTTACTTCTAATGGGACTTTTTGGTAGTGTTGATCCTTCCATTAAAGAGAAAACTTTGACAAATGGTTCTAATGTAAATAATTGACCCAGCGAATTTGAAAATCCAGAATCCAAAACTAATCCCCTAATTTTCTAAAACACAGTGTACCCACTATTTCAAAATAGTCTCTTGAGATTGGAGGAGGGAGAGAAGGAATATTACTTTTATCTTCTAAATTTAAAATGTTTTAAATATTTCATTTTGCCAATTTCAGGTTTGTTCAGTTTCTCTCTCTCCAAATGTCTTGGTCACTGCTTGTACCATAGTAGAAGAGGGAATATCTGTGAGGACTGTTTTCTCCCTTTTTAAGCAGGACATGCCTATGTATTATATTTAACATGCTGCATGGTAGGTACCTGCCAGTGTCTAAAATGATGCAGGGAATGGTGACATCAGCACTTCTTTTTTTTATTCCTTTGAACCAAGTGTACCCATGGTACTCCTCTGTAGGTCTCACTAGTCTTCCATGGATAAATCAACTACTCTCTGTGTTCTCCACTACACTAGTTCCACCCATGCATGACAAAACTTGTAAAACACATGGATTCTTTTATTTCTTTGGCTTGTTTTTACTGATAGTCATAGGCAGTCCCTTTCATCACCACATTCATATCAGTCCCCATCCAGTCCTCTGCAATCACAGGGAATTCTGCACTGCTGTGAAGCCCACATAATCTATTGCATGTGGGCAA
The DNA here is from genome assembly GCA_013397315.1 of Donacobius atricapilla. NCBI lineage: Eukaryota > Metazoa > Chordata > Aves > Passeriformes > Mimidae > Donacobius > Donacobius atricapilla. The sequence goes on from WBMY01004607.1 coordinate 759,137, forward strand.
TACACAAGCAGCCATAAAGCATCTATTTTGTCACAAATTTAATCTATACTAAAGGTGAAACCCAACAGTTTCTACTCTTTCTCTCCCCTCAACAGAGTCGTTGCCCAGAGGTGCTCTGGAATTGAGTGCATTATTCACACTCAATCCTGCTATAGCGTCAGACTTGGTTATAGTAAAAATGCTTGCTTTGGACCCCACACACACTTTTCATACACTGTGTTATGTGGAGCCTGTTAAAAGCTCCTGTAAAGTCCTGAAAGAAACAGGGAAGGGTCCTGAGGAAGTTTACTGCATGCAAAAATTAAAGGTGAGAGGTTTGAGGACTTAGTTATAGGCCAGTATTTTGTGTTGGAAGGACTTTCTTTCTCTGGAATTTGAAAACAGCCTGTAGCTCCCTTCCGTGGTCAAGTGGGGATGGTTGTTAAATGTTTCTAACTGGTCCAGTAGCTGGCAGGACTGATGTCATGGGGTCAGAAATCTGGTGGAAGACAGCAGGGAAACTGGAAGACTGGACACAGAGAATTGGATCCTTTCTCCATTGACTTTCTGCTGTATGAGAATTGCTGGTGTTCTGGTATTCTTACTGAGAGCAGATTTTTAGAATACAATGACTGAAACTGTCATCCATTTAGTGGCACACAGAGAAAGCAGGATGATTTCTGCCATGAAATGCTGATAATTACAGGTGGAAAATATCAACAGAGATCAGGTTTGCAAATTTTAATGCGTATACCCATAATTTAACTATTACTCAGCTAAACTTCTTCACATGATAAAAGTGATGTATCTTCAGGGATAAAAAGTTGAAATAACATTTTGACATTTCCTCCTAGTTTGAACCAGTTAGATAAAGTATTATGGCTTGATTTTTGCTCTTTATGTCTTTTTAAAAGCTGAATGCTTACTTGTTTGTCAAAGTTTGGGGTTTAGGGGTTTTTGGTTGGTTGGTTTTGGGTCTCGCTTGCGGACAGGTATGACGCAGTTCGTCACACACACACAAACACACACTCGCACTTTGATCAGAGGGCATGAACTAAAACTTCTACTTTATTTGAAAGTCTGACTCCATATATAGTATATCTACAAAAGACCAGGGATTGGGGGAGAAGGTTGACACCTCTCCCCATCCCATTGGTTAAGACAACTGTCCATCAGCTGTCCATATCTCTAAGACAAAGAATGTAAACTACCTTGAAAACTACAATAACATTGGCTGTGTTTACAGACTAGAGCGTGAGAAAGAACCCAAAACATAAAACTGCAAAACAGAAGAAAAGGCTGAAAAAATCAGGGCGACCCTAAACTTCATTTTTGCTTAAAAAACACACAAAAAAAAGAAAATCTCTTATGAGAAGAAATTAACTATAAGGATATAATTTCTAAGCTAGTTAATTGCATTCTACCTCTGCAATTTTGCTTCTGAGACCCCAGCTAGACACAATGCACACCTTTTGCTAATCAGGGGAGAGATCCTAATGAAGGACTAAGGAAATTACCCAGGTAGTTTGTGTACTGGCTTCACAGCTGCCATCTAAAATAGTGCTTCAACATGTTTAATTGATACATCTGTTACCTCTCAGGCAAGTAACATTAGCTGTAGGTCAAGTAAGTTTATCTACCTTGATGAAATTGCTGCTCTCTGTTGAAGGAGAATACTTTTCTCCTCTCTATGTTTAGGCACTTGTTCTGAAACGTGAATATGCACAGGAGTCCCTGGTGCAAATTAATCTTCTGTGGTCTTCTTTCAAGTGAAACTAACTCCCATGCTTGTCTCTTCTGTGCAGCTGTCAAGCCATTTGGAGACTTATTGATCCCTGCCACAATAGAATGGTGACACTTGAACAACAACAAACTGCTTTTGAATGTTTTCTGATGTATTGCTGGCATTAATGCTATTCAGGTTAGCAGTTGGGCCAGATATGTTTTGTTTCACTTGCTGTTGCTCTGTTCTTTGTTTATTGTCTTCAAATATGGATATGCTTACAATCTAACTTACACAGCAACGTAGAGACAGAGCTCCATTTTTTAAAGTAGGCTGTTGTGTACTACCATTGTTTTTACAAACAGAGGAAAAAATAAGCTCTGGCATTGCAATTTGTTCCAGCACTGAAAAGGGAGAGGAATAATTCCTGGAATCTGTGTGATACATGAAGCCAAGACTTCTGAAGTGTATGGGTTGCTGAAACCCTCTAACTCGACTGGACATGTGGAGGCAGGGCAAGCATGGGTGTATATGCTTTGTTTTTTGGAGGATATATGTAATGGAAGCCATATGGCTGCACTGATCTTCAGACAGAAATAAATTGAATGAAAGATTTGTAACAGCTGAGGCCTATGAGCAACTTGTGGCAATGTAGAGAAGCAGAACATTGCAAAGCTTGTTTCACACTCCCTTTTCTGAGATGATTTTATTGAACTGCATTGAAAGATGCATGAAAGATTCAGGAAAGTTTTGTGGTAAAGGGCAGGATATTGTATAGTAATAGCAGAATGCATATGACAGCAGGAACAGTGGGACAGTTGTCATACTTGATTGTTGGTGTCAATCCTTTCCAGAAAAAGAAGCTGCATAATATGTCAAACTACAGGTGGAAAAAAAGAGAATAAAAATGCAATGAGTGGAAATAGGACACAACTTGAAAACATTCCAGTTGGAGATAGACGAACTTTATTCTGATATGTTCAATATACTGAAGTTTTTATGGAGAACCCTGTAGGTTCTCTGGAATTTCAGTCCAAAATTTCATGGAGTTTAGGTGTGATTGTTTGCTCAAGGGCATTTGGGGGGATCCTGAGGTCACAGAAAAGTAGCTAGGTGTAGATAGTGCTTACTCTCAGAAACTTTTGTGAGAGGCTTGAAACTTCTTTTAGAAAAGAAAGCATTGATAAAATCCTATTTGAAAAGCCATTTGCAAGAAGTCTATCTCACGGTAGCAGTCACAAACATCAGGTGTTTGATGCAGCTATTTTTGCACAGCATGTGGTAAATGTACTGAGTAATAGTTTTAATAACTAATCTACTGTTCCTCCAGACGTACAAGAAATGTGTCTTTTGTTTTACGCCCGGGGCTGGGAGCAGTCTCAGAGATGTCATTTGGAAAAGAGGAGATAGGTGAGAGTCTCAGCATCTCCTCCAAATACTACTCAGAAATGCTGTCTACTGTCTCCCTTTCCACAACTGGTAGCCCCTATAAATAGCATCAATTTGACAACAGCTTTTTTCATGGGAAATGGTTATGGAGGGAATAGGTAAGGAAGGGAAAGAGGGTGCAAACTCTGCTATGTGACAGCTGAGCACAGGTTAGAGGGTTTATTAGAGACTTTTCCTGAGGCCAGGGTGAGGCATGTATTACAGGAGGGAAGAGGACCAGGCATTTTAAAAGGGGACAGAAGATTATGGAGACAAAGAAAGTCTTTGAAGGGTTCTGAAGATGGGTATTCTGAAAAAATAAAAGTATGTTCTATCCCTCCTAATTTTTTTTGTTTGTTTTATATTTGTATGTCTTTATCAACATATGACAAAAAGAGGAACAGCATGGGTATATTGTTCCTGGGTTGTGACAAAGCAGATTGCTTAATCTTCTAATGAAGTTGTAATACTGATTTGCTATTTCCCTTTCCATTATGCTGAGAAACTTGGAAAAGTGAAAACCTAGGGAATTTCTTGTGTCAAAGGAAAATCTCAGGTTTGCATTTTTCAGTCTATGGTAGTCGAGTGCGTATCCTGTACTGTGTGACAGACTGTCAGAGAATGAGTACTTTAAGTACTAGTTAATTTACTTCATCTCTTTTCAGTGATTAGATTTTTGACAGATGTTTTTCCCCTTTTCAATTAACACCTGTGCAAGGAAAAACCTCATCTAGGCCGGTTATTTATTTGAGCCACCTTAGACTCAGTTTTCACCCTTGGATGCAAGGATACAACAGTACACAGAAACTGAGCTCTGCCTCTGAGTCAAGGAAGCAAATATCCTTCTTACTAAAGCTAAGGAAACCCTCCTCTGCTGCCTGCCTGAATCTTTTCTACTGCTTCCTTTGCGAAAGGCTCTGACCCTGACATCACCCTCCTAAGCAGCATTACCCACAAAATGGTGCAGTCTTCCTACAATGTTGTCTGATGGGGTATTCTATTCCTGTTTCAAAACTAAAGCTTCTTAGAGGTTGCCTTAATCAACTTTAAAAATAAAGGGTTGTTCAAATGTGTTTTCTGCAAATATATTTCCATATAATCCTATGATTTAAAGATAGAAATAAAAAATTTTGAAATAGCCTTCCTGTGGAATTTTCAGATTTAAAATCTCTAGCAATGTCTGATCATTTGATTATTTATTTGAGCAAAGTAATCTACTTCAGTCTTGGACCAAAGACCACCCCAGGAGCATTGAGGTTTATGAAAGCCCATAAACCTTTCTTCTCTTGGAAAATGAAGTTGTTCAAGCTAACAAACTTTTGGGTTGAAATATATATGTCCAGAAAAAAATGGCTGAGAGATCATAAAGATTTGAAATGTGCTGAAGGACAATTTGATAAAGCAGATTGGCCTGGCTGAGTGGGGAGCTTTCACAGGAATTAAGAAAAAAAGAAGAGTGTATTGTCTTTGGAAAAAGGAGCAGACAATTCAGAAGGTGTACAAAGATCTCATTAGATCATGTAGAAAGAAAATTAAAAAGATGAATGCTCAGTTAGAACATAATCTGGCCACAACTATAAAAGACAATTTTTAAAAAGGATTTATAAATACATTAAAAACAAAAGGACGGCCAAGGAAAACTCACATTCTTTGTTGGATGTGGAGCAGGGGAATATAGTCACCAAAGGTGAGGAGAAGGCTGAGGTACTTAAGACCTTCCTTGCCACAGTCCTCATCAGTAGGACCTGTTATCCTCAGGACCACTGGCCTCGTGAGCTGGTGGACAGGGGCTGGACGAGGAAAGGATCCCCCGTAATCCAGGAGGGAGCAGTTAGTGACCTGCTGAGCCACTTAGATGCTCACAAGTCCATGGGACCTGATGGGATCCATCCCAGGGTGATGAGGGAGTTGGTGGAAGGACTCTCCAAGCTGCTCTCCATCATTTTCCATCAGTCCTGGCTCACTGGAGATGTCTCAGATGACTGGAGGTCGGCCTGTGTGACCCCCATCCAGAAGAAGGGCCAGAAGGATCCAGGGAGCTACAGGCCTGTCATCCTGACCTTGGTGGCCAGCGAAGTTGTGGAACAGATCACCTTGGGTGTGATCACACAGCACGTACAGGACAACCAAGGAATGAGATCCAGCCTGCACAGGTTCAGGAAAGGCAGGTCCTGCCTGACCAACCAACCTGACCTGATCTACTACCAGGTGACCCACCTGGTGGATGAGGGGCAGGCTGTGGGTGTGTCCACCTGGACTTCAGCAAAGACTTTGACACCATCTCCCACAACACTCTCCTGGAAAAGCTGGCAGCCCACAGCTTGGAGAGGTGGAACCTTTGCTGGGTTAGGAACTGGCTGGAAGGTGGAAAGTGAAATGATTCTGCCTCCAGTTGGAGCCAGTCCCTGGTGATGTTCCCCAGGGATCTGTGTTGGATGCAGTCCTGCTTATGTCTTTATTGAAAGGAGGTTGTAGCGAGGTGAGGGTCAGGGTCAGCCTCTTCTCCTACATAAGAAGTGACAGGAAGAGAGGAAATGCCCTCAAGCTGTGCTAGGGGATGTTCAGGATGGACATTAGGTGGAGTTTCTTCACAGAAAGGGTGATTAAATTCTGGAATGGGCTGCCCAGGGAGGTGGTGAAGTCACCACCCCTGAAGGTGTTTAAGGAAAGACTGTATGTGCCATGGTTTGGTTGACACAGTGGTGTTTAGTCAAAGGTTGGACTTGATTATCTCAGAGGTCTTCTAACCTAATTGATTCAGTGAATCTGTGAATGAAAATAAGAGATTTTTTAAAATTGAGTTTACCAGTTAAAAGTCTTATGTCACCCATGTTGATAATGAAGTGGAAAAGAGAAAATCTGAATATGTTGGACTGTAATGCATGAGAGGTGAACATGCCTTTGGGGATAGCAATCTGCTAAACTCCTGATTCATCTGTCCTGGTGAGGCTACACCCACGAGGACATACTCGCAAGGACAGGGCATTGCAGCTGTGGCCTGGCTGGGCCAGAGGGGAGCTTGTGTCAGCTTTTGATGTCCTGTTGCTGATGGGCAGCCAGCACAGTATGGTCTCCCACCCCTTTCAGGAGTGTAGGGGTCAGACCATGGATGGTGGAGGCCCTGCCTGATAATATGAAGCAGAAAGAGATGTGCTGAAGGAGCAGGGAGATGAGAAGCTCTCTGTCTCCCACAGCCGGAATAAAGAATCCCCTTTACACTCCTTAAAATTCAAATACTGTTTTCACTGTACTTGGAAGGATCCTGCAGGCACGAAGCACAGGAAAGGTGCTTAACAAGTAATAAAGAACAGCAATAACAACTGATTAGGTCTGGGCAGGTAAGAAGAAGGGGAATACTTTGTGATTATTTAAAATCTTAAAATGTATTGCAAGCAGTCCCTCCATGCACTGTTGTTAATTACCTAGACAACAGAAGCTGTGCAATCACCTTCAATCACAGGCTTCTATTTAATAAGCTTATTGTAATGTATTGCAATTAACATTCTCCTAACATTTTGTGCAAATTTTCAGCTTATTTTCCCAGAGTAGCATTGTAAATCAAGCTGTAAAATCCATTGGTAAATCTACTTTCCTCCTGTTAAAGTAAGTGGACAAAAATACCTGGTGGCAGAGCTGAAAGTGTCACCTTCTGGGTAACGGGATGAGATTGCCAGGCAGTGCTGGGCAGCTGCAGCTGTAGCTGTGCCCCCAGTGTGGCTGAGTCCCACAATTAATTGTGAAAACTGTGGGGGAGATCTCACAAACCCACTAGCAACATTTGCATATTTGCACTGTTTAAAATACTTTTAGTGTCAGAAGCAGAATCCTGTTTGTCTCTCATCCATAGCTAAATCAGGCAAAATTCCTTCCCTGTTGTACCAGCTCTATTCAGAGCAATAGTCAATTGGAAGTTGATGCAATTGACATCGGAAAAATGAGAGCAAACTTCATCCTAAAAAAAGTTCCCTCTAAGTTTAGTTTGCCTATGTATGGATTGGCTGAATTTGTTTCTTAGATGTATCTGCAGTATCTGGATGTATGTGTATGCACTGGTGAGATTCTGCTTGCAGACAGCTCTGGTGTGTGCACTGTTAACAGTCACAAAAATAAAATAATGAGGGGAAATAACTGAGAATGATTCTGCAAGGATAATACTGCCCAGAAAGCAATTCTTTACAGGCAGGATAGTACTGTTTAGAATATTATTCCTTGGCTATTTATGATCATACTGGTACTTTTTCTATTCCAGGTTAGATTTAGACAGTGTGCTAGAATGCCAAAATAAAAGAAGCAGCAGTATTTTGACAGACACACCCCCCAAAATAAGCATTAAATTCTGAGAGATGTTTCTCTTTTCCTCATAAGTTGTTTAGACTATTTATAGGTTTTGCAAAATGTTTATGGAGATGAAATATGTGCATCAGAGTTATCAATGGTCAGATGAGACATTTGACTGTTTAAAACATGTTTATCTGTGGTATCTGAAGATACTGTGCTGTGTAGAATTGGACAATATAAATGCCCTGTGTGATGTTTGTGTCTGTAAGACTCTTGAAGCTTGAGTAGAGGAAGAAAGGAAATTCTAAAAATATAAAGCACAGGCAAATAGAGGCAGTTATATCAATTACCTATTCTCTCTTTTTGTAGTGCTTTTTCTCAGCACAGGGTTGAGTGCAGCCGGCTCTCACAACAGGTGGACACTTGCCAGACCCTTCTGGATACCCACTGAGGAAAAAAAAATCCTCTTTCAGGAAAAAATTTCAAAGCTTCAAAATTAAAATATTTGGTTTGTTTGTTTTTAATACCTGTCTTCATCTCTATGTAACCGTGCTTTAAAATGAACTCTTTTCATGGTTTTTTTTATTTGCTTGTAAGTTGTTCGCCTCTCCACTGTGTAAATCCTGAATCAGGTTTGTTTAAACAGCTCCTTTTCTGCTACAGTGATGGATGAGAGGCAGCTGCTTTAAGTTTTTAGAGGAAACAGACTCTTCTACATTTAGGTGTAGTTTTAATCCCATGCCCTTTCCTCCTCCTTTTTTTCTTTTTTTTTTTTTAACAATAATATTCTTTCTTTCTGCATTTGTGTATTGGTGAGAAACAGGCAGAGAATAGCTTTTCAGCCCTCTAGGGAGTGGTGAAACTGCAGCCTGAATGTGGGATGCTCAGAGAGACTTACTCTGAGCCAGTTCCTGCTCCCTGCATGGAAATACTGCAGCGAGCAGCATTTTGGTGCAAGCAGCCATGGCATATGCAAGGCTGTTGTTGTTCAATCCAAACTACAAAAACTTCTTTCTCTAAAGCTGAGCTTTTACACACCTCTGAAATATTTTATTTTTCTGGGTTATGGGACACACAGTGCCTCATTATTGAGTTCTCAGCCAGTGGCAGCAATGCTGTGTTGCTGTTATGGGTGTGTTGTCACTTTGATTAGTGGACTCAAGGGGCTCAGCTGCATTCCACTTCCTCTAATGTATATTCCTATCCCAAATGTTATCTCAAGTCTGCAGCACAAGTCAGGAACCTGTTTAACTGCACAGACCAAGGGATATGAGAACAAGGCAAAGTGCTGGTAGAGCTGCAAGACTTACAGAGCAGTTATGTTAAAGTTCAGAAAATGCTACTTGTCTATTGAAACCAAGCCCGCAAGTGAGAGAGAAAAATAAGTATTGCACAGATTAATTGTCAGTTTTCATACAAATGAGTTCTGTTTAGCCATAATGCCATCTATTTGTGGAAATTAAAGGTAGAAAATAGGTCAACTGTGGTAACTACAACAAATATCTACTACATGTAACTATGAGCGAACCCTGGGTTCAGATTTCCTTGAAGTGAGGAAAAAAATTTGTTTCCAAATATTCGAGGTTTGCTCTTTTTTTGGTTTTGTGCTTTAATTAAGCTTCTCGGAGAAAACAAAAACATAAGAAATAACATTTTGGGGAACAATATTCAGAGAAAAGATTGCCAGAAATAGTAACATTCAAAACAACTAACTCCAACCAGAGAAACATCTTCTGTAAGTCAGAACTGTGTGGCTCATGTATTTTTGACTTCTTTTCTGGGCTCGTAGCATGTTGTTTGATCACTGAGCTTTTTCCCTGTGCCCTGCATCATGCATGTGGTTTGAAGAATATTTAGGTGATAACTTCCTTTTCTTGTTTTGCTTAAAAGAGTAAAAGGAACAAATAAGTTTTTCATAACATGAACAGGAAATATAAGGTAAGTTATACATAAATTAGGAAGCCTTTTTTTGCTTCATGAGACTGGTTTAACATTTTGATTGTAATATGTCTGCTCCCCAACAAAATCCCCAGAGGAGTTTACACAACTTCATTCAGTGGTATTTGTTTAGAGGCTTCAAGGCAAACTTTAATTAAAGGAGGTTATGGAAGCTTAGAAGGTATCACTTCCAAAGCATCTATGTGTATGTGACAACTGCAGCCAGCCTTTACATCTGCATAATAAAACTCTTCTTCAATCCCTTTTTTCTTTCCTTTTTTAATTTTTTTTTCTGGGGGATGTCATGCTTTTGGGGTTTTTGAGAGCAGAAAAGGCAAATATCATTCTTTTTTTTTTGTAGGTGTATAAAACTAGGTACGATACAAACACCCTACAGATTTGGGACGGAGAGGGATGACTAGCACTTATTACTGCCTTGTCCTACGCCATTGATTAAACCTGTTTCCGTTGCAAGTTTTGGGGGTTTTTTTTGCTGTAGAGTTACAGTACAATTTGCCTTTTCTCTTATATACATATTTTCTCTCTAATTATTTATATGGAGAAGTCATACATAGGATGATACAACTTAATGGAAGTATTTGGCAAAAAAACATCTATCAGGGAGTCAGAATTCTGAGATTTCAACAAATCTTTCAAGTTCTTCCATCTTCCAGTTTCTGACTTAGTTGAGAAGCAGTGGTCTTGAAGTACAGACTGTATGTCTGTATCCAAGAACAGTAACAACTGATATGTGCTAAAGTTGGTGTCTTAAGATGGAGAGGTGTCTTGGTTTGAAAGACAGGTATCTGCTAGGGAGGACAAGACCTCCCTTTGCAATGGAGAATTCAAACCCCCTCCCTCCGAATTATTAAAACTTTGATATTAAGTCGGCTCTCAGGCAAGGATATGGGGATAGGAATAACAGCTCTTTACTAGTACGTATAACAAGGCAAACAAACAACAACAACTACACATTAATGATAAACAAAACCAGGAACCTCGAGNAAAACTTTCACAACTCTGGTATGCTAGGGTTGGAAGTAGGGGATTTAGTTACTGTCAATATTTAACAGATTACTATTCAATTTATGTATATGCAAAGTCCCTGAGATCCTGGTATTGATGCACATTAATATAGAATGCTTTGCTGCTTAACAGAAAAATAAAATCTGGCATTATGTAGGTTTTTAGGACATCTCTCTTGATACTTAACAGATATTTGGATTTCTGAAAAATGCTGAAATAATTTTGATTGTACATTCTTGCTGAAACCAAATAAATGGACAGAGATGTTTTGCAGAGTCCTATCTGGGAATTGTATGGAAATGTACATAGTTTGTGTACATTATACACCATGTTTATTTTTGAGGTGCAGAAATGTCCTTGAAACCAAGTGAAGGAAATATGCCTACCACTAACTCCTTCCATATTGTTCTTCACAAGCTTATTTGCAGCTGAAAAGATAAAACAATATTGAGAATGCCTGGAGAAGTGATGTTTCCATGGCCTGTGGGATGTCATGGCTCTTTATAGGTAACACTGCTTAAAAGATCTTGCACTGGTAACTCTAAATGAAACTGTGATACTGGAATCACTTTGTAAATTGCTTTTAAGTTAAACTTCTGAGTAGTTGCACAAAGAGGTAGTATACTTTCTCGGATACTATATTAAGGAATGGTGACTAGATAATTACAGTGATACAATGAATTTTTGGTTTCATCAAAAGGTATTGTAAGGGCCTTTTTGTTTTGCTTTACAGTTTAATGATAGTTTTCCATATTGTAGTGCATACGTTAATTTATTCCATGCTTGAGAGTTTGAGGCACGTTTTTTTCGCACAATGCCATTGGTCTTGTTAATATCTTCACCTACTGGATCCCAGACTTCTGTCTTATGAAGGCTTTGACAGAGATTTTAGGTTTTCACTCAGCCCTAATGATGCCATTTCATCTGCCACCAACACCAGAAGCCAAATGTTCTTGATATAAAACAGTGGCCAATGTCAATGAGTTTTTGTACTTCTGTCACTGCTCAAAATATAACACCATTCATGAAAAAAGGCTTTCCTTTATTAGTCTTTCTAAGCCAAAAGTATTCAGTCCAGATACAGAAACTTCCTATATATTTTGAATACAATTAGTGATAGCGGATGTTTTAATTTCAAGGAGTTTATTCAAGGTCCGGCTTTCAAGCCAAGAGCACAAACTGAAGGTAGGGCAGTGGGCAGAAAGACTCAAAGTCCTCGTCTCTCCCTTATAACAAATATCCTCTTATTTTCTGTCCTTTTGGGAAAGGAGATGGGCTAAATCTGCTCTCTTGGCTGAAGGTAGGTTCTTCTGTTTCTGAGAATCATGGGTTTTCTTCCCTTATTCAATTTCCGTGAACTCCCCACTTTGGAACTCAGATGACAAGAACCGGTTCAGGGTAAGATAATTTCCGTAAACTTGTTTGATTTCTCTAAAGTCTTGCATGTGTTCTTAAAGTATCTATTTGACTACAATCTGAAAGGGACAAAAATTATTGTAATTCTGTGTGGGCACTCATGCAGTCTAACAGATTCCTTATGTGTAGTACCAAATACTGGACTACATTAAAAAATTAAATAAATCATCAAAAGAAAACAAAGCCCACTTTTATACACATGAAATAATGCTATAGTTTATGTCAAAACTTATACTGAAAATATGTATTATAGCACCAAGTAAACCTTATTTCAGATTTAATATGGCCAGAATTTTTTTCTACAATCTATGGCCAGAATCTTTAATATGGCCAGAATCTTTTTCTACAATTGTATTTTCAGTCAAACATGATGAAGGAACACTGGAAACACAGGAGGTGCAAAGCTCAACTTACATTTTCAGGAATTAGCCAAATATGCTGGGGGATCTGGAAAAAAAAATTGAAGAGAAATAGAAATTTCATAAATAAACCAAGCATTGAGTCTGTGTTTCCTGAAAATATGCACCTTGAATGCTACTGAAAATCCTTACTATCATAATAAAATGAGGTTTCAACAGGTTTGGGGGTTTTTATTACACTTGAGATATCACTCTGCATGGAATTAATTGTAGGTAATGATGAAAGACAAGGGTTTGAGTTTTTAGATGTGCCAAAGCAGACTGGCTCATATCTGGGCTTGCTACAATAAACTGAACTTAAATTTTAGGGAAAGAAGATTCAGGTGCTCATAGGGAAGCTGAGAGAAACAGTTACTTATATAAAGAGAGATCTGTTTGCCGCACTCTCGGAGAGACCAGTGACTAAAGAATCATCACTCTGGTGATGAGGGATTTCTTTTAGAGCTTTTACTGAACATCCATGTTGACCTGATTGCATGCATAGGCTTGCACAAGATCATTTAGCTGAAAGGGCACTTTTCCCTGGCACTAAACTGGGAAGAAGGGAAAGCTTCGGATGCTGAAGTTTTAGAAAAGAGGCAAGGAAATGCAAAATGGATGAATGTTTTTGTAGGTGAATTGAGATATCTGAAATGAATAAAAGTAACTCATGTCTTTATTTTATTATCTATTAAAAGAAAATGGAGAGAATCTTGGTTTTATTGCCTGATAATTGGGTCATGTTTTATGGAAGATGTGAACCTCTTTAAAAGTCACATTTTTGTTTAAGCTAGTGGAATTTGGAGAGGGGGAAAGAGCCATCTTTAGAGTAGAAGTCCTCTTTGTGTTCATGGGGGTTTTATTTTGGTTTGGGGGGTCTTTTTATCTCTTCAAAATAACATATATCCAGTATCATAAAACTTTATGCCTTACAGCCAATTTCAGGAACTTGTTTAGTTTTATATCTAGCAGGCTATCTGTAGGCATCACAAAGACAAGGTTCCCGTGAAAAACTGAAAATGAAGACATTTATCTTCACCTGTCAAGTTTGCTTTTTCTTTTTTCAGAGAGGAATGCTTTTTAAAAAATTGCATATATGTCTAGAAGACAGCCTTAAGTCCACTTAAGCAGCATGGAATTAATCTTGATTCCTTTGTTTTCATAAAAGTATTTATTGCTCTACATTGAACACAGCTATAAATATCAAACAATGTAAACAAAATATTTTTGCAATGGAACACTCATTTGCATTTTTTTGTAATAATTTACTTCAGATACTAGTTAATCTGCTTTAAATGCAAGTATGCTTTTACACCATCCATACTCTAATGAATTATTTATTAATCTATTTGTCTTAAATGTATCATAATATTTTTTTTAATTGCCATCTTTTAAAAAATAGGTAAATCCCCACAGTAATTAACAGCAGAAACAATGACTATGGTATCTCAAATTCCTCTCCCAATCCCAAAGCATCCTTATCCATGAACTACAACATATATTTCTAGAGAACATGTAGGTTGGGCAAGACAGGCTCACTGGCCATGCAGTTCTGGAATGGGCCAGAGACTTCCAGCTGTCAGGATTTTTTTTTGAGTTGTGCCCCTTCAAGTAAGGCTGGGGTCAGAAAAGGTCTGGAATTCAAGGAGGAAAATAAATATAATAATATTTAGCAGAAGTTCCATTAAGGATTTTTGCTTTCCTAGGGATATTGAATGTCACCTGCTGACTGCCATGGTCAATTTAAAGTATTTGAGCCATGATCTCTTGAGCTTTTGTTCAACTTAAGAACTGGCTTACAGCAGTGGAAAGATCTGACTAAGCCTCTTCAGGTGGTACAGCAAGACATTTGTATGATGAAGTTTTACCAACCAAGCAAAATTAGAAGCTCATCCTTCCCAGAATGGGACTTCTACATTTCTTATGCGCTTTGGATGTGACAGAGAAAAACAGGATATTGTTTGTGTCTGGTCAGTTCTAAATTTATGCTGGAATGGGAAAACAGACTTTTAAAAAAAAAATTATGCAGGCTCTGATGCCCTCAATTATTGCAGGAGGTTTACAAAGTGAGAGGTTTAAAAAGGAAGCTTACCTTAACTCATTTATTCATCAGATGAATTCAAATTTATTTTTGTCTGCCTCTCTTCCCTGCCCCCTCTTTCCAAAATTGTCATGGAAGGATAATTAGCAATATACTTGACCTAAAAATATATTCACAAAATATTTAAATTAAAATCAACTACTCTGCTCTACACTAATATTTTGCCCATATTATGGGTTTTGGGGGTTGTGTAGTGGATTTTGGATTCTTTGTGGGTTTTTTGTTTGGTATTTTGTTGTTGTAGAGGGGGCTAGTGGTTGGAAGGGGTAGGGCTCTTTTCAATATAAAGTCAGGTTGAGATGCTTGTCTTTTAAAAGCAATATTGCCAACGTTGCTGACAGAGTCAATTGAAAATATGTAAATATGAGGAAGCAGATCTACTGATATGAGTGAACAATTTGTTCCAACTGAAGATTTGCTCTAGTATTTTGTTTTTAAAATTCTATAAGCCTGCATGAAAATATGCTCATTTTTACAACCCAAAATAAACCTTTTTGCTGATGCCCTGTGGGCTCATAAACAGCTTAAAAGCAATTCTGAGAGCTGATGTTATTAGCAACTGGAACTCTGTTTTGATTGACTGGGAGTATTAAACTAAGAGCTCTCCACTGAACCTTGTAGCATTACATCAGTAACTCTGAGTAAAAATGAGATCATGCCATCATCTCTCTGCAGTCTGAGCTTTGTATTGTACCCACTGCATACACACTTTCTAGTTTGGTTAGAATTGTCATCCTGTTGCTTTCATGGGAAGTGATTTCATTAATAGGTTTAATATACAGTAATGGTGTAGACTGTTTTCCGTTGCCTTGTGCGTTTGGGTTTTTTTATTTGCTATGTGAACTGTGCAATGTGAAGTTAAGACTATAATATGTTGAACAGGGGGTGAAGAATGAGCTTCTGATTTTATTTACTTTCTTTTAGAAAGATCTAACAGTCCCCTGATCTCTTCTTAGCACTCAGATTTGTTAGGGGGAGAGTAGGATGATTCAGTAATCATGACACAACTGGGTGACATAAAGTCAAGGTTCATTTCTTACTTCTGCCATCAGTGTTATTTTGAGATTCTTAATCCTTTTACTCTCAGTTCCCTTGTGTATATAGTGTGGATAGCAAGAGTTTCTTGGCTGAGGTATTTTTAGGGTAAATTGATTTATTTCTGTAATGTTTTGTTTGCAGCATTTTGGTTCACAGATGAAACTGTAACAAGAAACTTAAAGGAGAAAAGTATGTAACAGACTATAGAGGGTGAAAAAGTGTCAGACCCTCATGTAGTTATCACCTGTAAAAATAATACCCATTACATTGTTTTTCTCTCTTACATATGTTCAACATCTACCTTTCCTGCGTCAGTGCCTTCATTGCCTGGAGTTCTCTGTTGTAATGTCTGTCAAGAAAGAGTGAAGTATTTGCCATAGCACATTTAGCTGACACCTTGCCTTCTTTCCTCTGGCATGGTGAGATGCCTAAGTCTCCCAGAGATGCAGTCACTCTCAGATTTGGGGTATTTCACACCACAGCAGCTCTGAGAAGACAGTAAAGAAGTGTAAATAGAGCATAAAAAAATCCTGGCAGAATTACTTTTTGCCTTTATTTCTACCTGTTCAGAGGAGAGACATGTCATGACTAGTGCGTCATCTATACAATGGCAGTATTTTAGGATGGAAGTCATTGAGATTTATATTGAGAAGGCTTGTAGAGGAGAGATAGAACTAACATACAGAGATTTTTATTGGTGTTAATTTTGATTCTCTCAGTAATTAGGAGTGTTTGTGATCCTCTAAGGAAGTCAGTTTTGACACAATCAGTAAACTTGATGAGTGATTATAATGTTGAAAAGCCACTTTATTTTGCTCACAAATTAGCAATGATCAGTGAAAACTGTACAATTTAGACAAAGTTTGACAAGCAGACCAACTATCTTTAAAATTATTCGTAGCATGTGGTAATTTTCCCTGCAGCTTTCAAGGAGGGTTTGGAACTTGAGGCTTCGTGTTGTGGCTTTGGGATAATTTTGACAAAATGTATACTTTTTGATTCGCAAAAGGAAACTTTGCTTTCATACTCCTTGCAATTTTAAAACTGAGTAGTTATTGAGCGTAAGACACATGCTTGGCCATCAGAGACCTTGGAGAGGATTAGGTAGAAATTCAAAGGTTCTGGATGAGCCAAAGGATGTGCCTAGGAAAAGCTGATTTGGAAAGTAGCCTTCTCTAACACCTCAGGCATGGTGTAAGCAGAGGAACCTCAGATCCAACAGATCCCTGTATCTAAAGGCTGGTTTGATTTTTAGTCACTGGATTAAGGGATCACCAGAACTAGGGCAGACAACAGGAAAACAGACTGTTTGAATCCTGTCCCATTTGCACTTTCCATGGGACTTCAGTGGAAACATCTGAGAGAGACCCATAGGAATGTGTCATTTGTTGTGTGACTTCGTTGTTTCTTTCTTTTTAAACTACAAAGCAGTATTAAATTTTTTTTTCCACCAACTATTGTTTTTTTACATTAGTTCTCGGTATTTCCAGTTCCCAAGTTAAATGCAGGGAACACCACAATTTCAGTTTACCAAAAAAAAAAAAGACTTATTTGATGCTGAAATAATGCTCAAGGCTTTTAAGTGTTCTAATAGTTCTTCTTCATTCCAAACATATATTTTGGAATGTTGGTAAGTGTGAGTTTGGCATTGAAGAATATGGGGTATGACTCAGCCTCTACAAAGCAACAATATTTAAATTTGTCTGTTGTCAGATTGATCTTTTTTTTCTAAGTCCATATCAAGGGAAAATACCAAAACCCACATACAGTAGTTTATATTGTGTTCTGGGTTGCCCTGGGTTTCTTAATTTTCATTTTGTCTTCTGTAATCTTACTGCCTTTTTTCCCCCCCACCAGATTAGAGGACAATATCTTGATGTTCTCTTTTAAGTTTTCAAGGATAAGACTCAGACTTACAAAACCATTGTGTGTTCTTTATTTTATGCCAACAGCTACACAAAATAACTTTTCCTTCATTTGTAGTGGTCTTGATACCAAGTTTGATGCTAAGGGAATAGAAACTGAAGCCAGGTGAGTTGCTATGCTTTCTAAAGTAAGTTTGTCACACTGCATCAAAAAGATTTTTCGCCAAATTTAGATCCTAGTGCTTGATTCTGACTATATCTTCCTGTACTTCAACAATTTCAATAAATTCAATGTTGGATTGCACCTGCTGTACAACAATAAAACATAATGTACAGATTGATTTTTTTGTCCCCAAAGAGCTGTGCTTCTCTCAAACAGTATATTTGGGAGTCCTCCACAATAGTCTTTTTTAGTTCCGTTTCTTCTGTTGCTGGTACACTATTGTTTTTTCTGCTTTTGCATAGTGTCTATGGCCATTTTTTATACAGTAGAAGGAACCACACTATTTCTATGTTAATCTTCATCAGGGGTCATTTCTTAAACTGAGATTCTTGGAGGGACTTTGCTAGTGAATAGCATTTCAGTGTACATGAGCACAACATGAGGACTGGTGGCTGTCCTCTGATATATCTCCGCTCTGAGGAAGGAAGTCTCTCACAGGTTAGTGATCTCTTTTCCTAGGTTGGTTAGGAGTGCTACAGCACTCCTAAGTTCTGGGCTTAATATGTTACTAACACAGTTCAGCTGTTTTGTTCTTATAGCTCTTAAGTGGAAGCAGTTGCCACCACTGGGCAGTGTGCAGGGTTGCTGTCCCACCATGTCTGGTCTGCCTTGCTGCCTGTGGTCCATTCCCTGCTCTCTAGGGTAGAGATTTTTTGATTGCACAAGAGCTCAAAGTAATCTCTAGTAAAATTTCAGGGGTCTGCTGTGGATGTGTTTATCTCTTGCAGGGTTTAGAGGAAAAAAAAAATGCTTCAGACTATTCCTGCAGTGAATGGGAGTAGAAATCAGTCCTGAGGAGATGCAGGGCTTCACCAGTCCAGGAGGAACTGAAACTCATGCATAAAACCAGAGAGAACTTTAAGATGTCTTTAAGGAGAATTCATGAACATTATGCGTTTGGTGACCCTCTTTGGTATAATCAGAGAAAATGGACAACAAGGACATGCAAGGAGGGGTGAAGTTGTTTGGGTTCTTTTTATTTCCATGGAAGCAGCAGCATTAGGGCACCACTTTATTTTTAAGCCACTTCCAAATTATTCTCCAATCAAACTTTTGTTCTAATCTTTTCTGTTTGAACAAAGAAATCTGTCCTGTAACACTACAAGTTTTATTCTTAGGAGCTCTGATTAATTTGTTTTCGTTTTTCAGACAGTAATATAAAGATCTTTGGGTAAGAGAGGATTTTTTTTCTTACTTGCATGCAGTACAGCCACTCCAACTGGCACCTGTACCTGTTATCCCAGTGGAAACAGGAATACCCTCTAAAGCTTTTATTTTAAGGTTTCTTACTCAAAAGTTTGTTTCTCCTAAAGAGGAGTCTCTAATTAATGGTCACTCACTGACATGCTGGTTTTGATTAGCATATTGTATCAGTCATCCTGGATAAGTCACTTGCTTGTTTAATATCAGTTAAGAAATCTGATATTTTTAATTTTTTTATTATGTATAAATACTATTATTTATGTATTTATTACATACCCCAGTAACATGGCTCATCACAGTTATTTGTGTTCCTGAGTCTACAGCTTCAGCTATTTGTCAAGTTGATCCCTTTGTCATTAAGTGGGGTAGGGATTTTGGATGTGGAATCAGTCTGCATATACTCCCTTACCCAAAAATAAGCAGCAGAAACACTTGCTTATGCAAGGTTCCTGGCAAATGCCTGCTATCTACTCATGTAAAATAAACATATAATTTCCATAAACACTCTAGGTATGCAGCTTCTACCCTGTTTGCGATGCATGGCATTTTAATATGAAGAGAAGTGGCATAAATCAATCTGCACTTTTAGGAGCATGCCTCTCTTCCTGATAGATACTTTTTGGGTGTGCTGAGCTTGACGTGCAACGGGTTATATATACCACAGTCTAAATAGGAATGTTTCACACCAGAACATGGCACTAGACCAAAACTAATATATTTGAAAGGCAACCAGGAGACTTTTTAGCATTAGACTGAGAGGATGGTCTGCTCTGAGAGGAAAGGAAGGAGAATGCCTGGATTGCATTTACAAACAGCAGAAGTCAACTATTTGTGTCAACATTTCAAACTTTGTACTTTTTTAAAGGAATAAACTAGAGAAAAACAATGGCTCTTGGAAACTGATATGAGAATCATCCGCAGAACACTAGCTATTGTAAAGTGCACAACTATAATTAACTTCAAAGGCAATGAATTCTATGCATCAGTTGGCAGCAGGACAGGACCTTTGCCTTTTAGAATAAAATAGCACAGAGGTGGGCTTTTTGGTCACATTTCTAATGTGGTTAGAGCCCCTTCCATTTCTCTGTGTTCCCTAACCCTTTCTTATCTTTATATACTACTTTAATTGTCATAAAGCACATCTTGGGAAGCATTATTTTTCATAAAACGGCTATAAATAATTTGCTTTCTCCTTGTCCTTTGTATTTTCTAGCCTCAGCACCAGGATTTTTTGCCACTTGCCTTTCACCAGTTGATTGTGACTTGTCATGTAAATGTAATCAGGCATGATAAAACTGGTAATTACCAGTAATCCCCTTCTTCCATTCTGAGATGTTTTTATCTCATGTACTCACTACTGTGTTTTGTAGGTGTTCCAGAAGTGTGTGTGCATATATATGCCCACATTTTGTTATAGCTTTAAAATAAAATACGGTCACCCATATTTTAAATTGATATATAGCAAGTTGTATTTGAAAAGGATCTATGAAAAATCTTCTGAAAAATAAATTTGGTTTGCTTGTTGCTGCTTTAATCAGTCCTGTTATTTCTTCTGTCTAGTGAGATCTATAGAAAACTTTTTTTCTATAGTCAAAAACTTGGGATTAGTTGAAGGTTGCAGTTAAAACTTCTGAATTTCTCTATACTTTGTCTCATACTTCTTGTGATACAAATTACCTCTTGAATGTGTCTCTTACATTAGAAGTACTGTGATGGGCTTTTTCTTCATGATGTGTTTAATATCTTTGGTAACGAAAAAATTCTAACACATTGCTTTTGTGTTCAACTTTTTGAATATCAAAATTACTTCTTCATTAATTTCTCTGTGTTTCCAGCACATAAGTATTAGAGACAATAATGAAAATTCTACATAAGAACTTCGTTGACACATTTATAGGGTCATAAAATATTTCCTGTAGAAAGAGACCCAGAAGGATCATAAAATCCAACTCCCTGCTCCTCACAAGACTACCTAAAAGTAAACCATCTAAGATCATCATTCAGACATCTCTTGAACCCTGGCAGGGCTGGGTCTATGACCTTCCTGTGGAGCCTGTTCCAGTGATCAACCATCCTCTCAGCGAAAAACCTTTCCAAATGTCCCATCTGAACTTTCGCTGACATGGCTTCATTACATTAGAATGTATTTAGACAACTGAAGGACTATGCTGAGAACTTTAAACTTTTCTTCACTTTCCAGTTGCCTTTGTACATTTTCCTTATGCATGGCCAAACTTAGCAGGTCTTTCTCCTGCAAATAAAAAGCTCAATTTTAAACTTTCCATTTAAATGCAGTCTTTCACCTGTTTCAATGATTTAAAAATCTGAAATATCTGATATTGTTTATATGTTTCATGCTTTTGAAAATTAATTGGATAGAGAAGCTCTCAGCTTCAGGGATGTTTGGATTTTGGTGGGGATTTTATATATATATGCATATATTTAGATGTCTTGTGAGAGTGAGCAGGCTTGACATCTCTCTTCCATTTATGTACAGGCATACTCTTTACAGATGTAAGAATACACCTGTTTTTTACAGGACAGTGAAAAGGTGTCCTTCATTATTTTTCTCATTTCCGTCTGTGTTGAAGTGTGCCTAAACTGAAATTAATTTTATATCTCTAACTTGTTCTGCATCCAGATTAAAAAAGGAAGTTCTTCAAATTAAAAGGACATTATTTAAAAGATTTTTCTTTTTCTGTGCAATTTTCAAATGCAAGAAAAATCAACAGGAGGCACATTCTTTAAAAGTGCACAGAGGGGTCAAGAGATCACCATGTCTTTGCTTGTCCTGCAGAGGTTAAGCCAGCCTCCTAACCTTTTCTGGGTGACATTTCAACAGTGACACTCAAGAAGCAGACCCTCCTGTTTGAAGTAGCTTCTCAGGTTGCAAAAACTTACTGATCTAATCCAACAGCTGGCTGTCATCTAAGCTGGTAATCCTGTTTACTCTTCTGTCCCAAACTGGCTATCTGGTCTTGCCTTCTCTTTGACTCTGCCACTTGCTGTTTAGCCAGCATGCATTGCCAGCAAAACAGACAATGATGGCTTTTATTCTTTCCTCAAAAACCAAACCAATTTTTTTTTCTTGACAAGTTATTTGAGGTAAAATGTCCAGGCACTGTCTCAGACAAGTGCCTTTGTCGGTGGTGAGGATGTGGGGATGAGGATGCTTGCAGGTGGGTGTGTCTATTCCCCTTGGAACTGCAGCATTTCCTGTTGAACTCGGAAGATTCTATTCTACTTGGAAAGGTCTGATCTCTCCCAAAAGAGACCCTTAACATTAGTTAAGACCTCTTTTACCTACTGCTTGTCCTGTTAGCTTGATCTACCAAACCTTAAATTCTGATTTGCAACACATCCTTGCGATGGATAGTGGTAATATTTCTGAACTAGCTACCATAATTCAAGAGAGTCCATCTCTAGCCAGATTTCTTCGGACACAACTTGAGAGCCTCTCCCTTTGCACCTTAATTATGCAGAATTCCTTGGGACTTCAGCAGGAGTTTTCACTGTGCAAGTGATGCTGAATAAGGTCTCTAGTTTACAGGACTAATTACCCCATACTTTGATTTGGCTCAAGGAGTGCAATTACTGCAGGAGAAAGTAGTACGGGAAGAAACCATCTCAAGGCAAAATTGGTTTAATTAATATCTTTTTAATTAAAGCTAGCGAATCTTTGCTCTGTTTCTTACTATACTTTTTACACTATCACAAGACAAAATTTGTATCAAAACTGGTGTGAAAAAGATGAAAATAATCTATGCTTTATGCTGCAACATTTGGCTCTGTGGTTTTTGTTCACAAATGTTATCTGTAGCTGCCAACGACTGCCGTGATGAGGTGCTTCGGTTGGTTTTTTTTTTTTTCTGTTACATGTTGGCTTTCCCAGTAGACTTTTACTTTTGGTTTTCCCAGAAGGTTTCAGTGTCTTTTTTAGCATCACTAGCAATAAAAAGATCTCCCAGAAGGACAGATTTTACTTCCAGCTGGGTTCTACAAGTGACTTGAAAAGTCTTAATAACTCATGCAGAAAGTGGCTTATATTCCCAGGGAATTACTTAAATTACTCCTTTTCTTACTTCAACTCTGAGATCAAAGAGGATTCATATGACACCCACACCTCAAATTCTGTCTTTAATTCAGAGGCCAAAATGACATCAAACAGGAATGAAAAGCCCCTCTGCTGTCCTCACCAGCTGCGCAGTGAGCTTTTAGCTCAGGAGAACTGTGATACCCAAAAACCTTCTAAGAGGCCACTTGTTCAGTAGCTCTTTCAGCTGCCTGCAGGAGCAGCCTGAAGAGCAGTGCTGTTGGATGCTGGAGAAGTCCCATTATGATAAATTATGCATGATAGTGGTACCTGCTGCTCCCATATCTGATGCACTTTGAATTCAGCTCAAGTTTATTTGAGGGACTCAGTACCTCTTGCAAACTGTACTTTCATAAATTATTACTAATTAAAAATAGCTTAATGTTCAGTGGTGCTTAGAACCACAATTCCCATTGAAGTTGGTGATTGTGCTTACAGCATTAAGTAGGTCTTGCAGCAAACCTTGTGCACCAGGTACCAGATTCAGATGTAATTCCTGTATGGTTTTTTGCCTTTGTGAGTAGGCATGCTGGTGTAAGAAACATATTTTGTTTTCAATTATTTTGTGACTTTGTTTTTTAAAAGTATTAAACATGCTGTCTTTTTTTATGTGGTTAGTAGATGCTATATTTCCTCCTCATTTCAAGTAAGTGACAGTTGGTGCAAGTAGCTCTTATAAAGGACTTTTGTTGGAGTAACTGAGTTTTTGTCAGATAAATGTTGTAAACTGAAGAATCTAACAAAGCTAGTGATCTTTATCTTTAGAATTTTCGAGAATAGGATCTTTACCAAATACTTATTTTTTTCTGTTTCCTTCTTTAAAAAATGCACGCTGTGAATTCCAATCCATTTCTTTATCCCTTCAATTCTCCCTCTAGATATCAATGATAGACCTTAGTATCTTTAAAAAATGCAAAATTGATTTTGTCTTTTTGAGCCTTTTTCTTTCAAAACTCAGGGCAGGAGGACATCCTTTGTGGATCATATATTCCTCTTTTTAGTCTTAGCAAACTGGCTTTTTACACCATGTTTTGATATAGAACTCTTACAACAGAAAAATTATGATTTTGACATGTGAAGTATCTAGATGCCTAATAAGTTATATTAATTTTGTTGGTTTGATTCAATTTAGACAAAAAAACTATGCTTCCTGAAGGAAATAAAATGTGATGTGTTGCCTAGTACAACTTACTTCTGCAAAATTGGGAACACAAGCACATACAATTTGAATTTTCTATTGCTTATTTTTCTTTTATTCTGTCTGTCCAACCTGTTGCTGTTGAACAGTGGATGAAATAGAAATGATGGCTGTGATGTGTCATTGGTTGATAAGTCAAATGCTATTTTAAGGACTATTCAACTCCACATTGTTTTTCTGGTCAGTTGTTCCTGTCATTTAAATTATGATTACAGTAGATATTAAAACAATCCCCCCAATACTGCAGCTCCCTTGATATATTTAACTTGATTTATTGTGGTTCATTTTCAGGATGCTTTGAGGGACAATTACAGCTCCCCTTAGCCTTTTAAACAATGTGAAAATGTATTCATTTTCTTCAATGTATCCAGCTAGAATTCCAGCTCTATTGCAGTTAGTTATTGAGGAATACTCTGAAAATTCATTTTAAATGCTCTTTTCTCTTGAGCCTGATGAAAAGCTAAAAAATCTTCACCAGCAGGACCAAACCCAAGGATTTATCTTTTCAGTTTTGGTTTTGTTTCCTTTTTTCTATCTCATGTCTGTGTGTTTTGGCATAACATGGGACAGGCAAAGCAGCATAAAAGAGTCAGGCTCTGTGCAGCTGCATTGCTGGCAATTCAGGGGCAGGCACTGGCTGGCCAGCTGGAGGATGCTGCTGCTATTTTACCTCGTTCCCCCAAGGCTTCTAATTTCCATTTCTCTCAGGTACCATAAAGAAAATAAGACACTTTTAAGATTTTTTTTTTTTATTTTTATTTTTTTTTTTTTTTTGTCAGAATGTCAACACATTTCCCTTTTCAAATAGAATGCATGTGACTCTCAGTTTAGGGAAAAGAAGCTTGTTCTGTGTGGTAAGGGGTTGTTTGGTAGGATATGGGGTACCTCACCTCAGGTTTTCTTTCTGCTCAATTCAAAATAGTTTTGCATCCTGTATCACTCACTGAGACAGAGCTCAGTCACTTGAACCTGGCTTTCCCACTTCCTAGTCCATGATATTTGTCTTAGAGTTTGCTCTTCTTGTTCCTCAAAAATAATTTCACTGAAAGCATTCTCAAAATGGAAGTGTTTGCATGAAACATGTTGAGTTTGATGAGTTAGCACATATTTAACAGACTGTACAGATCAATCTTAGTGCCTAAAGTTGGCAGGAGAGAGAAAATGCATAAAAATAGTTGCAAACAGACTACAATGGAGTGAATGCTGAACAGGGATTTTTGCAGACAGCGAGGGAGGTGCTGTTTATTTTGAGCCAACTCATGCTTTGTTAATTCCGTTACTGGCAACTTGTCTGGGATTTGACTCTCTCCATTTTAACTCATGAAAACTTAATCTTGCATGACAAAAATGCAGAATGATGAGTATGTGTTTCCAATTTTGAGAAGGCTGTTGAGGAGAATCCAGTCCTGTGCTAATGGAAGTCCTGCTGCTACTGTTGTGTAGTGGGAAAAGTAAGACTTGAAGGGTTGCACAGATAAGTGCTCCACTTAGCATTATGTAGGGGATAGCATTTCAGCTAATGTGCCAGGCTCATTTCCTGCCAATTCCCATTCCTGTTCTTGGTTTGTTCTCCCATTTCCCCTCTTGGTATATGAGGGAAGGCTTCAGAGATTTTTATTGCTAGTGTCTATGGTCTAAGCCCATTCCTTGGCCTTCCTTGCTCTTGGTTACCTTTTGCTGGTACTGGCATGCAGAAACTAGAAAATAGGCTTATTCTATTAGCTCATAAAGATTACTGGAGTCCCTGGAATTCTTGCCACTAAGGAATGGGGAAAACAGTGATATTGCAACATACCCAAAATTTAATATTTTTGTATCTGAGTCTTGCATCCGTTGCTGAACTGGAGGGGTTTATCATTTTTAATATACTCAAACCATGTTATGGGTTGGTCTACTTTTAAGGACTTTTCCTATGCTTAGTTCAGCATTTCTAGCCATTGGGCCAACTTCTATAAAATTGAGAGTTTCAAAATCAAGTAATTACTATGCAAAAACAGATCTCTGTCATAAAATGTGTCTCTGTGGTAAATGGTATATGGGTAGACAAAAGATGAAACTTTTGTAATCTGGCCCTTACATGTTTTAGAAAAGCACAGTATGTGTTTATTTGAGCCAGTAACGTGTAAATAAATTTTAACTGCAGGCAGAAAAATCCTGTAAAAAATAAATGCAACAAGACTGGATGCTAAAATGTGGGAGAACAGCTTGAGGGATGCTACTCTCCTACGGCTGTTTTGCAATTCCAGTTTTGAATGTCACAGTTCTGTTTTTAAATTTGGGACTCTATGTGGAACTTCCAGGACTTTCACCTTTTCACTTCCTAGCCACCGTGGTTGTGTTCCCATGTGTTTTTTACTTTTTGGGGGGCATTGGCTTGCCCACTCACTATTTCAGAGCTAACCAAGCAGTCTGCTCAGCAAACACCCTGCAGTGTTCATTCCTTCAGTGTAGCTTTCCCCCTTTGCACTGGCCAGTGTTCAGTGGATTGCTAGTGATCTATTCTCTTCTGCTACTGGTTCTGTGGTTATGCCCATCTTGGGATTCATTAATTGTTTTTGTCACAGATGATCCTGCAACTTCTGTGAAATGGTTTGAAACTTTTCAGGAGTATGTAAGAAATGAGAAATCATTAACTTGATTCTGTTCTCTGCTGCCTTCTGTTGCACTTGCTGTTCTGATCTCCCTGGCCATCACTGTTTCTATTTTACTTACATAAGTTCCAAGTTTTTAATTTTTGCATAGTTCGTAATTTTCCCAAGCACTTCTTAGAATAATACTCCTGAACATCTGCACCATCAAAATGGGATCATGCATGTGTCTACTAATCCCTGGTGGATACAAGCTTTGTGAACCATTCCAGGCACTCAGTTAAAATAAAATACAAAATGCAGTCATCTGCACTTCAAAATCCTCTCCTAGAGACATACCCTGGTCTTTTGTGTTGGTGTAAATCCAGAATCCCTTCATCTCCATCTCTGGCTTTAATATAGATTAACCCTATTTTTAAGTGGAATCAGAATTGGGCCAGTTGTATATTGGCTTTACATCTTAAATGGTGCAACTTGATTAATAGGATTTTCACAAGTGCTCAGTTTTCTCAGGTGGGAGCACCCTGGTCATATTTTTGTTATGAACTTCAAAACTGACAATGTGCGACATTCCTTTAGGTTGCAGCAAGCTGATCCTGCCTTTGAAACTATGATCCCAGCTTACATACCTTGTGAAGTTTCATTTTTAGCTCATTCACTAAATTTTGCTCCCAGTTGTGCTCAGAAATTGATGTAGAGGAGTAACTTGTAACAATATTTGGATCCATTCTTGAGAGACAACAATGGGTATAATTTAGAGCAGAACCTGAGATGTACTATCCTATTACTAAGACCAAGAAACTTACTTTAATAAATGCCATTTGAAATATTTAACAAATTATCTGTAAGCTTCATAACATACCATGATTTTTATTTCACATGTGTAAACAATAAAATAATAATAATTTTAAAACCTGTTCATATTTGAATAGTTAAATATTAGAAATTAACAATAAAGAGGACTACTAAAAATCTCATTTCTCAATGATAAAGCACATTATTTGTTGCAGCTAATGTTTCTAATGGCTTTACTCCTATCTGGTATCAGTGAAAGACACAAATGAAGGGGCTGCTTATCTAGTTCTGCTCGTGGTATATGACCTCCTAAAGAACACATTAGTGCTGCTGTGAAGTTAGGATAAATGGAATTGGAGACTGGGTTAGTAGTACTTGTGTTGTTTGGTCTTGAGGAAGGGGGATCCTGTTAATATGTTTCCCCATGGTTTGCAGGAAACAACCTAAATCTAGATGGGGACAAGGAACTAAAGGAATTCCTGGGAGATACGGTTGCTTCCCTGAACAGATTATCAGGATGGGTAGTTACAAGCACTCTTATGTACCTTGGAGTGAGAATAGTCCATCTTTTCAGTCAAGTATGCATTATTCTGAGTACACTCCTCAGTGGCTTTGACCCTCTGCAGCCATTTCAATTAAAAACTGCTGTGCTAACTTTCGATGTAAGGCTAGTGAAGGCTCTAGGGAGGGAATGAGAGGGTGTGCAGCCAGTCTTCATCCCACAAAACGCAGGACTGGCTAGGTATTCTTGAGCTCCACCTACAGTCAGATCAATGCTGTGCCTAAGTGTGTAGGTTTATGCGAGCACCATTCCCACAGCTAAAGTTGCTTGCATGTTTTCCCAGCATGGTTACATTAGAGTGGTGCTCTGGGGCTGCTGTTCCCTGTTTCTCAGCATGGTCTTGAGCGTTGTGCTCATTGATAACTTTATACTTACTTACTTTAACTGCTTTCAGTGTTGCTGCTGGCATGTTCAAGTCTACCTTAGCTATCTGCATCTGATGTTCTGTTACATGTGGATGCGCCCAGCTTTGGCTGGCTTGTACTGAGAGCAGGTGCAGTTTGAGAATCTGTGTTGGACAGATCACTCAATGGTTTTCTCCTCTGCCTTTCTTGTGTGTGAGTTGAAAATACTGCTTTTGAAATTGCTTTGAAAAATAAGTCACAAAAGGTGCTGCATAATATGGTATCAGCATATTTAAATGGAATAGTTTACATGGTGGGAGGGTGGAGATAGAAGTCGAATGTCCAGCTGAACTGTATCCAACTAGAATGACGAGCCTCTGAATTTAAAGGAATTATCATTTGGGAGGGGCATGGCTTTTCTTTTTTTAATTGTATGGTGTTTTTACACAGAGTCTTAAAGGCTCATTATGCAGTCAGGGTTGAAATTTGTCAGTTTTCTTCTCTCCCCTACATGCTTTTAAATAAATTTCCTTTGTCTTCTCCATTCCCAGCATATACATGTATTCCTAGCAATAGTCAGACAAGACCAAAACAGAGTAAAATTTAAGTCTTTGTCACTGTATTCTTTTCAGGCTGGTATAAAGTGCACCCAGGACATATTTTATGCTCTCCGCTACTGCTTACGCTACTGAGCTTAGTAAGAGTTATCTTCCCGTTATGGGTTCCCCCAGACCACTGGAAAAAGGATGGGTGTAGTTATTCCTTCTCAGTGTCTCTAAAACATATTGCTCCTCAAAGTGATAGAAAGGTGGGAGACAAGAGGGGTTATCCAAGGGGTTGTTTGCTCACTTACTGCATCAGCAGCTGTCCTATCATCCACTTCATCTGAACAGATGTTAGATTACTAATCTATAACTTCAGAGGATTGTCACCTTCTTTTCTCACCTTCTCTCTCAGCCTCCCACAAGGCTTTACACCTCACCCTTGTCTTTTGCCTGCCCTGGTGTTTAAAGATTAAGCTGAGCAACATGACTCCAGGACCGAGATCTGAAGATTCATCTTGCATTGTTGGGATCTTCTGCTATGGATGCTGGAAATACCACAGTTTTGACTTTCTTTTTTTTTTTTTCTGAAAGGTTTAGTTGCTCTAAAACATGCTTAAAATAGACTGCTATCTCCAAGACTCGCTCTCTGTTAATCAGCAGCAAACAAAAAAAGCCAATGTGGATCATGTGTGTAGAGAAAAATCATATGGAAGAAGATATAATCGGAGCTATTCTTCAACTCAGAGTAAATATTAACAACAGTATTTTATTATAAACTATAATTGAGGACATTAACTTACTGGGGAAAATAATATTCCTTGATGAAACAGGCACATATTGCTGTTGCATCAGGTGCTGACAGAAGCAATATTATCTAGATTTCAGTGTGTCTGTCTACATGAGGGTCTGTCATTAAAAAGGTGGGTTTTGATGCAAAAGAATATTTTTTATGGGAGTGTTCCTGATTCCAACTTGATTTTCCCACTTGCTTTCTCTTCTTATAGAGTTAAACAGGTTTCATTTCTGTTCACATTTTTGCAGCTACAAGAATAGCCTATATACATATTTATCTGTACCCATGCATATTTAGCTAAATGTGCTTTGCAAATTGCAATACTATCAGAAGCTTTTATGCAAAGGTAAGCCTCATTTTTGGCCCAAATTTATATTTAGATTATTCTGTCTTTATTCTTGTATGTCTGAATCTATGTAATTCTGTTTGTGTCAGTGACAATGTATATCAGATTCACAGGTGAAATAGAGAAACAAAGGATATGCACCCTTATCAGTTTTATTGTTGTGTTATATTTGTAATAAAGAAAAAAACTTTAGTCCAGATTATAGCAGCAAAAATTAAAATGTTAATTTCATTAAAAAAAAAAAAGTCCCTCTCCCCAAAAAAACCCTCACAGTTCATTAATAGCTATGGAAGAAGGCAGGACTAGAAAGCATTGGTTCCATTTAGGATTCTACAGAAGAAAAATTGTCTGTGTGATTTTTGGAGACTTTTTGTTTGTCTACTTGTCTGCTTGTTTGTTTTCCAGTGGAACTTGCTGTATGAATGGAAATCAAATTGTTTGATATAGCAGCAACAAAAGCAGGAACTGATCACTGTGAACTCATGTACTATCAGAAAGAAAGCAAACAGAAAAATATATGCAGTAGATTAATGCAAAGATGGAAATGGCCAGGAACCTTGATCCATAAAAGAAATCCCAGATATCTTCAATTTTATTTTAGTTGTGGTGATTCATGTCTCTTCAGAAGTTTCTCAACAGCAGCAACTGTTGTATGCTGCCTTTGAAACCCACATGCTCCCACTGAAGCAGGGTTTGAATCAGCATGGAATTTGGCTTATCAGACTGTGTCTGGGAAGGCAGCAGATTTTTTTCATGCCAGTTTGCATCTGGATTAAAAACTGAAAAAAAATGTAGTGACACATTGTGAAAAGAAAAAGACAAGCTTTAGTGGCTTCACTAAAATCTCATAATCAGATAAATGTTTCATCCTTTGGATATAATAGTTAAGCAGTAATTGTATTCATTTAATATGTGCTTTAAAGTTCATGTTGCTGGAGATATTTCAAGTATTAGAGATGTTCATGTAAGTCACTTTTGCTATCTAGAAATCTTCTGATCCTCATACGAATGTCATGCTTTTTGATGTGTTTATATGAAAATCAGGATGGAAGAACAGGCTATTTTGTCTGGAAGTCACAAACACAAAATAATTCTGTTTGTGGTCATGTCTTAACAAGACACTGGTGCAACATCCTAGAGCAGTATGATTTTAATTGAGCGGGGGCTTTTTTGTCTCACCCTGAAGAAAAGCTGAATGTTCTTTAAGCCTGCATTAGTAGTGTGGACAGAAGATCAGAAAATAAAAGCTCATATCTTTATTTAGGAGGTTAAGTTGGCTGAAATTGATTCTCTTTCCTAAAGGGAGTCTGATCAGCAGTCCTGTTTCTCACCAAGAATAGAGAGCACTTTTGTGGCTGCATATTGAATGATAACCTAGGAGAAACTGTATGATTGCCAACACCCTCTCCTGAACATTTGTCAAAAGCATAGCTGTGGAAATTAGCTATTTCTAGCTAATCATAGCTAGATTACAAGGAATGTCAGTTTGATGGAGGTGAGGAAAGAAAGGGGCAGGAATGGGACTGTCAGAGTTAATTCTGCAAAATGACATCTGGCAAAAAAGCAATTAGGGTTATTTGGACAGCTTGCCCAGAACAGCCTATTTCTCACCTTTGTCATTCATAGAAGTAGTAGCTGCCTGTACTCGATGCATTTTTGTGTAAAGCTGCAAAAAAATATAGGTCGTGTTTAAGCAAGCTGTCATAAAGTTTAAAACTAAAAGGGTAATCCTAATATAACAAGTAGTTGGGTTGCTCACTACAGTACTAAGGTTATTATTATTTTTTTTTAAAAAGTGGCATATCAATCTGTGTTTTGTGTTAAAACGCAGCACAAAGCCAATAAAATCAAGTTTTATCACTGTCTGTGCTAAGTGCAATGGAAGAATGAAGGCTGAGGTGTTTTGACTCCGAGAAAAGCATGTCAGCTTTGCAAGAGTTGTACAGATATGAGAAAAGATGGAGAAGGGAAAATATAAACTCACAGTTATCTGAAATCTCAGCAGTTTGCTCCAGTTTTATAATAGAATAAGATGACCAACTCTCACAGCATGCCACCATTGGAGTTAATATGTTACTGGCTGAGGACAGTGATTATGATGTTAAAAAATGCCTATATAAGGCACCGCCGGGATTAATTAGCAGATAAAATTACAAAAATTCATTTCTGTAAATATTGCTGGGAAATGCAGATGAAAATATTGGCTTCTGCATGGTCTTTTGGAAAGAACTGTCTGATAGATATGGAGTAACAGCTCACATAGCATAGGGTGGTCTGTGACAATGGAGGAAGACCTCCCTTGGTTTCCTCAGCACCAACCAGTTCCTGAGCATAGCTGGCCTACCTATGTGCATGTAGATTCCTTCACAAGTTAAGGGATTTGCTCTGCTATTTTCCTGTAGCTCTGAAGCTCTTCTGAGGCTTTCTTTTTATTACAGTAAGATCCATCAGGCTCTTACTCAATTTTTCAGGTATATGGTGACTACTGGGATGCACAGGTTCTGGATTTGTCTCCCACTGACATTACCTGTAAAGAGAGATGAGGCAAACAGAGGTCATCATTCAACACTAGCACAGTTACAGGGTTTGGGATCTTTTTTTCTTGGCTTTTTTTTTTTTTTCAGATGTGTTTAGCATGCCCTATTCTTGTTACCTTGCAGTAGGAGTAGGTTTTTCTTCCACTTTCCCAGTAACCAGACGGTATTGCAGGACCAGAGCATGCAGGCTCACATGGGGTTAAATGGTTTCCTCCATTTAAGATTTTGTGCCAACCAGATTTAAATTCAACGTGGTTTGTTTGGGATTCTGTACTCAGCACTTTGTATTAGATGAGAAGAAGCCCTGCATTTAAATTATTCAGTCTTTAGGACTGATGAAAATTGTCAGTCACCTTCTAGTATATTTAAGTTATCCTAAAGGATGCATACGGGTGCAAAAATTCACAACCAGTTGCATTTATATATCTTTGGTTTATTTTGTCACTGAGTGACTCTGTCCTCCTTGCTTTCTGATTTATTCATCTGTTGCCCTACAGACAGTGGGCAGAAATCAGGTCTTGGGTACAAAAATAATAAATTCTATTTTTGTCAAATTGATAAGATTGACAGAGAAACACATAATATGGAAACATTAAACATTTCACAACATTAAATACCAATGGCTGGTATGTCCTGCCTAAAGTAGGAGAAATGCCACTATGGCACATTATTTTCTTGGCACTAACTGCAGAGTCAGTAAGTATTAGAATTATTTATGATATTTATGGTCTGTCCAGGTATCAGGAGAAGAGATAGTGTTAACTATGAAATGAAAACAGGGTTGAAGTGAAGGGGGAATAGGACATGCAATCTGGAAGGGTGTGTGAGACAGACCTGAACCAGACACCCACCTTTCCCATCCCACAGTGTCAGAATGCTTCCACCCCAAGATCATAATGTTTCATTTAAAGAGCTTAATAAGTGAGTAGTTGGCAAGATCATTCGACGACCAGCCTTTTCAGAAGCCACACTGGGGTGCAAGGCCCAGGTCTGCTTGGAGTGGGCAAGAAGCATAAGATTGGCTGCATGTGACAGCACGTCCCAAGCGTCCAATCATCATGGGGGCAGAGGATGACATGGGCATGGCAGGGACAAGGTTGCACCTCCTGGGTGCCCAGGGTGCTAGGAGAAGCACAGGCAGTGTAGACTGCCAGGTGAAATGTCTCCTTATGGAAGAGCTGGAGGCAGCACTGCCGCTGAAATGGGATGGCTGTGGTGAGGCACTGCATTTGCTGGCTTGGGGCTTGGTGTTAGTAGAGAATTCTTCCTGAAATAGATGTGGTTTCATTAGGAAAAGCCCAGCCTGCCCTGCCATTTGGGAAAAACTTGGTCACGGCAGCTGTGTTCTCCCTCCTGAAACAAACCCCATGGGTATGGTGAGCCAACGCCACAGTGGGAGAGGATTGTGCTCTTGAGCTTGTTCTGGGTTTCTGGCTACTTCAACCAAAAGAGACAGTCCCAGAGAATTGGCTGGTAGGCTGAAATTCATGTTCATTCATTGTACATTTGCCCTTCTGCAGATGAAGAACATCAATCAAAAGAAAACAGTTGTCTTTGTGCCACATCCCAGTCTTGAAACAAGATGAAAGCCAATTGTTGATCTCCATATGATTACAGCCTTTAGTAAAAAGATGATTCAAAGAAGAGTGATGGTTAAAGCATCACTATTGAGAAGTGGTTACTGAGCCAACACTTTGCGACGGCTTAAAACCATTTGACAGAAATTGCCACACCCAGTCCCCCTCAGAGTGGACAATGACTTCATACAGCTTCATGCAGGTGTGTTTTTACTGAGCTTGTGGTTACTTTGTCCTTCCATGGTGATTTGAATTTTTGTGAGAACCTCCTTATGGACTTTAAATATACCCAAACATAATAATGAGGAGCTAGAAATACCAACCTCTGACCAGACCTGCGTGCATATGCTTCCAGAAGGACAGTATAGATAACGTGTTTTATTTCTTCATATTTAGAAGCTTTCCCTAGTGCTCCTGAGCAAGGCACTCGAATTCAAAGCTATGCACTTTTTTGCTACTTCCTGCAGGTCTCTGTGCTCTTTTTCTTTTTTCCCCCTGGATAATTTTTTTTTTGAAATATCATTTTCTACCTGACTCAGCAGTTGTCTCTATGATAAATCTGAGGGACAGGAGAGGGGACAGGCTCTTTATCTGGCAAAAATTTAATGAGGTATGTGTTTCTTTCAGCTCTTAGTGGGAATAAAACTCTCTTTGTAAAAACCTCTGAGAAATTTATCCAGCTGAGGTTTGTCGGATTTACGTGGGCTTTTTTATTCATTTGCTAGCTTAAAAAAGAAAAACCAGGCCTAGCAGTCAGGTGTACCATGTAGGTGTGTGGTATACCCTAGACGACTATGAAGCTGATGAATAGTTAGCTTCCTATAACGCCAAGTATCTCATCCATGATATATAATAATACTAATTCTTTAACGCTTTCAGAAACTCCTATGTAAAGGAGCCCTGCAAAATCAAAGAATTCGCATTAAAAAGCATCAAAACACTTTGTTTAGACCTCTATTTTTCTTGCTTTATGATAAATGATTTGGAGTCATTACTTTTATTTTATATAACTATTTGTGATGTTTACAAATGAAGAAGGTTTGTAAGTACATCATTTGAATGTAAAATTGTGGCTTCTTCATCAATTTTCAGTCCTAAAGTATTTTTTGGATGATTTTGAAGCGTATCAGGAAAGAATAAAGAAAGAAACATGGGGTGACTCTAAATTAGCATGATGTCTTGGGGGCAAAAGCTGGCTAATGAAAGTCAACACCAGCATGTAAAACAATAATTTATTGGAGCTACGGGTGTCCAGCTGTCAGATGGGATTCCATTGAAATACTTGCCCATTTCTGAAGATCTTTTCTTTAGTTGTTGTTTTACTCATTTGAGGTAAGGGGATCCTGCTGTCATTTTCATCCCTGAAACTTGTACTTACTTGTGAGTTTGGAGTGTGCCTAGGAATCACAAAAGGAATAAATCCTTGCAATTTGCCAAGAAACTGAAACCCTCTCTTCTGATAATCTGCCTGTCATTTGCAACCAGGGAGATGTTAATATTAAAGGCAGGTTTTTTAAAGGGCTTTGAAAAGAGGATAAATTTCCATCTCTTGTACGGCTGCTTTGTGCAGCTGCCAAACTCTGAAGGTACCCACGCTGTTTAAAATCAGTTTATGATTTTTCTGTGTTTCAGTATTAGAGCTGGTATGTCAGGATGGTCGACTTTGTAACTAAAAGGGTCCAAACTGGGGTCATTGCAGTGGTTCACTAGGTCACCTGTAAGTGATAGAGCTCTACCCCCTTGTTAGCCCTGATTACCTGCTAAATATAATACAGGTTTCTCCCCATCCCTGTACTTACCAATTTCATCATCACCACAATGCAGAAAAGGTCTTTTCATTTTTAAGAAGATCCTAAACAAAATCTGCCGCCGACACATGGCCAACTTTCAGAACTGGATCAGAGTGAACAAAAAACTTTCCCATGTCCCTGACTGTCTTGCAGTCAGTTTTGATGGGAAATAAGAACAGCATGCTTGGTCTGCATGAAAACTGAGAAAAAGCTGTGGGCATTTCTCTGCTCAGCTGCAAGCAAAAAACGTCAGTGAAAAGAAGCACATGCAAATATATTCCAGCTGTCTCACACAATCCAGCTCCATGGAGGAATATCATCTGGGGCAGGCTGGGGCTGTCATCTAGTGACAGCAGTGTTGTCCCCTGTAAAGTAGCTGGGGTTTTCTGGCAGAGCTCTGCTGCTCACTCTAAGCTTGCAGTGGTGGTTGGCTACTGGAATCTGACTTAGGCGAAGTGTGTCCACAGGTGACTTTGGTTGCTCTTTTGGGATACAGTCAAACCACACTTACACATTTGTTTGTGTCTTTGCATATGTGTGAAGCAATTTGCTGCAGCAAATTACAGGTGGACTAATAAGGTGCCAGCATCTCAGGGTGGAGTCAAACTTTTCCGAATTTGTCTCAGATGTACTTTCAACATCTTTGTTCAGGGATTTATTAAGGATGGTAAGAGTTATTTATGGAGCTTTGATTCTGCGTTGTCACGCAGGAGTGAATGATATTTCCAGGACTGGACAATTAAGCTGAACTGAACATTGCCACTTTTACAAGTGTTAACCTCCTGCAACTCACTCATGCTGTGATGATTCAACTGTAGTTGTTGCTGCTTAGCTGACTACAAGATGATACTGTAATACCATGTCATTAATTGCTACTACAATCACTCAAGAAGAGAGTGTGGCTAAAATATTTAATTCTTACTGTTTCCCATTTTCTTACCTCAGAAGAATAGTTTTTCACAAGGCATTTAGGAACAATTTAAGCCCACTTGTCTTTCAGATTGGTTTTGTTCTGTTTGCTCAAACACCCCACCTTGTACTTGCATTTTTTGAACTAGGGCAAATTACAAATGTATCTCCTATTTTCATTTACTCTTTTTAAGTAGTGGAAAATCTGTGGCAAAAGGTGTGACTTCCATGGGAAATGTACTTAAGGCCTTTTATGCATCCAAAGAGACTTGAAACATTTTGGCTTCTACAGTAGAGACATAGTCATGAAACTCAAAACAAGAAAATAATCATCTCCTTAATTTTGTTTGCCTGGAGTATTTTTATTTCTACACCAAGAGCAAAAGTATACTAGAGTAGCATAGTATAAAAGCATATAAATGTTTCTGTTTCTTTCAGAATAACATAGAGATATTTATGTTCCTGATGAGCAGTTCTTGCACCATTAAGACCCTTTTTTGCTTCTCACCCTACCCCAGCAGAGGGGAGGTTGGGGGTACACAAGGAGCTGGGAGGGAACACAGCTGAGAGAACTGACCGAAGGGACATTCCATACATATGGCATCCTGCTCCAGCCTATAGAGAATACGGAGAATATTCTGGGGGGGAGAATATGGAAGGAGGCGATGTTCAGAGTGAATAGCGTTTTTCTCCCCAAGTCACCATTGGGTGTGATGGAGTCCAGCTCTCCTGTGGATGGAACACCTGGCTTTCCAAGGGAAGTGGTGAATGAATTCCTTGTTTTGTTTTCCTTATTAAACTGTCTTTATTTAAATCCACCAGCTGTCTCACTTTTACTCTTGCAATTCTCTCCCCCATCCCACCCAGGGGAAGTGAATGAGTGACTGCAAGGGGCTGGGTTGCTATCTGGAGTTAAGCCATAATAGCTCCCTTCCTGCCTTTATGTAGTTGGGGCTACAGAGCAAGGCTGACAGACAAGTGCAAGTGCAAAATGGATTGTGGCAGGATGATTTCTTTGGAAATATTCTCCTTTGCTTGGACTAGGGGAAAAGAACATTGCCCAGTCAAACCTAGTGCTGGTGATGACTGTGACTGCAATGCAGGGGCAAGCTATTCCACCAGAATGCAGAAATTTTCACTTTGTTGCTGCATTGAATTTCAAGTTTTGGTTCTATCACATAGACGAATCAATGGGACAATTTGACCAAGTATTGAAAGTTTCAAATGCTTTAAAAGGCTTGAGACTGAAGTCATTCTTCAATGAATAGTATCCAGTATTTTGCCTTCCCTGTCTTGTGGATCTTTTTTAAGTAGATATGGTGGATTTTTTTCTCATTTAGTAAGAATCACAAGAAAATACAAACTAGTCATATCTTAAACTTCTCTGAATAGTAATTTGAATTTTCATGGGATCTGGAAAGCTTTGGTGTGTCTTTTTTTTCCCCCTTTTTTTTTTTTTGAAGTACAAAATATTTAAATCAACACCTTGGAAAAAATGAGCATATTTCAGTTGAACTGGAAAACATGGAAAAACAATAACATTTTTTCAACAAAAACAGTAAAGCTACATAATCAAAGGACAACAAATGATTATTGATTTGAGGTAGAATTATATAGATTCCCAGTGGTGATTTTTAAGCACCAAAACCAAAATGCCCATAAAATATTTACCTGTTTCTAATTTTACTATGTATATTCACATGGTGTTCTTTCTGATGACTCCTATTCCAATTAACATTTTGTTTGTTTGTTTGGAGGGTTTGTTGTTTTTTGATTTAATGAAATATCTATTACTCTGGAGCTCTCCTTAGCAACACAGAACATGAGCTGTGGTTTGCTGAAAGATCCTTGCAAACTCAGATATTTTCCAGTAGCATCACACGTGTGATTTGATTTACCTTCGGCTATGCATGTCTTTGAAGTTTAATGGAAACCTGCCAGAAATTGTGGCAAGGTAAAGAACTGCACATTTTCAACATCTCCCATCTCCATGCTTAGTTTACAGGTAGATCCTCATGTTTGAGCTGAGAGAGCCTGTCTTAAAGTTTATGGAATGTGATTTGACAACAAAAATACACAACTCTGTCTCCCAAAGCACAGGAGCACTGTGAGGTTAAACAAAATATTGAATTCCCCCAGGATACTGCCAGAGAGCAGTGAAATGGCTCGGTGTTCCAAAGTCAGGTTTTTTCATTGTGTTCTCATTGCTCTGCAGTAAGGGTGGTTTATGCCCTTACTAGTAACTGACATGGGATTTATTCCCAAACAGAAACTTGTAAATGTGTTTTGGGAAACAAAAGGGGTTGGAAAAATTAAAAACAAACACTTTTAACTTTGGAAAGTCTTTCTAATGTCCATTTTGTAGCTGTCTAAAATTGCACCAAAAAAATAGTATTTTTGTCACCAAGGCTATTATAACTGAGGTTTTCTCCCACAATTTTCAAAATGCATGAGATCAAAATCCACCTAATTTTCACAAACACATCTGTGATGTCTGAAAATTATTGTGAAACTTTCTTTTATTGGAGTCTGCTAGTTTGAAAGCAAAATCAGTGAGAGACAAGTCAGAAATACAGTTTAATAGGAGGAAAAAAAAAGTAAAATAAAATAAATGCAATAATACAACCAGACCCCCTGTTAGTTAGGGTGGTGGTCGCAGTCCAGATGAAGTGGTCTTGTTGAAGCCGTGATCCCATAGAAAGGTCTGGTAGCCCTTGTCCTCTGGGAATCCGGTGGGTAAGGGCCCCCTGTGCTAGCCCAGATTATATCCAGGTGGGAATCTTGGCTCCTCCCCATGGGAGGAGCATCCCACAATGGAACGATGTAATTTTATGACTCATACAATGGGTCCTCGATTGCCCATTAAACAGAGATAACTCCCGGATGGGAGGTACCCATGAGTCATACAGCACAGCATGAATGGGCCTATTAACAGAACATAGTCCGGAGGGTGGGGACAAGGGAAACACTGCCTCACCTGGTTTCAACAGCTCATGAAGATGGTGATAGAATACATGCCTTGGGCATATTTTACAGTGTAACCGAGGACAAGGAGATATTTTATTAGCTTTATAACTTGCTACTGCATCTATGTAGTTCTGAGAAAGAATTTATGTAGACCTTAGGCTTGCAAAGATTCCTGATTTTTCATTTCTTTTTCTATACTAACCAATGTTAACTAGAAGATAGATAGGACAGAGGAAGAGACTGAACTAACTTTAAGTAAAGTTAATGATAGTTTTATGGCACCATAAATATTAATAGTAATTATCATTACTAGTCGCCTCATAAATCAGATTAAGAAAATAGTGGAAAAGAGCCCTGTGGATTTTAAGAATTTGATTTTGTAAACTGAGAACAGAAACATCCTTTGATTCAATCTAAAGTTCTCTTTCACTTAAAAAGGATATCACATCTATAACATATAAAATTTTTAAAATTCTTTGCATTGTATTTTCTGTCCATGGTTTATCAGCTTTTGTTCCTTTTTGGACCAATCTGAGAAAAAACAGAGATCAAAAGTATCATTTTTGATGATGGGATGTAGAACGACTAAATTCCTATGTGTATGGGGAAAACAGATAGCTCTTATTCTAACAGTTTCTATATTGATATACTGAATTCGTTTATAACACTGTCACTTATGTTTAAAAAACAAACAAAAAACTCTGCTCTGATGTTAAAGACGGCCTTGCTTTTTGAATAACACTCATGTGGCAGGTCAGCATACGGGCTACAGCTGCTTCATCTTTAGTCCTAGGTACAAGGTTTTACGTTAATGATGCCAGATTTTCTTCATCTTTGTTTTGTACTTCCTAGAATGTATTTCTTTTGGAAAGGATAGTAAGAAATTCCTGACTTTGTATAGGTTTTGTTTCCAAATTTTGTCTTGCTACAAATTATCTTTATAATCATCTTTTTGAAGAAGAAGGTGGGACCACTAAAAATATTCCATAAAAAGAAACATCCTGATATATAAGCATTTGAGACACATGAAACCTCGTTTGTCTTAGAACTTGTGTGTTAAAATGAATGTGATCCATTTGTGTTTCAAAATAGAATTAATTAGGTTGGTACCTGAAGTATAGAAAAGAAGCATGTTTTCATGGGATTCAGAATCCAGTTAAGCCAAGACATAAAAAAACCCATACTAACCTACTTGTATTTAGCATTTCTAAGGTACCATAAACATGCTACATTATCCTGCATCACCATTTTCCATACAGTAGTTTGCCTCAATACACAGAATATCTGGTCCCATTTTGTAATAAGTTAATGGGTACTATGGCCTCAAGAGACCACTGCATTTAATATTTTCTTTCTCTGAATGTTCGCAGAAAAAATATGAGATAAAAAGGACAAAACTCCTCCTCATCCTGCTTTCTTCCTGAAAAATATGGGACTTGGATCTGAAGCATCAGTGTGGGTGTAGTTTCAGTTCCAGTTATTTTGATTATGTTCTCCCACCACTAAGGCTGGGAATAAGTGCACATTCCCATTCTTGCTAATCTGTAAATTGCATGGGATTGTGTTTCCCCAGGGTGGCAGTTCAGGGCAGGAGGCAGTGCTGCCCACTGGCACCATTATCCATAGCAGGCAGCAGGGAGCCAGCTCCCATCTGAGAGATCACATTCAAATATGCGTGGAGGTGGACAGATTGCTTCCAGGGCCAGCTCTGGGGTGGAATATCTCCAGGGTGGGTCTTGCAGCCTAAAGTCTAGGGAAATAAATCACCCTGGACCCAGGCTGGTCCCATCCACGGTAGGTGTGTCTGTGCCAGACTTGTTTTCAGAAGTCAGTATAGGCTGAAGGGGCTTTCTGAGGAGATAGCAATGGTCCTACGCAACCCTTGCTTATTCCAGCTGCCTGACTGGATCTAGTCTTGTTCCTAAAGAGCTCCTTCAGTACACAGGCATGATGTTTTCTAGTTTTGCTGGTCCTTGATAATTTTTTTGATTCATGGAATTAGTTATACTGTGGGTATATGGGGCATTTCAGTTCCTATGCAAAACCTAAGCGTCCCTTAGTTGTTAGCTCAGGAGATGCAGCACAGTTAA
Source organism: Donacobius atricapilla (assembly GCA_013397315.1). Classification (NCBI taxonomy): domain Eukaryota; kingdom Metazoa; phylum Chordata; class Aves; order Passeriformes; family Mimidae; genus Donacobius; species Donacobius atricapilla. The sequence goes on from WBMY01004607.1 coordinate 800,887, forward strand.
AAAAAAAGAAAAAAAATGAAGCATCTTATTTCAAGGGGGTCCTGCTAAGAAGTCCAAGCAAAATTCATAAGACTTCAGGAAGGGAAACATTTGTATGAGCGAGTAGAGCTAAAAACTGAATCTGTACTATTAAAATGAAAAAGCAGAGGAAAAAAAGAGCATCAGATGAATGGTTTTAGTAGGCTGGTGAAAACTAAGTATGAGAATTTAACAACTCCTGGAAAGTAAGAGGCAGTTAAGGCAAATGCCTCTTTTTTTTTTATATTATCTTGTGCTTTTAGAGGTGGTTGACAGCCCAGAGAATTACTGGTAGGCCCAGAAGGGAAACCCTGCCTGTCTTAACTGTGACAAAATCTTTGAAAGAAGACACAGCCATAATGTCAGTATTTTCATAAAGGAGAGCAACACTCCAGAGTCCTGAAAATGCTTCAGAGTGCTTCCCAGTGGGGCTTTGTGAAGAGTTCAAAGAGGCCATGTGAATTCACAGAAGGGAACTCAGTTGTCTTTTCTCCTTTCTGCAAGGCAGGAAGTTACCTGTTCTCCCACTGAGCCAATAAATTGCCTTTAGAGGTGAATAAATAATGTGAGGGGAGAGAGAAGCATTCAGCGGTGGGTCCCAGTTCCTGCAAGAACAAGCACTTCCTCCAAAAATCTGAAGATCCTTTGGGCACAGGCTCCAGACATATGGCCATTGCCATTTTTTTCTCTTGAATAGCTGCCAGATGATGCAAGATCTGACTGCATAGGTGAAGCTTGAAATTAGTCTTAAAACCTCCTGAAAGCAATCATTGCCCTTTGAAGTAATCCTCCTTGCTCATTGAACAAGTAAAGGGCTCAGAAAGCATGGCCAAATAGTAGCCCATTGTAGTGCTTCAGAGGCAGGAGAGATTCCTTTTCTTCTATTACATAACAGAAGTAAAATATGCCACAGTGGAAAATGGAGATCTTAGAATGCCAGTGCTGACAAGCATTGAGACTTCTTGCAGATGAATCCCATGTGGAAAGCCAACTGATCCTAATATCTGTGTAACACCCAGGAATTCAGGATTTGGAATCAGCCATGTACTTTACATGTGAGATGGAAAAGCTGTTTACTTTCAAGTTCTACAACACTTAAATCTATTCCTGCATGACATGCTCAGTGAAAATGGGTATGACCAATGGATGAGCTATGTATTATAGCTATGATGTCATGAATGACTGCTGCTATCCTATAGCCTTAAAAATTATGCTAATGAAATTTTCACTGGGTAATGAAACTATTTTTTCAAGGAAACAAAAGGCTGTGGGGGGAAAGTATGAAAAGAAGAGTATTTTCAGCAGATGTAAAATTATTTTATAAAGAGGACATGAAATTTAAATTCCTGTTGAGGAATTCTAGTGTTTGATCAAGGGATGTATATTGATTACTTGTAGTAATGTATTTACCTGTCAGCAAGGACATAAATCTCAGTACAGAACAAAATCTAATATTGACGGAAAAACTCCTAACCTTGAATTTTCTTTAAGGAAATGTTTTAGCGTGTTCTGTTAAAATGGACCTCATTGACTTTACTTTTTCTTTTTTTTTTTTCCTTTTATTTTTTACCTATGCTATTATGCATTCAAATACATTGTAGCATCTACAGGCTCTTTTCTGAATCAGATAAAAGCATACCATGTTTGATGAACCCATAAACAAAGACTTCTACTTTCACTTCTGTTTCAATCAATGTATATCCACCATATAGGGGAAGAAAACAGAACACATTTTCCCTTCAGTTGTTCTGGATTACCTGAATGTTAGAGATGGGAAAATGTGTTTGAATTTTTTTTGTGTGTAAAACTGAATAAATTAAAACAACCTATTGTGCAAATTTTTGGTGCAAGACTGTTCAAGGAAAGGGGAAGTAAGAAGCTTAAAGTCACATGCACTAACTTTTTTTTTTCTTAAATGGATGGAGATCTTGTGATGAAGTTGTTCAAGCCAGAATATTTACCCTCCTGAATACTTCGTGTAGGAAGCAAATGTATATAAAGTTTGGTAATAGCTGTGCACTTTTTCAAAGATTGTTTGAGATGGAAGTCAAAGTAACCAACAGTTCTTTGTCAGCAATACAGTTGCTGGGTGCATAACTATGTGAAGTCCTTCAATTGTGCATTTTATCCCCCATATTCTAGGAAAAAATAATAAATTATTGAAGGCTTTTATTGCTCAGACTTCCTTTAAGCTTTTGCAAAATCAGAGCTTTAAGGGCATACACGTTGGCATGCTAAACATACATTTTCCTAGACTTTTGCAGATTGAGAAGGAAGATTTTTTTTTGTGAGGTAACTGGAAAAGTCAACCTGCTTGGTAACCAGAAAATTGCTGCATCTGGTAGAAGTGCCTGTGGAAGCAACAGGTCACAAATATATGTGTAGCAAGATGAGATCTGTTTCAAGTCTTTGCTATGTCTGTCATCTACAGAGTAGCAGGATTTCTATTTCTCAGCAAAAATTCTAATATCTAATGCATATTCTTTTCTGCTGCTCTCTTATCTGCCATCAATTTATACCTCTGAATGATGGAAAATGGTCTTTATGAATGGTTAGGACAAGAAGACACATTCTTTTCTCTTAAATTTGACATACTTGTCTGCTTTTTTTTAACCTATTTTTTTTGGTTTTTTTTACATTTGAAGTATACACTCTTATTTAAACATTCTTGCTTGCAAACACTTTTATTTCTTTTTAAGCCATGACTACTTCAGTAAATGATGCCACTTCTCCAGAGAGGGGTTGTAAAAAAATTAACACTAAAAAAAAAAAAAGAGGAAAATTTATCTTCTGAAGCAGTTCTTCTACAGCAGACAATTTCCTGTATTACATGGATATTCTGAAAATGCAAAACAATATCAATTCAATAATTTCTGAAGTCCAAGGAGTCCAAGTCTAGAAGTCAGGAAAACAACCTTTAAAGAACATGGACAAAACCCATATCACTATGATAGTTCTGAAGTTGCAGAAGTGCAGATAAATCTACTGAAAAAGCCTTTTAAAGGTAATGTTTATATGTGTGAAAGAAAACTACATTTAAGATATAACCTTCTTTGGTTTGGGTTTTTTTCTTATATCTATTTTTTCCTGAGCTGGTAATTTTTTTTTTCCTGTTTTGTTCTGCCTCCTGTGCCAGTTTTAAATTTGCCCCTGCCCTACCATTCCATCTCCTACCAAGTACTTCCTCTCCCTTGTGCTGGGACCTAGTTTTATGCTTGAAAACAAGCCAGGTGAAAAGAGTTCAGATGTCTTTCAGGGGTAAAAGAAGGCGGCCTCCTAAAATTCACCTGTTTTAAAAGCTGTGTGTCCCAGAGGTGTACACTTGTATCTGATTGGCCAATCTGGCTGTCAGTTTTAAAGAAGTTAATATTGGTATGATTGTCATTTATGTGGGATTTTTTTCTGTGACAACCAGTTTTACAAAACTATGAGACAGTGATCATGTTTTCCTGATATTTTTCTATTTGACACAATACAAACATTTGTATTAAAACAAGTTTGAGGAATCTTTTTAAGAAATGGCCTATAAAAGTGGGTTGTTTGATAAAAAATGGTGAAATATTTCCTCAAGATCAAAGAAAGTGATGGAGTTATTTTAATATAACTACATAATTATAATTCCACATTGACTTTTAATGCAGTCTACAGTTCCCAAATAGCATCTAAACCGAAGAGAAGTTCAGATCCTTTGCTTTTCTATAGTCATTGACTCTAGTTAAGGGACTGTTTAGGAACTGATGAGCAATATTGAAGTTAATGGACCTGAAAAGGGGTTTGCAATAATTTTATTGGTAATGCGGAAAAAATTAATCCTAGCTTTAAACCAGCTTCCCCCAGTTTAGTAAACTGTCCGAGTTGTTAGAATAACAGAAGCAGTGGACTTCAGAAGGCAGTGACTTGAATCATCAAGCACAGGGAGAGGCATCTTGCTGTACAGGTGCCTGCAAGTGCAGTAATTTTAAAGATATGAAAATGCTGATGAGGGAGGAGGACAGCTAGCAGTAGCTTAGAAGATGTGAAGCCCTATATCTGAAGCCCCCTTTTAAAGGCTCAACTACTAGCCACAGAATGACTCAAATGTTTAAAAGATCAAAGTTTCAGATTGTTAGAATTCTGTGTATTGATTCAGAGTAAAACTAAGCTGCAAGCTCTAAAAGTCAGCACAGGCCAATTCAAAGCTGGCACTTTACAGGCAGCCATGAGCAAAGAGGGTGAGTGTAGCAGGTAGTTGTGCGCTGATGGGAGCCCTTCTGGCAGGGAGTTGCAGTGTTGGAGCTTCACTGATTAAAAGGCCAGGTGGTATAGATGTAAGAACTTATGGACTAAAGAAAAAAGAAGAAATTCCTGTGTGGAGAGAGGAAGGAGGCAGGGGGCTTTGAGCCACATTTTAAAAACAAGAATTTTATTACTTTGGAAGGTGTGTGTAACAAAGCTTCTCAAAACAAAGAAATGGCATCTCTATTAAGTCAAAATGGAGTTTTATGAATGACTGAAGCCTAAATTTCTGTGGCAGGAGTTATAATTACATATGGAGTATTAGTGTATTAATTGCTGATTGGAAGCTAGGTTAGTTTTAAATTGATGGAAGAAAGGGCAGAAATTTTGTTCTTTGAAGGTGGAGAAAAATGAGAAGTTTGTGTAGGTGTTAAACAGCATAATGGAGTGTTTGCTAATAAGATTTTTGCTAATTTTAGTGGCATATGAAAAGTGCTGCAGTATCTATATAGGAGTAAGAATAATACAAAGAACATTACCTGCTAGCATTAACTGCTTTGCACTTGTTCTCATGTGTATTTTGGATAGGCACAATATTTGGAAGCATCTGCCAACAAGAAACACCCTAAGAACCAAAATTCACGAACAGGATATAGAGTTTAGTCTAATTATTTTTCCTTCCTTTTTTTTTTTTGACTCCCTTGCTTCCTTGTATAGACAGTACCTTTCTTTCCCCTTTCATCTTTATGAGCTGACCACTTCTATTACTTTCTTATTTCTGCTGAGGCTGGTAAGCTGGTTTGATGCATTCAGCAGTCAAAAGTGCAGTTCTCTGTGCGTTTGTGTTGGCTGACTAAGCAAAGTGAAAGAGGCTGACTATGAAAGTGAAAAGGTGATTTACGCTGGTGTCATAGGGTTGTGCAGTAATAAAACTCAGTGATTGTTGGACACACATTATATTGTACAATTATATAATTATAAACAATATAATTGGAGGCAGTTGAGCTTGAATGCAGCAGGCTGTTATTTAGCAATCATCTCTTTCAAGGCTCATTAAACACAGATTTATATAAAAAAACAAAGCTTTGCTCTATAAAGGCTAACTATGTGGTGGCATTTATTCCCCAAAATGTAATGCATAGATCTAAAGCTGTCAATGTCTGTAATGGATGAGGTATTGTTTTTGAGAGTTTATTTGCCTGTAGGTTTGGAAGGCTAAAGAGCCCGTGCATATACATAGCTGTGATCTTAGATTTTGAAATCTGACAAGCAGGAACACTATAGATGGTAAAGTGTTTAGAAAGGTAACAAAAATCTCTTAAAGTCATCTATATTTTGGTCTTACTTTAGTCCTTTAATATTTTGTAGTTCTGAAATGATGAATGAGTTTATGGGAAGAAAATTAAGAAGCAAAAAAATTTTCTGCTCCTATCCCAAGGAATTTAGTTTCATTTCCTGATATAAAATAAGTTTTTATTTTAAAAAAATTAAGGGTATAAGAATTTTATGAATAAAGAAGAAAACCCACAGAACTAAGAGCATCCTACCATGAGGAGATCTACAACACATATGTTGGTCTGGTCTGACTCAACCTTTTAATAGTCGGCAGAAGTTTGTAGCATAAAGTTGTATTTAAATATTTATATATATGAACTGAAATTTTCACGTTTTTAGTATCTAGAACTCGATCTGATTTTGAAACAGAGATGTTAACTATATAAAAATTTATAGAAAACTATATACAAAATTAAGACATGTTCTTGTAAGGAGAGCCTGCAGACCTTCTCTCTGAGTACAGCCCTGTGAAAGCACAGCTTGGCACAACCAAATATCTGGCCCACATATGCTCAAGACACTTTTGCATTTGTTATAATTTCACACATGAATTTTTAAAAGCTTCATTTTAATGCTGTCTCTGACATGCAGTGTCTTTCATTTCCATTCCTTCATTAAGTAATCCGTGGGAGCCTGACAGATGCTAGGCTTCTATGAGTTTTGTCATGCCTCTGATTGCACAAATGCTCTGCCATGATACAGGTGCTGCATCACTGTTTCCAGGATGCAGTACCTGACCTCAGCAGCTTGTGTCTGTCAGCCTTTTAATAAGTCACTGCATTTTGCATCACTGGCTTTCGCATTGCTGGATCAGAAATGTGACTGCCCAATAATCATAGTTTACTTCTATTCACTCATGATACTGGAAAATGTTAATTATTCAAGTATCAGTTATTGTAGATAGATGTTCTGAATGCATGTAAAGCATTGTGCTGTTGTTGTCTTTAGGAACTCTATCTTAGTTTCAGCCTTTGGTAACTGTGATGTGAGCTGTGTTTCAGAGCTCTTTTCCTTCCCCCACTTCTGACTTGTTTAATCATTTATCTAAATGTGTTAAGTTGCAATGCTTCTCAGGATCTTGTTAGTGAATTAACAAGGTCCAACTTCTTGTAGCACCATTTTTAAAGATACAGCATTCCAAAATGCCAGCCACGAGATTAAATGTTCCTTGGTAAGACTAATTCTGTTTGCTTTTTATTAAAAAAAAAAAGTGTCTTTTCTTAGGAGCATAAAGCAGTCTTCACTGGTCTCACATTATCACAATGGTTCCATAGAAAGGTTTTTGCTTTTTTTCCCTGTCATTTATGCAAATCGATTCAATCTAACTAGGTAAGCTCTTCAGTTTGGGTAGTTGACTTGGTTTGTGGATTGCATTTTGGCTTTGGTTTTCCGTGGTTTTTTCGGAAGTCCATAGATAATCAACCTTAGCTAGCAACAGTCTTGGAAAAGCTTGACCTGCTCATGTTAATTCTGTATCTTCTGAGTGCACAAGCAGTTCATAACTCACGTCCGCAAACTTTCAATTTCTCAGTTCCAGTAAACTCTTCTTAAAAGAAAATACTGAGTTATGTTAATCAACACTGCCTTTTTTGTTTCTATCTACAGTCCTCTCAGATAAATCGCCAGTGCTCTCCTGGTGCTCTAGATGAAAGAAGCAATCCTTATCTAGTGCCTTACAGAATTTCATGGCTAGAAAACAGTGCAATGTGAAAATTTATCTTGGTTAATCACCACAGTATAGTGTGCAGACTTCTATGATTTATGAAATATTGAATTTAGGCTCCACATCAGGAGCTCATTTTTCCACCTATGTTTTGGCTTTGAGGTACTCCTTCCTGATGTACCACAGCTATGAAATAGGAATTGCTGTATCACAGGGTTTTATCACCCTATGGATGGCAAAAAAGAGAAGCAGCATCATGGGATTTCTCTGAAAATTGGTGTTAGCAACGTCTCCCCAAGGTGTCTGGTTCCTTGGGAGCCGCAGACATGGCAGTCTCCACCACAGGGATCCTACATTGTCTCTGTTTTGCATGAGTGTTGCTGTCTATGTGTCCTGCCCATGAAGGTGAGCAGATTATTCTTCAGGACATGCAGTTTTGCTCTGCTTATCCCATCATGACTGGCTCATTGGGAACCTCTGCACAGGGAAAGAGCAGTAGCTAAACAGGCCTTTGTCTTTAGAGGCACCGTGATACCTGAGCTGTTGTTGTTTCCTGTACTTGAAGCAATAAATTAATACCTTGCCTCAGACATTAGGGAGTAATAACTTGGAGCTAAGGGTCTTTAAATTATTACTTGAGGGAGAATTAAACAATACATAACAAAATATACACAGTAAATGTAAAACAACCTTAAGAGGAAAACAGAATTATACTCCATGCCAAGTAGTTTGCTCACTGAGAAAATTACACTTTTTTGAAGCTTTAACTCTTTTAAGAAATTGGATATTGGGTGACTTGCACATTTTTCCAATTGTATTTGTATCAACTTTCATATAATACATTTCCTACTCTGACGGGTTAGTCCAAAGATAAAATATTCCCTGTTGTAAACAGCCATATTGCAGACAAACAGCAAAGACACAACTAATAGGATTCACTAACAGATCTTTTCCATCATTAGTATTACATAACTGTGTGTTGTGCCCTGAAAGGTGATGGTCTTTTGAAAGAAGGAAACAAAGAGAAGATTGAGTCACGAACTCCATCTTGATGTAAAAAGAAAATGCTTTCAGTTCTGTATATAAGGAAATGTGTTTGACATTGAAAGAAGAAAAACATTGTGTATTAAACCTGGTGAATTTTCAAGCTAATTTTTTAAATCTACATAAAAATATGTATCAATGATTGAACATGTTGCTAATAAGTTTCCGTTACACTGATTTTGATTCATAAACCTTCCTCTAAACAAAAATGCTAATAAATAGAAAAATACTATAGATTAAAAACATAAAGAGTAATATTCTTAAGGAAATTATGGATCTTAAAGCATAATTTTTTTTTCCTTCAGACTTTAGCAAATATATTATAAAGATGAGATAGGTATGCTAGTGTTCATCCTGCCACTCATAATTTAAATGTTTTCAGATCCTAGTAGAAAGAGGCTTTGAAAGCCCTTCTCAGTCATGGCTCTTCCTTCCAGAGCCTGCTCAAATGCCTGGACCACTCACTAAAGCTCACAGGACTTGTGCACCTTCAGGGAAATGTAGAGAAAGACCCTTCTGAGATCAGCAGGGGTCTAAAGGAGCTGGTTTCATTTCCTGTTCCTAATAGTTTCAAAGACAGAGGTTTGATTGCTTCTGAGGACCTAATGCAAATATTACTTCAAAGATATTCAAGGCACACTATATGCAGAGCAAAGTGTAGTATAATTCACGGGGGTGGAGGTGGAGAGTCAACTTTGGTTGCTCCTTTGAAAGCCGTGGATACATTTAATCTGAACTGCAGAGCCTTGTCCAGCTGGCTTAAAGCCCATCTGTTTTAATTATTGAAATGTTCCCTACGAAAACTGTTCTAATAGCCAACAAGGGCTACAAAACAGCAGAAGGAAACGTGTATCTTCTCTTGCATGAAGGTGTTACATGCGTGACAATACAATTTGCTTGCAGGCAATAGCAGAAGGCTGATGGTCTGCATCTCTTTCCTCTTCATACCATGCAAGTGTGCTGTGACTGAATTATTCCTGAGGAAATTTCCTGATGCATTATAAAGCCAGACTGCTGGTCTGAACCTTGCAGCATGTAACAGTATTAGATTTTACTTTCTTGTTTGCACGTAGCTCTGTGCAAACATGGTTCACCACAAAACAAACAAACAAACCATGGAAACAATCCCCTGTCTCACCTGTCCCAGTTACTTTTTTTTTTTTCCTGCCTCTTATATCCTAAAATATTGATGGATATCATTCTAGCCCAAGGCAAGAAAAGGGGGCCTGGAGGATATATTTTGCCATTCAGGCACTGCTATAACTCCTTATCAAGTTAATGGAAGTTCTGCCACTCAATTGAGTAGAAATGGGTTTGAGCCTTTGCTTACTGATCCCATTCTGATGCAGTCAAGTTTCCTGCATCACTATGACCGACAGAAAAACAGGAAGGCCAACTTTAATAGATATAGTGTAAAAAAACCAGTATCAAGTGTCATAGGTTAAATGATCCTGACTTGTGTATCTTTTCATAGCTTACTCTGAAACAAGATTGCTTGTTCTGCTTAAGTGGAGTCAGAGGAAAAAATATAAGTCAGCAATGGTGAATTGATGTTTTTTGCTTCACTTGAGAGGCAGTTAATATATCACACTTACAGTTTTGTGCACCAAAAGATGGAGATTGTGTGTTGTATCATTTCAAGCTCAAATTCATGTTATATTAATCATGATAGTAGAGAGTTGAAGCTGTTTTCTTTTCAAGAATATTAGCTTTATAAATATGTTCTACGTACATTTATGAGTGTCGGACACCTCTAATTTCTGCTTGCTTTCTAGCAAATGCAGGCTGATAGAGAGTCTTCTTTGTCTTGCTTTATAGCTCTAGAAATTTCACCAAAATAGTTCAAGATCTCAGGTTGAGTGAATATATGAGGTCTAAATACTCAGCAGCTATGGTTTTTAGAGAGTTGATTTTACAAAAATGAAATGGATATAATGGCACTGTTGGCAGAAAAGAGTCCCCTCATCTCCCTGACATTCCTTACTGTCTCTTTCCATTTCCCTTTTCCATCCCCTTCTTTTGACTTTTCTCTGAGATTATAAAAAAGATATGTAGAATGGAGCAAAGATGAAAAGTGGAAGTAAAGGAAAAAAATGTCTTGTTTCCTGGTCTTTTCAAATTTATTCAAATGGCATCATAAGAATTGGTGTATACCAATTTTTAACAGCCAATAACATCTAGGAATTTTTGTACGTCTTTCGGAGATATTTCTTAGAGCCAAATGCTGGACCCCAATGAGAACTGTATAAATATTAAAATGGTCACTGATTGGGAAATCAAAGTTATCTGTTCGTATTTGAATTGTAACAGAAAGTTAAAAGAAAGTTTTGGGATCCTAAGTTGTCTGGGGTGCTAAACTTCTTCTCATTCATCCTCACAGAAATCCATGGTTTGTTAGCCTGCTCTAAAGAGGGCAAGACTTTATCATGAGTGAAAATGTGTTGCTTCATATTCAACAGGTCAAGTTTTCTTTGGATTGAGGTGGAACTGTGGCTCATGGACATCTAATGTAATAGGTAAGTTGAATTTGACCTATCTTATTACATTATTACTACATGACAAATATTGACCTTGATTATGCTAGTGTAAGTGCAATTTATTATCTTTCTTATTTTGAATTTTTACCAGTAGCAGTGAAATGAAAATTTGCCTCACTTTCCATTTCTCCCAAATCACACTTCAGAAACAAGTTTTAAATTATTATTAAAAGCAATACTATAATAATTATTATAAATTATTTTAATTAGAAATAATATACATCAGGAGCTATTTAACAAAATAAAAAAGTAACTTCAATAAGCCTTATTTCTTGAAATAAGATACCAAGCTTTTCTACTGTAAAAAAAGATATTTAGGCTTACAAGAAGACAGTTCAGAAAATCTGGTGCAATTGATGTATAGCCCATTACATTAACAGGTGAGTGTTTGGGTGTAGTTGTGGTCAACAGCACTAAATTACTTAATGGCACTGTTTTCTCGTTGGCTATTCAATCAAGGTGCAGTGTTTAAAAAAGGGGCCCAAGCATGTCAATAGTACATAAAAGTGAGAGTAAAGTAGGGTAGATTTTTATATTGTGCTGTTGGCTGAATTTTGTTATTCATGGTGATTGTTTAATCCTTAGAGCATGTATCTACAAATCTGTTTGGTCTTATGAAACAGCAATGTGAGCAAGCAGGAGTTTTGTTTACCCTGAACTATGTGAGGCTCTCCAGTGCTAGAGAAATAGTAAAGAAAAAGTAAAAGGATTTGAGTTAAGGTTGTGTAAGGCTCTAGAAGTACTTTGTCACAGGGGCATTCACCAGGGAAGCGATTCCTGGAAGGGTTTTGGCAATCAGAAGCAGTTAGGGTGTCCTGCTCTGTTTGTGTCAATCAAACAGATACATTGCAGAAAAGTGTATTTAATTGTAGGGAGTTGAGCTGAAAAAGTTGGAGCTGCAAATTAAAGTTGCAATAGAGATTTCTAGGCATCAAAAAAAAAAAAAAAAGGAAATGATAAATAGCTATTAGTTTGCCACCTCTAGAAACCAGTTTAGGGGACTGCTTAATGATGACATTTTTCAAGTTGCAAGGTAATTTTTCTGAAGTAATCTAGATAAGATATTTATATATTCCTGGTAGGATTTTGAGTCCTATTTACAATATGTGTTTTTGTTAACACTAACTTTTTTATGGTTAAGATTTAAAAATTAAGGTGGGAAAAAAAATGTCCATACATTCTCCACTAGACTGAACATAATGATAAATTTCTGAACTTCAGTGTTCATACTTCATAGTTCTTTTTTTATGAAGTTTTGTGGGAGAAAGTTTCACTTCTTTCAGTCTGTTGTACTATGATCACTTTATTCAAGGTATCAAATATGTTTGGGGGTTTTAACTTTCATTTTTCATTCATATTGATACAGACCATTAAAGGCAAACTTGTAGCACCAGACTAACACTGCGATGATGAAGTGGCAGTAAATTAAATGCCAGGGAAGGTAAAACCTATGATAATATTTTTTGTGCCAGAACAGTTTGCCACCCAGACCTATATCACTCAAGGATTGAGCAGCTTCTAAAATGTTGATACATTGTGATTTACAGCTCAGAAATTTGTCCTTTCCTGGGTAAAATTAAGTTTCGTTTGTGTGCATGCAATACTTTGCAATTTATTATACAGACAAGCACTTAGTAGGGTCTGAGCATGAATGCCTCAAATGAGAGGTGCACTCATACTGCAGGAGTGCTTGAGAGACATCAGCGTTACACACGTGTGTATGTAAATGTGATTGAGAGCACTGGATCAAATGGATATATTTTTCCATTGCTGTGTTGAATTTTATCATGGATTGGATAAATCCATTCTTGCTTTTGAGAAGCAGAAGGAAAAATGATGATGTAGAAATATGTGGATCTCTCCCTCCTTGAAGAAAGGGAAGCATTCATATCAGAGAACTCCATGAGCTCACCTATACAGTTGAGGCTCTCTTCCTGGTGTTTGTGTGTGTGAATGAGTATCTGTTATGTAGTATAAAAGATCAAGGCATTTCATAGATAGATCTTTCCTTAAAAGAGGAAAAGTCTAAGATCTAAGAGGATATTTTTTTTCCTTCACTGTGACAGGAGCAAGTGTTCAATGTTCTGGAAGGTCTGATCCTGAGGAAATGTAATAGAGATTGTACCACAGGTTTAAACCAGAATCAGAGTGACAGAATAACAGTCTGTAACACACACACAATGTTGTCAAGCCACGAACACATTGAAAATTTTTCATAGTAGCATAATTAATGTCCTAAAATCCACCAGAAAAACAGATGTCAGCCAGTGAATTTGATATGTATATAGTTCATTATGTGAGGATAGTGAGACTTTAATAGTTGCAAGAGGAACATCACTTTGCTGAAAAACAGAGGCAGGAACAAAGGCAGATGTTTCAGAAAATAACATTCCAGCAACTTGGAAATATGGAGCTGAGAGGGAAATGAAGAGTCCAAAAGTGAGAATTCAGTGGCAGAGGTTATAGAGGAGGAACTACAGTGAGAAGCTGATGGGGATGGGAAAGTGAACTAATACAGATAAAAACACCCTTTATTATCCCTGGCTTAGTGCCTTGGGTTTCTCTCATAGCTAGTGCTTAATTACTCGTTGTGATGGCAACTCCCCATCTTGATTAATTCCACTTTAATTATCAGTTGCATGGCTTGAAAGACAAAGGAGATGAAATTGGAGTCATAATGGCTGGGTTCAGACAGGTCCTCCAAGGGTGGCAGAAGAGAATAAAATCTGCTGAAGGTATTTGAGAAAAGTTGCTTCTCTGTTAAGGAATAATACCAGTAAGTGATGTGTGGAGAAAATGAAGGAGCACCATTCACATGTAGTACAAAAGTACAGGAGAGGTAAACTGTGCAGTGAACCTGTACTACATGTGTAACTCATCTTTAAAACGTAGTCATCATATTTTTTGCTTTGCTTTTAGATTAGTTATTAGAATTATTTATTGCTGTGATACCCTTATTTATTGTTCAAAAGTCATACACTGGATACTGTCCCCCTCAAAGATAAATTTGGAGTTGAAAAAAATCAAAAATAAACTTTCAGTGGAGACAGAACTGAAAATGAAGCCATTTCTGTTCTGACAGTGTTGTTTCTAATAGAGGGTACTGCAATGTGCAGAGGCTCAGAAAGATGTCAGTAAAAATAACAATCTGACATTATATGTGCAGTAAATACTGAAGACTGGAGACTGGTTTATTACTTTGGGATTTTTGGTTTTGTTTTTTAATGTGTGGGCTGTTTGTTTCGGTTTTAGTTCATGCTAATCTGCTTGATATCTCATTATTTTTCTCCTTTGGTTTCATGGCAGTCTACCAGTTTATGTTAATGGCTGTTTCTTTATCCAGTCTCAAAAGTTCATCATTTGAAAGTGGTAACTTAGGGCAGATGTTTACATAGGCTAATATCTTTTTTCATTTAATATGGGCTCAATGAAAAACTGAAGATCACTTGCTTTCAACAAATTGTAGTAATAATATTATGCAGTCTTTTGAGACTAAAATGCAAAATTCAAAGTCTGTTAGATTGGATACCTAATCAGAGTTAATGACAATATATAACTGTTTTTGTTAAAAAAAAAAAAAAAGCAGATGAAACAAGCAAAAAAAATCATGACCAGTGTGGATTTGGCCAGCTAAAGAAAAGCAAAAGTGCTTCTTCATCTCAAAAAACCTCCAGAGCTAGAATTGGCACCGGTATACTCACTGCTGCAAATATCGAGGTGAATAGGTCTTTAAAAGCTATATTGTAGTAAACACGTGCTTTAAAAAATGTGTAGGTAGATGGGGAGCAGGAATAATTGCTGATTTACTCAGGTGGCTTTAAGAAACTATGTGAGCAAGTATACGATTTGCATGAGGAATGTTAGCCAGCTTTTGGATGTAAGTGAGGAATCCTCACCCCATGAATGAGCCACATGGCGTGGTTGTGTTGCAATGGCAGGAAACTCACCATCAGACCTCGGCTAAGGTCAGGAGCCATGGTGTCAGCTGTCAGCCCATTTATTGAGCAGAACTGGAAAACAGTAAGGCCTCACCAGTAGGTTGATTGCTCTTGTGCTGTAGCATTGGAAAAGAGGAAGAGTGGAGGGCAGAAGGAAAGAGGAAAAGGTATAAAGTGCTTCTTGCATGATTGGGTTTGTGCATGAAACTTGTGTGTGTTTTCTCAGCAGTTTCGTGTCCTATGAAGCAACATACTGTGTGCTGGTTTGAAAGTAAANGCTAGCTGATTGTCAGCCAGGAGGGAGTCCTTGCTGTTCTTCCTACTTTGTGGCATTGAACATGGATTTTGGAGCAAGGCCATGGTTAGATTTTAATAAACAAGTGGAGTTGTTTGTATTTTCTGCAACAAAGGCATCTACAGTACTTTTGTCTTTTATCATGTTGGCTAGGAGGACATATTTGACTGTGGCTTCTCTCTGATACTCTTCCACATGTCCCTCCACTCAGATCTACACATGTAGAAACTTTGGTGTCTGCTCTAGCAGTAATTTTAAAGGGAAGAAATAATGTCAAATCTTGTAGATTTTATTTCCTAATACTGTTAGGAATTTTATTTCCTAATTTTATTTCCTAATTCTAATACTACAGTGCGGAAGAAGTCTTCCTGAATGGTGGAGATAGTGTATTTGACCTTTTCTCAGTCCCACTCTGCTGCCTTGCTACTGTGGTTCTTCTGAAGATCCTTTGAGTTTGGCTGATTGCTTATACCATGGCCCAGTGAACTAGAAGGCTTTCATTCTTGAGACCTTAATGAGACTTAAACATGCCGAAATGCCTTTGCTGAGCAATCACATAAGCATGAGCAAAGATTGTAATGTGGCCTTAACTGTTATCATAAAAGTTAACTTTGCGTTAAAATTCTGGTTTTGAAAATTGAATACAGTTTAAAAGCTCTGGTATTCATTTACACATGCATGTCCCATGTATATATAATGAGGAAATGTCATTTTACAAGTTGCTACCACCACTTGAACATTATCCTTCTCGTGCTCTTTCATGGGTTCATGGTAGGAAAAAATGTCATGTGCTACAAGATTTTGGTGTAATTTGAGAAATCAGAATATGCAAACACATATATTGTTTTCTGTAACTGCGTTGAGATTTGCTCACTGCAGCTGAAGAAGAAGAGAGCAACTGTGGGAGCATATGCGTTTGAAAATGTGTAATTTCACAGTGTGGCAGACTTGGCATGTAACAGGAGGGTCTTTCCCAGAATGGTGGTTCTTGTGAGGAAGTCTTTCCTTGACCTGCTGCTTCTCTTGAATGCCAACTCACTTTTGCAAACCTCAGAGTAAGGGATGGGGGAACTAGAAGCTCAGGTCCTTCTGAGCTTGTGGTATTTATATTGTGAGACACTTGAGATCGAGTTCATTTTGCTAAACTGCTCACCCATAATGGATCTGTCACAGTGACTTGACAACATATTTGTATCCATTTTGGACAGCATTTGCTGCTCTGCTGTCCCTGTGAAAGTTTCCAGCAGACCACTCAGATTTACTGTTAGTAACCTCTTCTCTCCCCCTCAGAATACAGCCAGCCTTTCCACAGGTTGCGATCACCTGATAATCCTTTCTATAGGCTTAATAGGCAGTCATCTGTTCCAGTCATACTCTACCTTTGAGTTGGTATCAAATAATGGAGAACACCTCTTAATTTGATCCCAATTTTCTTTTGTTCAGTTGGCATAAAGATGGCTCAGCCAAATAAAGGAAAAAATGGTAATTTATGTCAGAAACTATTGGGGTTTTTCCTCTGGAATTGAAAATTTGTTTGAGTTTCTGGTTTATTGGTAATTTTCAAAGAGCTGCTGGTTTGTTTCTGATGTAAATACATGGCAGGGCTGGTGGAACAGAAAACAATGGTATCTCATAAACTGAAAATCTAACTTTCCTGCCAACTGTGTCTGGGAAAACAAGTTATCTTTCAGAGACTGGAGCTGTTAACAAATGGAGAAATAAATGACTGCTTTTTTTGTATCCTACCAGTAATGCTGAAAATATGTAATTGTATTTAACTCCAAGCTCTGATTCAAAATTGGGTGTCTTATTCTACTGCAGACTTAGTTGAACATGAAATATAATTCCAGTGTTTGTGGCACAGAGGATATTTTGCCCCCTCCCTTTCTCTTCCCCCAACAAGAGAATTTTTTTCCAGTTCAAATCACTGAATAAACCTGCAGGAAGACATCCATTTCTAAATATAGTAAGCTGAGCTATAGGCATTACCAAGGCCTGGGGAGACAAGTGAAAATGGAACCACTGACTCTTCTCTACTAATTCATCCCCTGGGTCTCTACTTTCCAGATTTCTTTTTCTTCCTTCCCCTCCTTTTTCTCTGCTTTTCCCCTTCAGTGCTGCTTTTTCTTTAACAATAGTTATATAATGCCGTCTCTCTGTCGGGATGCATCCTATATGGTATAGCTTATATATGTATTAGCAGATCTGTTCAAATCCGTATCCTTTTAGTTCACTTTAGAGACTTTTTCCAAGCATGAGTTCAAACAAGCAGTGGTTTTCCCAGAGAGGGCCAGCTCTCACAGCAATGCCCTGGTTCCAGGTTGGTGCATGGAGTTTAGGTTTAATAGCTTGTCCTAGTATTTTCATTCTTTGACCTACACAGCCCTATCTCTAATAAGACAGCATCTAAACTGCTCTTTCTGTGTTTCCTGAGGCAGACAGAAATAATAATACTAGTCAAAGGGTAATGCTTGAAGTTATGTTTCTTTTAAAAACAGACACAAGTTTAATGAATTCTGCCACCAAAGTGTGGTGGTTGGAAGTTAACTATCAAGAGAGTGAAGCTCACTTCATTCTCAACAAGGTCCATTTAGCAAAACTAATCTTTTTTATTGGTGTAACTCACTGCAATAAATAAATAAATTCTGTATCTGGTGCTTCTCTGCGGCATGGGGTTTTTTTGGGGGGGTTTTGTTTTGTTTTGTTTTTTTTGCTGCTCTCTCTTTCCTAGAGCTGTCTTTGGCTTTCTGATACTTGCTGTTGGTCTTCCATTACCTCCCCTTGAAAATGCATGTGGGAGACAGCCAGGGCACTTGACAAATCCATTGCTTTTCAGAGATCTTTCCAGCACTCCCAGTCTGCATACTAATTGTAAAAGCTGAAATGAAATACCTTGGGCTGCACCGACCTCGTCATCTTTTTTTTTTTTAATAGCATCTCCATCCCATAAATCCTCTTAGAGATAAATTAAAAATGCTGTAAAAGAGATATAGCCTGAATGTAATAATTAAGCAGGTACTAAGAAGCAGAGTATTATTCATATATCTGGGTTTTGTATGATAAAAAACTTCTAAAAAGTTATTGCTCGAAGAGAGACTTGACTGATCACCATCTCCAGCTGCCAAAGCACAGAATTGAGTAATTGGAGCTGAAAGGGACCAACCATCACCAGGGCAGAAGTTTCCTTCTAATCAAATCGGTTTTAGGAGTAGCTTCTTCTTTGCTAGGTAGCACCACCTACAGTTTTTCTCTGCTGACTGAATTCTGTAGGGGCAAAAACCTTCTTTGCATAAAAGGTGTTGGTGAAAACAGCATTGCTTCTATACCAGTGCCATTTAAAATCCATTTTTAGTTATGCCTAGAGGATGAGAGGCATTTAACCACAAGCCCATGGTTAAGTAGAGGTGTATCAGAGGCTGTTGTTCACAGATCATTCAAAATGAAGATTATCAGTCTAGCTCAACCTTGCAAATGAACAAGGGTGCAAAAATTCTGATGCTATTTTTAAAATGGAAAGTGAAGGCAAAACTAGGACATTTGTGTATTGTGGCAGTAAATTCAGATATTTAGCAAGCAACTTCTGTAGTAAGTTTACTATTTTCTACAGTGGGAAAGTAGGCAACTGGGATTTTTATTTTTTTCGGGGTTTGGGGGTTTTTTTCACTTTCTAAGCTGCTTCTCATGAAATTATGATCACTTGCAATTTGGAAGCAGAAATACTACACAGGGAATAAAAAGCCTCAGCTGCTTTTTCCAAATGAAATAGCTGTGTCTAAAAGGACTCTGCCTAGACAGCTTCCAGAGGGCTGCAGAGCACACTGGTTCTGTGTGTGCTGTGCTGGAGATAGAAGAGCCTGGAGTCTGGGTAACATGGGGTTTCCTGAAAAGTCAGTGGCTGGAGAGATTTCAAATGCTTAATTGTCTTCAGAATAAAACCTTTATTGATAAATTAGGGATTGATAAATATTACTTTAAACCCATGTGTGAAATCATGACAAAATCACTGGAGAAGGCCCTGTCTGATGGCTGTGATTGCTCTATCACCCGTCAGCCACATATCCCAGCTGCTGGATTAGAAGCAATTTGGGGCAGATAAAACATGCGTCATTGTGTTTTGTACTGTGGCTGGCACAATGAGGCCCCACTGCTACCTGGCTCTGTTGGACACTGTCTGTCTGGGAGCATTATAACAGCTTGGAAATTTGTAAAATACACAGACAAGATGTTCAGATAAAACGGGTACTGGAGCAGTGTGAAATTGAAAAAGCTTTTGAGAGCTTTCCCAGTTAAACATTTGCTATTCTTCTGCGTTGTTTCACTACTCTTCTCTGATGCTTCATCCTCCCAAAAACGTACTTTCTCATAAAAATGAAAAAGTATGCATTTCTTTCTTTCTGTAGAGAATAAACATGAATGCAAAGTCACAGTCAGGCCTCATTCAAGGTGGATATTTTTCCCCTTCCAATTTTTACATTACTGAAGACACCATTTTAATTCATTATTATCCCACGTGTTACAATTAAAAAAAGGGAACACCCTTGAGCATTTTTTATTTACAAAATATATTCTTTCAGATATTTTCATTTTTTTGCTGAATCTAGTTATGGCGTTCTCCATATTATGACTGGAGTCTCAAACATTCTAGAAGGTTTTTTTTTGTTTTCTTTTGTATGAAAATAAGAGGTGGAAATTCCAAGCTGGAAAATTGTTTAAATTACTCCAATATTTCTTTTGAATCTTGAAATATTTAAGATTGTCATCAGTATGTTAATGAGCTTCCTCCCTCTGAAAGTGTTTACTTATAAAACAAGATGTCACTATTTTTTATTGTTGGGATTAGCTTTTGTAAAAAAATTATAAAAATTAAAGCATGAGAACAATATAACTGTTTCTTTGTTATCAGGAGTTTACAGTTTATCAGTCTCTTGAACTTGCAATGTAGTCGTTTTCCCCACTGATCTCATAGTGCAAATCTGTGAGTCAGCAATTTGAAATATTTTCAGTGTTTTCCTCATAGAATGTCTACATGTTGACAACTGCCTTTCCCATATGTACCTCTCCGCTTGCCTGAGCATTTGAATAAGAGCTGTCCTTTAACTCCCCCACGGTGTTATCCATTGACTTGGGTGGGACCACAGCTGCATTCTTGAAGAAACTTCTTTTTTCAGTGACTGGCGAAGCAGCAGTGTAGGGATTCAAAAGATGTAGCAGAGTGTTTTATAATCTGTGTTGTATGTTAATTTGTGGTTCAGTCCATGTACCCCCGTTGTTATACATTTTTGGTTGTACTCCATTAACCCCTCCCCACAGCCACGTATCCATTCCCTACTCCCNAAGGAGACCAAATGCACTGATAAATTTGATTTACAGGAGAAAAATTTTGAAGTAAAGCTTGATAAAATTGAGTGGTTGACAGCAGTTATTTGATTTCCTTAATTAGGTCCCTGACATCTTAGGTAAGGATGATGCAGAAAGCATAAGTCAAGCCTAATTGCTTGTAGCACTCACCTAAGATTAATACAATGGAGGAAGAAAAAAATTCCTTCCTCCCTCCCTTCCTTCCTACCTGCCTGCCTGCCTGCTTCTTAATGAAATGAATTAAATTAACCCAGGTTTCTCACTCCTAGGACTGAAAGCCATCAGTATGAATATCCATGCCTTTTTTTCTGACTTAGGTACCTGCAGGGGATCACTTGCAAAAACCCCATATCTGGGAATGACCAGTGTAGGGGAAACAGCATTGCCTGTCTGAGAAGGGTTGTATTATATCTTAACTGTAGCTAAATATATGCAGGACCATTTCTCTTAGATCAAATTGTCTCCCACTTGTATTTCAAAGGCTGGAGATACTACAGTGTGTGGCATGTTTTTTTTTTTTTCTTTGAAGGTTTTGAAATATCTTTAGATCTGTTCTAAGGAAAAAAAAAAGGCAGTATTTAGGTATATAAATTATTTCAATACATTTAAAATATTTTTAAAGCCTGCATTTCACAGTCAATGATGTTTTGTATACTCCAAAATTGTTAGCAGAACTGAATGTGAACATTTTTTTTAAGTGATGGAGAGGTTGAATACCCTCCTTTCTTTGCCTTCCAAAAGGCTACATTGCTTTTAATTAGCTGTAGTCTTTTTGCTAAGTAGAATGAAATTTCCCAGCTGTGTAGGAGATGCAGGCCAGCAGAAAGTGTTGGAAGCTGGAAGCACTGAGACTATTTCCAACAAAAGCATTCATGAGCCAATCTCATGTTGTGAGTAAAATAGCAGTGAAGTGCTTAGCTCTGTTTGCAGATCTGGACTGAAACCACATCTTTCTCTGGCCAAAATGTGCTATTTCTGGCTTTTAAACTTAACTGTAATAAAACATTATTATTGAGAATTTTCATATTTCCCAGTGCAATTGCACACTGTGATCTGAGCAGCAGTGCCATTTCTGTATTTACCAGGAATACCAGCTAGTGTTTTCGCTTGATCCTTCCCTGATGCTTGCTTGGCGGGTTAATTTGGGTCTTTCTCTAGAATTATTCGTGGAAGATCAAATGGCAAAATCAGTGAGGCCCCTTCTGCAAACTGATGGTCTTTTACTGTGTGCATCAATTATGTTTTCTGCTCTGTTGCATAGTCGTGCTAGAGCTGCCTTCAGACTGAGACCACATGGTCTCCTCATGCTTACAGCTGATTTTACTGTTTGTTGTAACTTGTGCATAAGTGGACTGCATGTTTAACTTCTCAGTTACTTTTTGCCATTTAGGACTTCATTTGGAAATGTGAGCTGGAAAAATGTGTGGAGCGTGATATAACTTCTAAGTTTAACTTCTGAATTATGGTTAGATGTTGTCTCCTTTTTTTTTGTTGAGCATAGTTGGTTCACCTCCTCAAAACAGCTACATGCAGTTATTTAGCACTTCTGCACAGAAAGAGTTGTCTCTTTAGTACTAAAATCAACTGCCACATTCTCTCAGGTGTGGAATCCCGTCATGGCAGAAATGAGATAAATATTACATTTCAGGGTATCTTGTAGGAAAAGTGCAGCATAGAGCCAATTCTTTAATATCCTTCTTCACACATGAAGCACATAGATTGAATGCTCAGAGTTTTATTTAATATGTATGTATATATGATCCTACAGTAAAAGAAAGGTACACTATTCTGCTGATTTAATAGCTCCATCATGAGCATTACAAAAGTTATTTTAATTTACCGTCTGTATATCTACTTATGCAGGATTAAGTACTCTTTGACTTTAAGCAAATCACTGGAAAATATTTTCCTCAGTTTTTCCTGGTTTTCTTAGTTATAAAAGCACTGTAATCCTGGAAAAAANGCATATAAAAAAAAAAAAAAAAAAAAAAAAAAAAAAAAAAAAAAAAAAGTGTGGTTTTCTCTACTCTACAGTTTGAGAGGGAGAAATCAGTGGGGTGCTGGCACGTCAAAGACAAATCATTCTTATATATGTGTGATATTAGAATATCTAGTTCTCTAATTCTTTTTTGTCTTCAAGCCTGAATTCCTTTTTTTTTTTTTTTTTTTTGCTACATTTCTAAAGTACTAAAATGAGGACTTTAAATGTGGACTGCTCAGAACTGGCCAGCTTGGTTAATTGGACCAAATGATTAAGGGCAGTGAGAGCTAACTCTTGTGGCAAAAAGATCTAAAAAAACTTAATGTTATAGAGTGATCATTCAGAAAAATAACAGATGAAATTTCAGATTCAAATAATAAAAATAATTCTTATTTGGAACCAACCTAGAGTACACATATTGCATTAATGGTACTAAAATTAGCTATTAGCATTTAGACAGTAGGTTTTGGAGAAATGCTCTATATTGCTTCTTGAAAATTTCTCTTCCAACTAAGTAACAGTCAAAACTGAGCACCAGTAAGAAAGAATAATAAACAGAAATGTCTTATGGTGCTGCATATCCACTTGCAAAATCCATGGTGTGTTCACGTATTGTAGTTTGCATGCTGGTCTCGATTTCTTTCTCAAAAGAGAAAGACAGAAATCACAAAAGGACAAAAGGCCAGGAATTAAGAGTACAACACAGCTTCCATTTATGAGTAGGTGAAGTTCACTGACAGATTTCACATTAACAAGAAACATATCTGAACAATATCCCAGAGTTTTATATAATCTTAAACACTGTGGAAAAGAACGCAGACTGTGTATTCTGTTTATTATGGTGCAAGGAATTAGGGTATCAAATACAATTTTTCAACCTGAAAGATTTCAAAAAATTTTAGAACTGTTGGACATTCTTTTACACAAGCAGGCTGTGAAATTATTTCATGAATTCTTGGCAAAAGCCCCTTGAAGCACTATCAGTGCACAGGTATAGACACAGACTTTGACTTGGGAAGCCTCTTGGCTATTGAGGAAATATTGCTGCCATTCCCTCACTTATTCACTCTTTCCTTGGGTGACAGATGCTTATAGTCAGAGGCAGAGTAGTGAAAAATAGACATTGCATCTGACTGACTTTTTTCCTACCACTATCATGCATGTATAACTTTTTTTAAAATAAAAAAATATTTTAAGGGCTGTTTGCAGTGCTTATGTGCTTGATGTAGTAGAAGGGAACTGGTTTTGTTTAAAATATATCTGTATATGTTTCCTGAAAAATAACTAAAATCAGAAATACGCTGAAAGTTGCTGTCCAGACAGAAGTTATATGTTATTGGCCAGGGAATATCTGTTATTAGTCTGCCAGTCTAGGTGCTGATTTTATTTATTATCAGCTTCACTATCCTAGTTTCACCTTTTGAGCACACAGGGACCAGGAGTTCTGATGAACAGGGTCAAATTGCTTGGGATAGGGTAAGAACTCATTCTCATTCAGGTTGCACAGGACTGTGATTGCTGTCCTTTCTGAGAGAAATAATAACGTTTTACAAGACTGATTTTTAATTGCATCCCTTACTTGGGTGCAGAACAATCTCTGGAGAATGCCTTTTGCCTTCTTAAAATGAAAAAAGAAGCAGTGCAAAATGATCATGTTCAAGGTAGAAGCAGTGTATGTTTGGAACTTGCTTGCTGGCTTATCTTCCTTGTTTATTTTTAACTGAAGAAATACTGTGTCTGAGACAACCTTGTAAGAAAACAGTGGGTTTTAAAGAAATCTTTCAGTAATAGAGAATAGGATTTTTTTTTAATTCTAGTTTTAGAAAGCACATAATCATGATTATGGTTTTATAGCTTCAAAGTGTTTAACTGAAGTTTTGTTATGTTTTGGAAGCTCTTGGATAAATAAATTGCATGAAACACCTAATTATATTTTATTTAATTAGTAGTATATCTACAGTACACTTAGTATTAAGAAAAGACCAAATGCATGTGACAGGGCTTGAAAGCAAAAGTACTCCTAATTCGCTGGGATTGTGTTTCATTATATACCTTGAATGGAGATCCATGAGCTACTGCTAAAGCTTAAATAAAAAAATACATGTTTATTGTCAATGAGTTTGAACTTACAGAGCTTCCGCTGTGGAATTTTTAAAGGCTGTTAATCTCAAAATGGTTGGAAAAAAATTATTATTTTTGGGCACCTTCTGTCTTCAATTGTTTTTTGCAAATAAGCAACAACATTATGTTAGACAAGAAGTAGCAGAGGGGCTCTCTGTTCTTGTGTGCATCCACACCCATCTCAGACTCGGTGGGGTGCGGCGCCAGCAAGTCACATATGGCATCACTGGTTCTTTGTTTTGAAATAATTTACTACTAATCAGGAATGTTTCCAGTGCATGACCTGACTTGAAATTGGAGCAATAAATACATTAAATTTTTGTGTGGTGTGGGTCCCCTACACCAGAGCATAGGTATGGATTGACAGCTCTTAGTGAAAGATGATGTACCTGAGAGGCAGTAGATCATGGAGCTCTGCTGTGGGTGTGGATATCTAGTGAATTTGCTGAAGACCTGCCCCAGCTACTCTTGATGACTGGGTTTTGCTTCCTTGCATTCCTGTCAGGTACATACGCTATTCAGAAATTAACTTTCTTCCTTTTACTGATCATTTTCAGGGTGCAAGATGGTGGGTTGGTTATATCTTTTATTTCATCCAATCAGATTGGTCTACTTGAAGTTCTGTATGGTGCAGCAGAAGGAAAAATTTTTCTCTAGCTATCCACATATGACTTGTCCTGTGGGTGTTTACTTACTTGGGAGGTTGTTGGACAGTATTTGAGTTGAAAGTTGGAGATGGCTACAGCGGTTTTGTTCCATTGCACTGGTAAAAACCCAGAATATTTTTTGGCTTTGAGAGGAAAAGGAAAGCAACACAGAATTTATGGCAGTGATTTTTATTCTCTGAGAACTGAGCTTATGGCTGGAAGATTATTTAGTGGCTTATGCCAAGTGGAATAACTGCAGTGGAAGACAGAAAAGCAAGTAGAATATTGATCAAACCAAAGCAGCCTGGAAGGTACTCTTTCATAAAAATTTCTTGTCTGAGAAAAAATGTTTGGATATTTACCCCTGGAAGGTGTCAAGGGACAGAGAGAAAGGTTGTTTGGTAATGTTTTTTCTTTCCTTTGGAAAATATTTTTGATAGGAAACTGAAACATATTTTGAAGGAACTCCCAGCTGAGTTTGTTAACTGATGTGTGAGGACAGTAGCTCAAAATTGCGCCTCTCTCTGTCCAGACATTTGAGTCTTTCAATTTACAATCATATAATAGTTTGCATTGAAAGGACCTTCAAAGGTCATCCAGTCCAACCCCTCTGCAATGACCAAGATCATCTTCAACTAAATCAGAAGGTGCTCTGAGCACCTTCCAGTCCGATCTTGATGGTTTCCAGGGAAACCACTCCTCTCTGGGCCACCTGTTCCCGTGTCTCACCATCCTCCTTGTAAAAAAACTTCTTCCTTATAACTAATTAAATGGATCTAATTTGGTATATTTAAGTCTGAAAGCAAAAGGCAGAAGTTCTAAAGGATACCATAAGAATTGTCTTTATAAAACTTTAGTTCCAAAAATGTAAATGCTTGCAACAGTTTGAAAAATACCAACTTCTAACTCTTACAGGAGACTAATGCCTCCTAACAAGTTTTCCCAATACTCACGTACTTTTTTGGCTCTCATTTTTCAGATACAGTCATATTTGCATGCCTGATAATGCTACAGCTTATGTGGTGATATGAATTACTCATTCTATAAATTTATGCAACATAGGCAAACATGGACACCTGATCCTGACTATATTATTCAGTCCAAGATGGTTCCCCTAAGTTGTGTTTATAAGGATTCCTATACGGTTATAAACCTTGTTGCAGGTTACGATCTCCCTGTTTCTGTCTGTGGTGTGGTGTGAAGAGCTGAAAACAAAACACTGTCTGACTGCTAGGTTATACTGCAATGCACATTATTGATATTAAATAAGAGATGAATGCGCAGCTAATATTTTCCCAGTTCTGCCCTTTCTTGTGTTAAATGGATGAGGTCAGCTCTCCTTGCTGAGGCAGGCTCCTTGGAAAGTCAGAACAGTGTTGCCTGAGTAAGGAAGAAAGAAGAGCATCAGAACTCTGTTCTTGTTCTGCAGAATACTAACAGAGAAGACATAATATGCCATTACAAGAAGACTTTGTGGCTGATGCTCAGAAAATCAAAGTAGGTTGAAAATTACACAGATGAAACCTGACATTCTTACTTTTTAAAAGCAAGACTGTTTGAGAGTCTGTTCAGTGTACCAGACTTAGAAAGGAAGCAACAACCAAAACAAAAGAAATAGGCAGTTGTTATGATTCTAATAAAGGCTACATTTGAGATTTCACCTGTTGTTTTAAGGAGAGAATAGATAAGTATATGGAAATTTAATTTATTTCATAGTACTGGTTCGCAGCTATCAGGTTTTGTGTCAGAATGTTATAATTCATCAGTAACCTAATTGCTGTAAGAGAGCATTAAAAATCTTAAAAGTTTTTAATAACCACTAGATAGTATGATTGGTACATACTGCAAGTATTCAATTGCAATTAAAATCAAAGGCATTTTTAAGAAACATGAGGCATTAGTGAAAATAAAAGTTCTGAAAGCTATTACTATTTTTTCTCTGTGTTAAATTCTTTTCTATAAGGATATACAATATTCCTCTGATATTTGAAACTGGAGGTGGAATGCTTTTTAGGTCTAATTCCAGTTTTTCACTGTGGTATGTAGCATTCAGAAAATAATTTCTACAGGCTTAGAAATCGTAGTAGTAATCTATAATTTGGTTTCCTTCTGATTGCTCTTACTGCAATAGCTGTACATTTTCAGGAAGGATTTAGTATGACAGAAGGAATCCTCCCACCAAACTTAATTAATCAGTCCTTTAGGTGACTAATTAGACATGCTGAATTTTCAGTGAGGTGTATTGTTTCATTCTAGGTCTTCATGCCTATCTTGCCCAGCTGATATCTGTAAACTGAAAGAGAATGTTGCTACAGTGCATGGTTCCTAATAAAATTAAAATTAAATAATCACCCCAATTATAGATTAAAAACTCAGGTTCAACCGTTATCCAAAGAGCTTCATTGAAAACCCACAGTCATGTAACTACTCCTTTCTCTTTCTGTCTGAATTTACAGTTCCCTCACACAGACATAATTTAGATTTAGTTTAAATGGTGCCCTAAGTTGTTTCCATTATCTCAGCCTGGAGCAAACTGTCTATTCCTGGAATATGATTTCATTGTTCTTGAACTGTGTTACCTACAGTGTACACTATCTTTTCTACACTTAACATTTTCCAGGAAAAGCTTTTTTGGTTCCTGTTAGTGCTTAGATGTTTGAGTCAGCTAAATGTGGAAGGAGGAGGACTGTGATGTATTCATTCCAGTTATGGTAATTGTCTTTGAAGAACATTCTTATTTATTCACAGATTATATCAAGTTTTTGGGATTCCAATCTAATATTTACAACACAGAATTATACTGTATTGTGTAGATTAAGATGGGTACTGGTAGTGGGTGGAAGAAGGAACAGCTGACAGCTTTTCGTACTTCTGAGTCACTGTCACTACTAGAATACCAATTTACTGGGATGACATTTCTGGTGAAAAGGTTTGGGTTTTTAGAGACTTTTTGAAAACACAGGGAAATTCCTTTCTCACAAAGGCATTTTATTTTTCTTGTCAAATACCCTTGTGTCTTATATGATTTCTCCTTTTGTGATTCAAGCTCATTTTGATTTGCTCCTGTTATCTGGAAAGTCAGATTTCTATAAAATATTGGGAATTCTTTTTCCATACTTACCCAAAAATGCATCTGTTTGAAGGCTGCCACTATGCAGGAACCCTGGACAGAAGTCTTTGGAGTAAGGGGCTAGTCTGTGTGGCAGAAGATGTAAGAGTAAACAGCGTATTAGGATCACAAGTGATTCACATAAGAACCACCTGAAATCAGGGAGTTCCTTAATTCTAGTAAAACTTCTGAATTGTGGTTTTCCTTTGCATTTTGTGGCATAGTCTTTTGAGAATTTGTAGGTACAGCTGAAGTGTTAGATATGTGCTACTGACAATGTGCCTAATGGAAAAGGTGTGTACTGACTTCTGTGTGCTTTCAGAAGAAAATTTTTCCTCAGATTTCAGTGGAGGTACAATGCTAGCAGTTCTTTTAGACTGAAAAAAAATCTACTTATTGATCCACAGGGCAAGTATAGAATCCTGTAGTTTGGGTTGGAAGAGGCCTTTAAAGGTCATGTAGTCCAACCCTGCTGCTATGGACATGGACATACTAACTAGATAAGGTTGCTCAGAGCCCCCATCCAACCTGTCCTTGAAGATTTCCAGGGATGGGGTATCCAAAGCCTCTCTGGGCAGCCTATTCCAGCACCTCACTATACTTATAATAAAGAATTTCTTCATAATATCCAATCTAAACCTACCCTCTTCAGGATCATTCCCCCTTGTCCTATCACTTCATGCCTTTGTGAAAAATCCATCTCCAGCTTACTTGTAGGCCCCCACTAGGTACTGGAAGGTAAGATCTGCCCAGAGCTGGCTCTTCTCCAGGGTCAACAAACTCTCAGCCTTTCCTCATAGAAGAGGTATTCCATCCCCTCAGCCTTCTTCATGGCCCTGCTCTGGACGGACAGGTTCATGTCAGATTATGCAGATTAGCTCAGCTGGGTAGAGCATGGTGTTAATAACACCAAGGTCATGGGTTTGATGCCCATATGGGCCATTCACATAAGGGCCGGACTCAGTGATCCTTGTGGGTCCCTTAAAACTCAGAATATTCTGTGATTCTATGTCTGTTCTATGCTGAGGACTCCAGAGCTGGAGGAAATTCTCCAGGTGGGACCTCATGAGTATGGAGTGGAGGGGTCTCCAAGGGATTGCTAAAGCTTTGGCCCTACTCATCAAAGGTGAAATGCTGAGGCTGGAGCAGCTTCTGAGGCTGAGACCAAGTTCAGGAAAATGCAAATTAAGAAAAGGCTGAAGGACTAATTTGATGTTCTGTCTGCAGCTGGTACCTCGAATCTCTGTTGGCACAGGCACTAGGAACAGGAGTAAGAAAGGAGGGGGTCAGCGCCATCTATCAAGGGGCTAGTATAGTTAATTGGAAATTAATTTACAGGCAGTGCTAGCAGTCCATCACTGCTACCATCTGCATGAGTGACAGGTCAGATCATTGAAGGCAGAGAGAATTACTTATCTGGGGGCCAGGAGGAGGAGTGCAAATATGAAACTAGTCCTCTCTCTTTCCTAAGAGGGCAATCCTACAGAAGCTATAGAGTTTTTCCAAGTGTCCCTGGAATTTCAGATCTTATCACATCCATACCTGGTTGTTCCTACTTCCTCTTCCACTTCAGAGAAGGCCAGGCAAAGAAGCATGTGGCATCAGGAGAGATCAAGAGGCGAGGGCACGGCATGGCACTGTAGAGTTGCTGCTGTTGCTGGGTTTTTCCGAACCCAAATTGCCCAGGGGAAGGGGGTTTTCCAATTGAGACAGAAAGATTTAAAAGCTGGTGGAGTTCACAGTGCTAACACAGAAACTGGTGTTTTATTGTGTGACTGTGGGATTTCCAAAACCCTTTAAGCTTAAGATGTGAAACCTCTTTTGTTACCCAGCATGATGTGCTGTTTGTAAAGATTTATTAGCTTTTCAAAGTTTCCACGCTTTCCCCTCCAATCCTTAAGGATTTTGAAAGAGCAAAATGACTGCAACTCGAGAGTGGACAGGCAAACCTATTTGCCTTACCACCAAAGAAACAAAAGTGATGGTTGTGCCTGAAATAACTGAATCTGGAATTCTGTCAGCTTTGAAATTTATGTTTGTAGCTGCCCTTTATGTTCATGTCACCTTTCATGAGAATGTGGATAGTCTTGTATTTGGTGTCTAGTCTCAAGCTGCTTGCCATATATATGGCTCTGTGGGGTTGACCAGTAAGAAATTGCCTGTTTATAGGAAGGCAAGTAGAGCCCTAGTACCTTCTCACATGTATTTATTTCACTGGTTGGTTTGTATCACAATGTAACACCAAAGACCCAGTTTCAGTAGGCTGCTCAGGTATGTCCTCATGACCTACTGACCATGAAGGCAGTATCAAATTAATAAGCATGCACACATGTATTTTGCTGAATGAGACTAATTTATGTGGGGTGATCAGATGTATTTAGGTTGAATTCCTTCTAATTCACTTTCAAATTACAGGGGGTTTTGTTATTCACTGAAATTTATCGTTCTTTTTTTCACCAAGACTTCTGTTTATTACACAGATTTTTGTATTTTATTATTATTATTTACTTAGCTTTCTCGGAAGTAGAAAGGGTTATTTGGGATTATGGCAAAGAAAAATAATTACTCCAAATGTGGGGAAATATTCTCTTTCCCTGATACATTTGAAATGTAATTTTGTTTGGCATTAGAGCCCATGAAAGACTCACTGGCTGGGTACATCAGGTTATTGTCATGATCAAGCAGAGTCCACTTTAATTAATCTGATTATTGTACATTTTGTAGTACTCTAAAATTGTTTATATTCCCTGACATTTATTGAGAATAAACTTCTCTTTTACCTAAGGATGATTGCATGATGCAGAATTATTAATGTTTAGTCATAAGAAACTAATCAAGTTAAAGACAACATGAAGTGAGGGAATGAGCACTGAAGCAGCAGCTAAGTTCTTATGTTAATTTGATACATGGTCTTGGAAAAAACATCTTACTGCTCATCATGGTCTCTTGATTTTCCTTCAGCTAAAGTAGGAATATTAATATTCATCTCCCTACTTTACCAGTTTGAGGAGAATTAGCTAATGCACGTTTATAGATAACATGTTAGCACTTCAAAAATGTGAATTTTGTTTTATCAAATGATTATATATATATAGATATATGTGTGTGTATGTGCATGCATCCAAAAATTAATAATGAAAGAATGATTATGCTATTTCTATCTAGTTACTAATCCATGAAATAGGAAGGAACATTATCTATTATATACTTAAATGGCTTCTCTCACCAACAGCAGAACTAAGGAGAACTTCAATGAGAATCACTTGTTTTCAGGCCTTAGGTATACATGTAATTCAAAATTTTACTTGCTCTTTTCTGCTCACTGAGTTATTTAGACTGAAAAAACAATCATGTTTATTGAATTATCTTTGTTTTGATTTTATTTTTCTTGAGATGACACAGTCCAGAAGGAGTCTAAGAACAGAATTTGTTTCTTCGGGAGCTCTCATTTATTCCATGTAATTGCAAGGCTCTGTGAGTGTTAAACAACTTGGGCTCACCTGTAGTGTAAGCTTATTTAAATTAAAGGCTCTATATGTTTTGGAGGTAAATTTTGGGCAACCAACAAAAAGATAGGAAATATTTGGCTTGAACAGTGCCTAGACCTTTTGACTAACTTCCAAATAGCAATGTTTGCAATATTTTTTGGTATAGTGCAATCAAAAAATGAGTTTAGTATCCTATTTTGAGATACTGTTAGTGCTCAGAAAAAAATTGTTTATGTTCTATCTCTCAGAAAAACAGTTGTACGTAGAAAAACAAACAAACAAACAAACAAAAAAAAAACCTGAATGAAGCAAGCAAAAAACCCTCCAAATCAAATATATTCCAGGACTATATTAGGCCCTTTTTTCTTATAGTTTTTAACTTTCTGAGCTTTGCCAGCTTACTGTGTATGCATTTGAAAATACAGGTTTACCACTTACATAAAATTTTGTCAATTATAAACTTATCCTGATTGACCTTGTTTCTCCATCTGCATTATGTAAGTGGAAGATTTGCTTCAAAACTGCATTACTGTTTCAGATTGAGATGCTACTGTAGGTCCATCTTAGACATTTAGCAGATTCCCTTGAAAGGCCCTTAAGTACTTGCCCATCAGGTAGTCTTAGGTAAACTAAGGTGATGTGTGGAAGGAGTCATCCCTAGATTTCTGTTAGCATCAGTAACATCAGGAGTAGGCCCTTTAGGTTTGTTACCATGACAGATCAGAACTACAGGAAACCTGAGCTTCTGTGCAAAGCAGGCAAACTAAATAATTCTTCCTAGAAATTGGGATGAGCTTTCAGTTAGAATTAAACTGAAAGTCGTGCCAGAAATGCTCAATGAAACTGGTACAGAGTATCTCTTTCATTCTTCTACCAGATCAAGCCCGCAGCAAACACACAACATTTTCTAAACGCAGTTAGATCAGCTCACAAAACATTGACAGGAGCTTTGTTCCAGCAGGCTTCATGCCTCATTGTGCATTATCTGTTCTTCTGCAGCCAGCATAAACACATTTACAGCGCACAGTGCGCCATGGTGAATTTCAGGGCAGTCGGTGCTGCAGCCTCAGTGCTGCCTGATTTGGAACATGCTCCTCCTGCTGAGTAAACCAACAGTGCTCAGATCCAGCTCTTAGGACCGTGGCATTATGACTGTGGGATGCTCACAAAAATCTGCTTCCCTTTTTTGTTAATGCTGCTTATTAAACGTAGAGTCCTAATTTCTCACAATAATGTTTGTTAAAGTAAATTTTAATGGCACCAGCGTGGGCTTTTCTTTCTAATTTTTCCTTCTGTAGCATTTGAAAAATGACTTTTTAATGACTTCTAGGACAGGAAACTATTATCAATATTAGTAGTTCATACTCTCAGAAAACTCATTCTTTTCCTGAACAGGCGATATGCTGCTTTCCTTAGGTGTGAAAATGCAAGAAAATACTCTATTTTCAAAGCATAAAATGATTTCTGCTCTGAAACAAAAAAAAAAGCAGGAAGCAGACATAATTAACAATTTGAATGCTAAATAGTCTATAAAATAAATAAAATTAAAGTTTAAATGGGTACGCTTTTTCTGAGCTGAGTTTTTTCTGAAGGTAGGGTTTTAGTCTGAGCTGTTAAAATATCAAGGATATGTATTAATCAATTTGGACAGACTGCCTTTTTTTTTACACATATACACTATTGGCTTTACTTAATTGCATAGATATACACCTATTACTTATATTGGAAAGAAAAGGGTTTATGTTTTCTGAGGACTCTCATGACACAATAATTATGGTACTGTTAATGCAATGACATCTTTCAGTGGTGATATTTTGATAAGTATCTTCTCTGAAACCAATGCAATATGTTACTTCTTAAAAAATACATTACTGTATCTGTTGACTCTTCGGACATTGACCTGTGAGTCCTCAATAATCCTGTGCAATGGTATTAGGCTTTTTCAAAGAATTTGATGAGCTATTAACCCCTACACTTGATGAAGTAACCCAGCTGCATGTGGCGTAATAAAAAATGATGCTACTGAAGACATTTTATGAATATTAAAAGACTTACCTGGAATATATATGTAATTTTTTTTGCTGACCACTTAAAAATCAAGGAATTTTTTTCTCACTTTATAAGCAGCAGGAAACAAAAAATAAATTTGAGATTAAAATGTGTCTCATCTCAAATGATACATATTGAAATAAATGGAATATAAGCAAAAATAACTTTTTTTTTCCCCTTGTTACATAGGTTTTATTTAGTCTAGTATTCCCTTAGGAGCAATTCTAATACTTCCAATTAGATGGTGAAATAACAGCTGAAAATAGAGATGACGAGGGATACTATGCAGAATTAGTAAATTCAAGAGAAAGCTCAAACTTTGGACAAATTTGAAGCCCTTAAAAAATGAAAGACTTGAGGCATCTGAAGCACAATTAGTGTGGATATGTATTTCACTTCCTTCTGCTTTACAGAAATATATCCACTTTCTGACAGTCTGATCACTGTGTACGTTTCATACCTATAGTGTCTGAGCAGTCTACAAATATACAGCCAGGATTCAGAGTCAGAAACTTGGAAATTCTCTGTAGTGTTTCATTCTAACTGTATCTCTCTCTCCTTTTTTTTTTTTTTTCCCCTTTTCTTTTTCTTCTTTGCTTCATAATCTTTTCCCCTTCTTAAACCTAATTTCTTATGGAAACAAGACTCACATGACCATTCTCTAGATGTGTCTGGATGTGTCTGAGAGCTGTCTCCTTTTAAAAATAGCTTAAGGCAAATTTAACAGAGGTGGATTTCTAAAGTTCTTGAGTAACAGTGACTGTCACTAGAAGAGGAAGCCAGGCTACGTCTATGCCCTCACTGAGCAAAAAACAACTAAAAAAGATCAGCTTATAATGAACACTAGGTAAATGCACATTCAACTTGAGAAATCCATGCTTACTGGTAATGATTCTCTGATTATTTTGTTTTATTATTAGCTGCATTGGACATTTTCTTCCTGTTGCAGGCAAACTGCCAGTTTTACATCAGTCTTGGTTGTATTTTATATATAGATACTATTTTACATATGCATACATAGATGTATAGATATGTCTCCTAACCAAAGTATATTCAGAAAACAGGAGAACTCATCCTATTTTCCCCTGTGACTTCAGATGCTCTTAATTAATTTTCTAGTTTCCAGGCTGAAAGGGAGCTAATGAGCTTTCCATGAGCTCACTGGGTAACCCCACACTAGGTTCAACTGCTTTGTGGTTTTTTGTGTAGAAAATGCCTATTTTCACCACACATATTTAAGTCTGGTTCCATGTGAAGAGCAGTGCTTTGACAGATGTTGTTACAATGACTGAACTAATGTGTTCTTGGCAAGAAAATAATGGGGCTAATAGCATTGGTGGTGGGACAAACAGAAAAAAAAACACTACCAAAACTTAAATTTGGACAGATTACCCAAACCTTTTCATTCAGATGCTGAAGCAAAGTACTGCCTAAACAGTTACATGTATGGCAGTATTTTTTACACCTTCTCTCATTTAAAACATTGAAAAGTTGCTGTCACTTGGTAAAGATTTTACTGAGAAGCAGAGAACTCTTGAAGGCCTTGCAGGATCTTTTAGCTGAAATAATTGTTATGTTTCAACCTATGTTGCAGTTCTTGTAGAATTAGTTCTGTACTCTGTTGGTGCTGAGATTGAAAGGCAATTAATATTCTCTAAGAATATATGTGAGCTCTATTAAAACTGTCATCTGAAAATTTCTCTGTTGCAGCCTGTCAGGAGTAACACATGTTTTGGAATAGACTGTTGCTACTTATTATTTGTATTTGTAGCGATGCATGGGGTTCATTGTTCTGAAAAAGGACTCTCTGGAACTGAAGAAATGCCCCAAAAATCTTTTGTGGAGGAGCCTTCCTTGATGTCTAATGGGAGGTTTGCATGTGGTAGCACACCAAGCTGTTAGATTTCCAGCTCTGGATTGAATCTCACCAACAGTCTGTTTCTGTTTTCTCTTGGCTTATTGCTGAGCAGAGTTAATGCCCTCCTTGCCATGTACCTGTCCAAACTGCTCATGCTGCTCATGCATGGGTGGATTATCTTCAGCGCTGGCATTCTGACACCACTCTTGAGATCTGCAGCTGCATGTCCAGCCATGGACTGAAGGAGGTGAGAGCTGTGCAAGCAGTTCAATGACCAGCTGTCTGTTAACTGTTGTGATGTATATCAGGATGAGGAGAATTAGATGTGGTTGGGTTCTGCTCCTAACACTCCTGGTGAGTGCAAGGGAATGTGTGCCAGGCTGTATTTGCAGTATAAAAGAGGGTGCTTGGGACATGAGATAGAGGCTGGCAGTCAGGCCAACTGGAAAACCCCCTGCAAGGTGCACACACACATAGAAGTATGTTTAGAAATAATGGACGGGGAAGAATCGCATGCACAGCCTCTGGATCTAGGATTGAAGATGGATGCATCGGTTGTGTGGTGCTTAATATGACAGTATGGTCAGCAGGCACGGCTCAGGGCACTGAGTGGAGACAGACCCTAGGGTCTTGTTTTTTGGCAGCAGTCCTGTGGCAGTAATTCTAATATTGAGTAATGTTCTCCAGTGGGTTTTTTTAAAAGAACAACTCCGGTTTTAAATTCCAGCTGATTATAAGCTGACATAATTTCTTTACCTCAGAACTAGTTTATTAGAAGTGATGATACAGCCCAGGGGTAGTATTTTCAGGATCAAGATTTCTAAAAACAGTAAGAACTTGTTTGTGTGAATTGTGAGGCTACTATGCCAAGTATAGAAAAAAAGGAGTTCTGGAAGAAGGACAAGAGCTCAAATGTGCTTCTTTTTTTTTTTTTTTTTAACTTGTTAATCAGTGATGTGTATTGAGTCAGGAAGTCATGTTTCTGTGGAAAGAAATATGAGACTTGGCAGACATTCAAACTATTTGGGTGATTGGTGGGTGGAACAGTTTGAGTTGTTTCATATAATTTTAACAAACATTTTTATGTGTGCATGCACAAAGACTATATTTTGTTTTTTACAGTAAAGTAAGTAAAGCAAAATATTAATGTTCTTATTTGCAGAAAAAAAAATTAGAAGGTTGTAACACTGAAAATGGCATCAAAAACCTTTCTATTTTCAACATTGTTGCGTACAACTTATTCATCGCAGATGTTTTCTAAGGGAAGCAAGCAGGTTCATGCATGCATGGATATTGGTTGGGTTTTACAAGCAAATGTAAAACCTATGTGATTTGTATGTTCCTGAAATGTTTCATGACTTTGTCACCTTCTAACAACTTGATCTAAAGTGTAGTACAGAAGATTGCATGAGAGGTATAAACTTGGGCAGAATTTGATGTGTTTTACATATGGAATTTAGTTCTCCCACTTTGCCTCATAATTCTTCCATCTAAGTAGTCACAACAATTGGTCACTTGCTTTGTGTAGGGCATAAATTACTATCTAAAAGTATCCAAAAAGGAAACATTATAAGTGAGGTGAAATTTTACAAGAGAGAACAAAAGCACCAAATTTACTGAAGAAGGTCTGATATCTTTCAAAGTATGGAGCAGTTGGAATTATGTTAGATTTTTTTTTTCATTGAAAAGCATATGTGATAGATATCAAAGGGCATGGCAACACCTGCTACAGTAAACAAAGTAGTTCTAGCCTGTGTCTCTCATATTTGTAATTATTTAACAATGGAAGATTATGCTGAGGGGGTTTTTAACAGTTTCTGAAGTTTCTGGCTGAACAAGATGACACTTATAATGAAGTCAGTGTTCTTGCATTAATGAGAGGTAGACTTGCTTTACAAGATTTCTGACTGTGGCTTCCATTAGCGCTGCTCCCAGATAGAAATGAAAGGGTTTGGCTGTAGATGTTGTACCTCTTAAGTTCAGAGACGTTCCTTTTCTGGGACTGTGTCCTTGATCAAGGCAATCAGAATTTGTGGAATGGGGAGGGTGTTATTTTACACAGCTTTGGTTGAATCCCTCTTGCAGAGCCAGAAATTTCAAGGTCGTCAAAATATGATTGGTGGCTTTTAAAGAAACTCATGCCCTAGTCTGGTGAAGCAAACAGTTTACATCACCAAACACAATACAGATTCACAAACTATAACGTGATCTCAGTGACACTGATTTCAAACACATAGTTTAAAGTAACATTAGACAATAACTAGCCTTTGTCATCTACAGAATAGTTTCCTCAATTTATTATGCCTGAAACAATCTCATCCTCTCTCTCAGGACCACTTTCTCCTTTTCTGCATGCAGGAGCAAGCACCATCACACTTGGCACTTGCACTTAGAACTCCAAGAGCAGGTGAACAGAGCCCTGCAAAGCTAATGCAAATACCAGTGAAAAAATCAGGTTGTTGAGGGAATGTTGAGCAACACGAAGGCAATGGGCTTATCCTCTCAACAGATCTGCTGCCTTCACTGGCACAGGATAACAGCTTGATATTTGCTCTGCAGCTCAAGCTTCCATCTTGTCAGGTAGTGTGCAGCCTTTGAGCCTTTGGGGCAGCTGTCTGACAGACTGCATGCATCAGGCTTGCACAGGTGTTCCTTACAGGTGTTTCTTTACAGGAAGTAAATCTTTTCCTAAATATGCCACCTCATAGCTTCTATAATTGTGGTACTCCCTGTTAACTGTTTTTCAAATAATTACTTAGCAGGAATTATTTTAAAATCAGCAAGGTTTTGAGCTATGAATGGAGATCTTCCTTTTCAACTTAAGAATAGCACCAACGTATGTTTAAGTAAGTTGAAACCTCATTATCTTATATGATTTTATACTCTGTTTTAAACTCTTCCTTTCTGGGACATGGAGTAGTAATATAGTAACATTTACCTGAAAACCGGTTTTTGTTTCAAGATTCAAAATCGGATCTAACAAAAATGTTTGGTAATCTAAATTTTTGTTTAAATTTTATAAGTTTTTCTCCTCGTTCTTGTTGTCCTTTCCTGTCACTTCTAGTACCTTCCTATGTAGAGAGCAGTTGAGGTGTCACACCTCAGGATAGCCAGGGAGCATCCATGTTGATCTGAAGGCAGCTGGGGGAATCTCATCTCTGAAAGGAACCAACAGTGGGTGAGGATGCTCAACCAGATGAGCTGCGTATGTGGAAAGATTTTTGGGGAGCAGGAACTCCTCAGATTCTGGGGAATGGATCTGGGAATCTGGAATAACAGATGGGCCTGGCTTCCCCAGCAGGATACAGGGTCAAGTCTTTGGGCTATAGCAAGAGAAGGGCTGATGAAGCAGGACTGCAAGTTGTGCCTGCTGTATTCTCAAATTATGGAGTTATGACCATGATAGTAGGATGTTGCAGTGGGGTTTTTGATACAGAGCTCCCTTTCCCATAAGCTACCTTAGGATGAATTTCCAAAAGACATTTTAGATGTATGAGTTTGCAGACATAAAATGTCTCTCCATTCTTTGACCTGATCTCTCATCTGACTGGGTTGCTATTGTTACAGTTCTAGAGAATTTCTTTGCAAAACCATTTCCTGGGTTAGCTGCGTGTAATTTCTCTTTGCTCTTGTGAGATTTCTCAGAATGAATCTCTCATTGCAGGGATGTATTTGTTTATACTTTCATTCTGCTGAGACTGCCCTCTCTTTTTCCTAGCTCACTGGTACACGACACCACAGTCCTGCTGATGCATATAATACCAACCAGGGACACTGTTATGAACTGGATGCCTTGCTCTGTCTTTCCCAGTATTTCACTTCATGTGACACAGAAAACGTTCAGGTGATTATCTGGGAAAAGCAAATGCAATATTTTCCCCACTGCCTTTGTTCAACAGACAAGTTTCTGTCTTTTCTCTAGTTTTTAGCCTGTTATATGCAAAATTACCTATGGGCAGATTGTTTTCATTTCAATAGTAGTTAATTCTTACAGCCATTTTAGAGATTCCCATTCAAGATTTGAAACTTCTGCAGTGGGTTCTTTCAAAGATCACAATAGATTTATTGTATGCCATGTTTGTGGTCGCAGCTTAAATGTACAAAGAATGACTCTGCTGAGATGAAGGATAAGTTTCTGTGTCTTTGAGCATGGTGCTATCACAGTCACTTGTCCTAGGCACCTCCTAGTTTGACCAGAGAAACAGGAACACTTCCATCAGCAAGATAAAAAGAAATTAAATGTTGCTAACCAAGTGCTAAAGGTCCTATGGTCCCTATTTGGTTTTTATGGTAGCACATTGGCCTCACTTTCAGGCTGCTAAAGCAGTGCTTCTGAATAAGCCCTCTACCAGAATTATTGTAGATTCCTAATTTCAATCAGCCAAGCCTCCCTAAGACAGTGAGCATCCTTTGTAACCGTCTCAGAAAAATTACGAGTGAAATACTGTAGAAGAGATGATTTTGGTTTTATTTTGGAAAACATTGCCACTGTTTTGATAGATTTTTTTTTCCCTTTACTATCTGCTTCGTTTGCTCTCCTGTTATGATTTTCTCTGAAAAGCAATAT
Source organism: Donacobius atricapilla (assembly GCA_013397315.1). Taxonomy (NCBI): domain Eukaryota; kingdom Metazoa; phylum Chordata; class Aves; order Passeriformes; family Mimidae; genus Donacobius; species Donacobius atricapilla. The sequence goes on from WBMY01004607.1 coordinate 841,110, forward strand.
TGTGTTTACCTAGTAACAGTGAAGGATAAGTTGTTCTCAGCTGTCGAATAGGATACTACAATTTTTGTGTGACCTAGAAAGATTTAATGGTAACATCTTTTTCAGCGTCAGATGGGAAGGTTGGGGAAGCTGGGAGCAATCTGCGAGATGTTAAAAGGGAGCTTCTTCTCAATGCATGGAAAAATAAAATTGTGAGAAGGAAAATAGGTCTTTCATTACTTGATAGAAAGCAAAAGGGAAAAATAAAACTTTTTTTCCTTCAACTGGTAAAAAGATTTATAAAAACAAAGTGCGTGAGATAGATTCTTGTCTTAGAGTACCAGATATTGCTTTTTCTTCTCAGTGGACTACCTAGAAACTATGGTACAAAAATTTTCTCTCTGCAGAGCAAGTTACATGGGATAGTAAACTCTATGCTTGCAATTCCAGCTGGATGGCTGAGGTTACTACACCCTCTGCCTTAGATCTGTGAGCGCAAGGATGCCCAAGTTGCTCATGAATCACTTTACCATATTGGACAAGTCTGCCTTTGGTGAGGCAGACATTGCTGGACATTAACACCCCAGGTAATTATTTATTGCTATCCATTCTTGTTTTGAGTAAATACAGGGAGGAGGTTACAGCTGAGGAATGTTGTACCTTATTACATGGTGAGAGATTTGGTTTCTGCATAGTAATACATCTTTAACATTTCATTAAATTTTCTCTTTACACCATGAAGTGCCGTGGCATGTATTTATTAAAGTTGTACCTGAGCATGAAGAACTATAAGTAGTCTGCTTTTCTTGCTTTGACCATGAGTGCTGTTGTGTCAAGCTGCAGAGCAGAATTGCTTGGACTCTTGACTGTAATAAAATGTGAATCTTGTAGACATGATGTTGCTTAGACATACTAGTTGACTGCATATAACTTCTGCATATAAACTTTTATAGTCTTCTGAGTGCCTATTCTTCTTTAACATTAACCATAAGTATCTGTTATATTCACTTTGTTGTACTTAATAACCTGTTTTTATACTGATATATAATTAAATAGCATAGGATATTTGGGTTGGTTCTTTATATTTTTAAAATTTCCTGGTCATATAAATATCAATCCCTCTGGTTGTGTGGATCCTTTGCATTTGATTGTAAGAATTCTAGGACTTCTTACACTCTGATACTTTAGGGCATCCATATAATTCTCTTCTTTCTCAAGACTATGAACTTTATACTCTTTTCATTATAAATTGATGGTTTGTGCCTGTAGACATTGACTTAAATTACATAGATACAGATATCATTACAGGAGTTTTGTATTTTTTGTTCATTGAAAGGCTTTTGTCTTAAAATGCAGTAGTTGTTCAACTGATATTCTCAACAGAATAGTCTCTCAGACAAAGTATCTGATTTTTTTACAATGCCATTGACTGCACATGAATAATGTATGATTATGTCAGTCCACCTCTAGTATTACTTGAAGGCTGAAGTATGTAGAAAATCTATTTAATGACAGTTTTAGCCAAGCTGCATTGAATGTTGTTGTGGATGAAATGGCTCTTGATAGCATTTTGAAAGTTGCTGCTGTTAATTTAAGTTTGTACAGCTTCCAGCCAGCCAGTATGTTTAAGCCAGCTTGGTTATCTTACAGTTGAGAATTTTGGCAAACCATAACAATCAGGATTAACAGATGTAGTGCAAGCAGACTCTGATTCCACTGACACATATTTGAGTAGAATAACTCTAGATTTCCTTAGAGATGCTCTCCACATATCATATGACTGAAATCTAACTCCACTAACCCTGGCACTTTAGTCAAATAAAAAGCAATAGTTGTAATGCAATTCTGGCTAGAATTTCATATCTATATGGCACAAAGTCTAAAGAGGCATAATGTTTGCTTTAGAGATTGCTTATAGATTTCACTAAAACTCTGTGAGCAATAAGTGATACATCCATATCTTCAAAGCAGAGCTACATTATGAAGGAAAAACAATTTTTTTAATGTTAGTTTTGAATTGATCACATATAAACAAGACAGCTTTAAAATGTTAACAATTTGAAAAGAATAGTGACATTCAACATTTACAAAGATGATATTGACAGTAAAATGAATGCCACAAGAGCTTTGAATTTTCTAAAGAAGTGATAGGAACTATTATGTGAGCTTTTGAAAATAATTCAGGGATAAGTGATTATTAATGAAGATAGACTGAGTTTTCACTGCTGCTGAAGATTTAGAGGTATATATCAGGAACAGGACAATTAATCTAAAAAACGCCATACTTACTGTTGACAAAGTTCTTTTCTGGAGCTTTGAACAACATGCATGGGCATAAAGAGTTCTTAGCATGGTAAGAGCAGAGAGGACAGTTTGTTGATTAAGACTGAGGAAGAAGCAGGGGATTTGACAGTCTCCAATGTCCTGAATAAAGAATCTTCATTATGTTTGTCATAACCAAGTTATATTCCTCCTGCTGCAGCTTGCATACATCTAATCACACAATGAGAGAGGAGGTTTTACCCTCTCATTTCCTTCTTCACTCAAGAGCAATTTGGTCTGAAATGATGATAATTCACAATGCACTTTATTAGAAACATTAAATAGAAAAAAGAAAAATTTGTGTCCCTGTATACAGAAGCCACTAGCAACTGATTCTCCGGGAGCCCATGAAAAGATAAACAGGAACAGAATAGAAAATTCAGGAAGATCTCTGAAGTGAGAGAAGTCTGACACAGTACAGTAAGATGCAGATGCACTCAATATATATGCCATGCGCACTGAAGGTGAATGTATTTGGAATTAATTTCTCTTCACTAAAAGGATGAGATCTGAATAATGGCGACCTTCTTGCAGAAGTAAATGTCATTCTGACACTGGAGGTAACCAATGAATGGACATGCTTTTAAGGGAGCATGCAGAGACCTGGGGAGAATGTGGAAGTCTCTGAAAAAAGGCATGCAATCAAATAGGTATTTTGAGTTCAGTATGAGGAAGAAAAAACACAGAAGAAATTTCCTGGTTGCTATGACCTTAAACAAGGACCTTTCAGATGAAAGCCCGCTTCGATACTATCAACCCACTTTGGGTTTAGCTTATCTTTAACCTAGCACAAATGGAATATTCAGTACTGTCTTTGTGCAGATCACAAAGGTTTTAAAAGTCCTAAAAGATCTAAGAGTCTGTGCCTTACAATATGATAAAATCAATGTTGAACCCTCAGGTCCTACAAAGTGTTCTTTACTACTAGCAGACAGATATACAGTGATTGACTAAGCAACCAAATTTTCTTATGTAATAAAAAAAGTCTTATGTAGCACTGCTTTTTTTATCAACCTGAAAATTCTTAAAACTACATTCATTAAAGATGACCAGGGCCAGGGATTCTGAGATGCTTGGACCTCTGAATCAGTGATGTTAAGTTAAAAAGTTTTATTACCTTCCCTCCTCAATGCCTTTTGTGTTTATTTGGAACTCTCAAAAGAAAAAGAAAAGCCAATAGATCCGAGTTTCAGCATGATAACTCTGTGGCATGCTGAGTGAATGAGGGTTTTTTCCCCCTTGTCCTGTTAAAACAGTTGAAATATTGTTTGCTACAAGGTCTTAAGAGTAATTGTCAGTAGAAAAAGAATATCAATACTAAAGATTAAAAATTGCCTGAGGTATAAGGAACTATTTATCTTGTTTCCCTCCTTAGTATTTAGTGTACTTAATTTTTCTTACAGTTCGATGTAGATGCTATTTTACTTCCACTTTTTTACGCATCTCTTCCATTGCAAATATGGATCAAAGTAATCTATCATTTATGTCTTTTTTTAACCTGCCTGGGACTGAGATATGCTTTCATTGTTTGAGTATAGGATTTGAATGGCTATAGTAGAGATATGTATCATACTGTATTTAAGCTATTCGTGATCCTCTTTAGGAAACACTTGGTTTGCTACCATGATGCCATTCTTGCTTTCAGGATCACCCAACCTTCAGTCTGTGCTCTTGGAAGAAACTATTAGCATTGAAAGGAATAGAGGAGGAGTAAGCAATATGTGAGTGATCAAAATTTTGGTGGAGAGGAAGCTGCTTGTGAGTCAGCAGTGTGCCCTGGCAGCAATGAAGTCAGGTAATATGTGGGTACACATTAACAGGACTGCAGTTAGATCAAAGGAGGAGATTATTCCTTTGTTTCTTGGGCTGCTAATAAAAGGGAAATTACACACTGGACTACATTCAGTGAAAAATCACCAAGATGGTGGGGAAAGTGATGCATTTGCCCTGTGAGGAAGGGCTGAGGGAATTGGGCTCATTCACCCTGGGGAAGAGTGGAAAGCTGTGACCAGTCAACACCTATTGAGGAGGTTATCGAGGAAACACAGCCAGGCTCTTCACTGAAATATACAGCAGGAAAATGAAAGGCAAGAGCTGTGAGCTGAAAAGGGAAGATTTAGACTGCTAGAAATAGCAAAAAGCTATTTCACCTTGAAAACAGCTAAGCATGGGAACACCACTGCTGGAAAGTCTTCATTGTAGGAGGATTTCAAGGCCTGCCTAGAAGAAGCCCTGAGAAGCTCAGTCTGACCTTATGGCTGACCCTGCTTTGAGCAGGGGATTGGTCCAAAGACCTCCTGAGGTCCCTCACAACTTTACTGGTCCTATAGCCTGTAAAACAGAAGACATCTGCAGAGAGTCTTAAAACCGCCTGTGAGCCATCTCATGGCAAACTGGGTTCCCCTTTCCATATTCTATTATTGCCACATTTAAGATAATTTAAAAATGTAGACATAAACTGGGCTTTAAAATGTGCACCTGAGCAAAAGCAAGAGGGCCTGTTAAACCTTGGAGCTATATGTGCTGAACAATCTAGGCCCTGTATTTTCTAGCTGCCTTCTAAAGGCATTTCAGGCAGAATTGGACAAAGTTTGGGTCAGATTCATCTTCCTTGCTTGCTGTCCAGTCCTTTTGAAACAGAAAGGGACCAAACACAGTAACGTATTTCAGTGATGCGTTGGAACAGCACACTAATACACCAGTCCTCACAGGGATCTGGTTACTTGAGATGTCATTGGACTGAGGATTTTAATGTGACCAGGTTTGAAATGCAAAAGAGTGTGATTAAACAGACCACATGTCAATTTTGGGACCACACTTTTCTAGCTGGCTATTAATCTGTTGTAAGCCAAAATGTGAATCAATGAGATACACAAAATTATAAGTTTGCAAAAAAGCAATTAACTGACTCCTATCCTACCTTGAAAGAAAGTGCAATGCTACTTGGGAAGGTTGGTTGTTTCAGAGAAGCCTGATACTGATTTTAAAAGACTCCATACACTTTGCACTTTTTGGTATATCTCTGCAGTCTTGGCATACTACTGTGTCTGCACTTGCAGCTTTGTCCTTCTCTAACATTTGCTGTCTTGCTGACTGCATCTTCATATTATCTTTTTAAATTCTTTACTTTTTAGCAGTGAATTATTTTATCAGAAAAAAACTCACAGCATTTGCATCCTATGAAGAAACATTGAACTCATTCTTTATGATTGGTACAATGATGACAATCATTTTCATTTGCACAGAAATTCATTTCAAAGCATCTAACAAATTGGTATATGGTGACAGGTGAAGAACTGTAATTTCATTACTAAATTGCGGTCATTTCAAAGGGTCAAAATAAGCGTCTGTTTAATAGCCTTGCTCTTGCAGAAAGCAATGTGAAAAGTTTGAAAGAGAGCAATTTTAAGTGCTTCCTTTTTAATGCATCTTAATATAAACAAAATAATCTTCAACTAAATAATAGTTTTCAGCATCCTTATTCAGTTATGATTAAGTCCTAGCAGGATATAATAATGCCATGCTGCATAGGTATTTGCTGGAGATATTAATGTATCTGTCTTGCAGTAAGCTTGGAAAAGAAATCACCCACCAACCTCAGATATCATGGCTTCTGTGGGTAGTGCCTTCAGTCAAGTGTGAGCAAACTCAGGGAATCTAAATAGATTAACTGTGGAGACATGAAGATGGCCTGTTTTCACATAATCTTCACTCAGAAAGGAATTAAAAGCAGATGGTAAATCAGAGGCTTTCTTTGTCTAGTCACTGGGAAATTATGCTCAGGAGTGATGTTTTGAAGATGCACTTGTAATTAGAATGGTGTTTCATTTCAGCTGCTGAAAGTTTGATTGCAAAGTAAGTAAAGGGATGGAAAGAATAAATAATTATCTTAAAACAGTGAGTAATACATCAACTCTTCTCTCTGAGCCAACTCAAATCTTTGAGAAAGTGTAGACAGACCTTGCTACTGATGCTGTCAGGGGCAAGATGTCAGCTGCAATTGCCTGGTGTGACCTTCCATTTTCTCAGTAACCATGTTCTCCAACTCAGCCTCCCTGTGTGGCAGCAGCAGGACTGAAGGGCTGTTCAGGGGAGAGAAGCTGCATGTGATGCTGACATTGCTGGATCCCTTCTCCAGCCACAAATGCCTCAGCATTCTGCTGTCAGAGACATCTTTTGTTTATATCTACTGTCTCCGGGCTGGCTGTTGTAAAACGTTCATGGACTCTGCATCGTGGAAAAAATTGAATAGATAGTTCTTCCCTTGAGGATATCTGGTTTCAAAGGCACTCCCTGTGAAGTCTTTTCCCTACTAGATTTCCCTGGTTTTGTGTGAACTGACATGCCTCCATGGAATTCCAAGGCATGAAGGGGAGCAAGTGACTTAATTTATAAAGTAAATCTTGTTGTGGCAGGTCAGCTTTCAGACACAGAAACAGACATTGTTAGTGAAGCTGGTCCTACAGGAACCTAAATATCTCAGTGTAATTTTCCTTTAAAGTCTCCAATATAAAAGCCTCAGGAACCTAAATACAGTGGACAAAGTCTAAGAAAGAGCTTATCAAGCAGAAAGCATCCAATAAATTCTTATGATATGACTTGTCTCCTAGTGAGCATCATTTCTCAGAGCTTTATTAAAGCAGTTTGTATGTTAAAATGATAGATAAGTAAGCCATTTTTCTTCACTCCATGTTGTATTGAACCCTGAACATTTTTCTGTTTCTCACATCAGTAGACATTGTTCCAGCAGAATCATAGACTGTTTACTTTGATGGAAGTTCAATTTCCTATAAAACTAGAGAAGTCCCTAGTTCTGGAGATTAACTGCCTTTAGGTATTGTTTTGGCACAATGTTAATTGTGTGGTAGCCAGCTGATTTAGAAAGCAAATTTTGTCTCAGACAATAAAAGAAATTACTTCATATAATTTCAGGATAAATAATAGATTCTGTTCATAGACGCCTGCATGTCTGCGTATTTATACTTATTTGAATATCCATATACAAATTCGGTTTATGTGGCTGAAGAAATCCTCCAGATGATAGAGTTGCCTCTCCATTCCCTCTCTTGCTCTCTCTACTTCCTCTAAAGAAAGACTATTGCTCGCTCTTTAGCCCAGCTTATATGAAGGCTTTAGGCTTTAATTTAAACTCTCATGAGGCTCTGAGGCATTAACTTGGCCTTAAATGCTTTTAATGTCTACATTCTGAGATGCAGTGTTTTGGAGCTTTGAACTAGAGCAAATGATAAGCTATACATTAGGATGAAGCAGCTGGGAAAATGTATCGGGTGATTCTTACACTGTCTGAAAGCTGAACGCTTCACAGCTGCTCATGAATGCACTGTGTTTCTATTTCAGGGTACACCTCCTGGCTATTAAAATAGCTGCAGACCATGCCCAACACAGTGGTCAGAGGCTTTGAACTGTGCTAGGTCAGAAGTCTTTCAAAAGACCAGGGGAGCTAAGCAAGGACCATGTGCTTGGGCAAGGAGCATTTCTCACATCCCAGACAGTTTTGAAGTAGCCTTGTTGAAAAAGAGTAAAATGTACAGTCTTGGTGTTCTACCTCTTTCATATAGAAACAGCTTTTTTTTTTTTTTAAGTGTCCCCTAAAGGTATGGATTTTATATCTTAAGCTGTATTATGCAGCCTCTCAGCTTAACAAAGTTTGTTTTGTCTTTAATTTGCAGGTATGTTGTACCTGCCAGTGCTTTGAGGGTAGAGGCAGAAACTGGAGAGAGACACTGTAAACTGTGTCACTCCTCTGAACTTCTGTGTAGTTGTGTTTCCTATTGAGGAGGATGTGACATCACAATTTAGAAAGAGTTTTGTTTTGCTCTTCCCAAATTTCAACTCTATAGAGTAGTCATAAGCATTAAAGCCATGTTTCATTTCAGCAGGGATGCAGCTCAGTCTCATTTTATATTTAGTCAATTCACTAGGATAAAACACAACTCTACTCGTCTTTTATATAAAACTGACACCCACAGGTGCTTCAGCACAAGATGTAGTTACTGCTTGGGATAAAAATCTGACAGAGCACTCAGAGAAGGCCAAGGATGAAAACTTTTGCATTTACAATTTTTTTAGTGGTTTCTTTGCATGGATTCACATTGGAGAAATCAGTGGAAGAAGAATATCAAGGTTTTCCAAATGGAAGATAACATCTTTAGCCTGGGGAGTCCTTGAATTACTGGAATCTGGGAGAAATATGTTTGATCTCTACTCACAATATTCTAGACAGCTACTGCTAACAGTGGTTTGTTTGACTTTTGTAAGGTTATTTGCAAAATTGCTAATACCCAGCATAGAAGAACTGAACATTTTTCAGGTCATAAGTACACAGCAGTGCATAACTCTAGCTGTAGCATTTGGAGAAAACAGTATGTCAGGCTGAAGAAATTAGACCTTCATTGAAATACATTGCTCAATTTTTAGCAAAGCAAAACAGAAGTATCCAGAGACTTCCCCCAGATAGTCCTTGGGATGTCCAGAGGATAATCACAAATGGAGATGCTGACATTTCTGCTAGATACAAGCATAGAATTTTGGGGTACTGCTTCTCGGGCAGGATAAAAGACATTCATATATTTATGTGAATGTTTAGTTATCTTTACCAAAGGTATAGGAAATTAAAAACAAGTGGAATGTCTTTTAAAGATTGACAAAAAAGGAACAGGGCAGTGGTATATGTACTTCTAAAGAAATTGTGTCAGTTTAAGGATTAAAATGGATTAAGAATTCGTAACTAAATGAAGACATAAATGTAATAGTGTATGTCCACATGTTACTGGAAAGAAGACAATCAAATAGAGACCAGTGCCAAATATTTGCATAAGATTTAAAACTAATACTAGTATAAGTGAAAGGAGATAAGATTCAAATTACAGTAGTTGACTCACTACTGCAATTTATAGCATTAAAACTAATGTGAACTGAAATTCCAAGTGTGAACAAGAAGAATGTATTACCTGAGCTGCACTAATGACTGCTTGACCATAGTAGAACATACAACTCCTCGATAGAGGATGTTACAAATGCAAAATATAGACTCAACAGGAAATTGGAAAGCCACTTAGACAAGAGACCTGTCAGAGACTCCTTTTGTTGACATTTTGGTCATTACACAGTCTCTGCTGAATCTCAGTGCGGCTTATCAGCATTTCACAGAGTACATCCTTCGTTACTTATACACTTCACCGCAAGTTTGTAAATTTCCCTCCTGCTTTACAAAACTGGAAGAACTCCACGTAACATGATGTTGAACTAATGACAATCAGACTGATGACTGTTTTAAAAAGAAACTACTAGAAGCAAGAATTTTTCGTGTGGGAGACAGAAAGAAAGCTCTCCAATTTACATTTCTTAATAAATTTCTGTGTAATTAAGTAAAGTGCTGTTTCATTCATAATGTGGTAGCTATGGTACTGATTCTTAGTGCTCTTTGAAAAAAAATTATCTAAATTTGATTGTAGTAGAAATAGATCAAAACCTAATATTCAAATTTTCATCTTCTATATAATTTTAATTTGCTGAAAAGTATTTATATAATTTTGGATCTGGGAAACAACTGACATTTTGGGGTTTTAAAGGGCACATTTAAGCAGAAAAAAGTTGTATGCAGTGCAACTAGAAAAACAAATTCATTCATTTTAGCTATTATTATGATTGAGACCACCTTGCTCTTGCCAGAAGAGGAGGACCAAATGGATTAATTTAAAACAGAGTAAATCAGGAAAAGCAGTAACAGCTTCTGAGGAAAATGGTGCAGAAATAGAAAAAGCAAATAAAAATACAAGCATTTGGATCTGGGAGTGAGGGTGTTGCCAAATGTCTTGGAAATAATGACATGTTGACACTGAATTGAGAAATTATAGTACTTTTTTAGGGGTGGCTGAGAAAATTCTAATACCAGTAACTCACCGAAAAAATCCTTACACTAAACCAGCCACAGTAACAACTGTGACCGCTGTGTTATAAAGAAATGGAGTCCCTTATGAATCATGCAGGGGATTTAAGGTGGGGGTTTCAGGGGGCAGTTTGTGAAATCAAAGCTGTCTCTTCACAGCACCTAGAACCCATAGCATACAAGCAACTCCATTTAGGAGGAATAACTTTCGTTACTTCAAGCTCATCACAAAAAAATTTCTTGGCGTAACAGCACTGCTTTTTTTCTTGTAGTTTTGTCTTTATTCTCTTGAGTTATTAATGTGTTTTTTAACAAGGTCTTTTTCTTTTTCACCGATTCAAATTTCGATTTACTGATATCCATATCTTAGAAGGTCTGTAGTTCCCAGAAGGAGTTCTTTTTATAATGTTTTGCTCTGTGCTGTTTCATTGGCATTTTTATGTCTAAGCGAAGTTTAATAATGGAAATTAGGGGAATAGAACACTGCAGTGTGGGAGGAAGAGAGAGAAAGACAGTGTTGTATTCTGAAAGAGAAAAATTTCTTTGTTGTCATTAGAAGAATGTGGAGGAAGGATTCTTTTTTTATTCATATGCCTCTTTCTATCCCTGGTGCTCTAAAGAAGGTGTCTGCCTACAACGCTACCATTTCTTGTGCCATTGGCAGTCAGCTGCTTCTTAACAGTAGCTTGGACTGTCATATGCATAGACAAATTTTTCTGTTCTTTAGCCAAAATTTCTGTAGAGAAAAGAGAAAAAAAGGAGAGAGAAAAAAGGAAAGAGAAGGGGAAAGGAAAGGAAAGGACAGGCAAGGAAAGGAAAGGAAAGGAAAGGAAAGGAAAGGAAAGGAAAGGAAAGGAAAGGAAAGGAAA